>VZRL01003982.1:13302-379914 GCA_013397895.1 Origma solitaria | reverse complement strand
TCAGCCCGGCTCTGACGTGGAGTGATGGAGCTTGGAGCCACTGCATTTTCTGTACGGAAACCGTGCCTTCCCTCGGTCCTTCTCTCAATGGAGGGATTAGAGCCTGTGGTTTTAAGTAAAGACTTTTTTCTCCTTCATTTGATAAGGCTGAAATAGTTATACTCACCAGGCTCTACTCTTTTATGCTGTCATTTGTAATGTCGATATTTTGCTGCAGTTCAAGCGGTGGTATCTCATTCTTGTCATGCTCCAGACATTCTCATATTCTTGCCATTACATATTACCTCAAGGCTTCCATAAAACGTCTTGAGACATCCCAGCCAGTCAAGTCTTGAAATTAAAATTGAGTGGAAGTGGACCACTTTTATTTATTTATTTGTTTAACTTTTGGGCATGTGTCTGAAAAGTTTTACCAACACACTAGTTTTGAGTATGACAAAAAGTGTGGGTTTTTTGCTTTTGTTTTTTTTCCCCTTTTGCCTTGCTATAAGCATTTACAAGGTAGGAAAGGTCATTTTATGGGAGCAGCTTTCAGCCGCCTTACAAACCACAGCACTCTTAAATAAAACTGGTGGTGTTGCTTTGTACTCAATCAAAAAAAAAGAAAAAAGAGCTAAAAAACTCCAAACTCCTGATTGGTTGGCAGCATGCTTTCATAGACACAATGCTGACTAACTGTTTTAAGACTGATGTGATTCTATATATTTACTTATAAACATATTTATATAGAGAAGGTGTTTTGGTTTTTCTGGTTAAAACTGTACTACAATAGTCACACTTCAATGTTAGGATGATAAAATTTGTTCATACAGTTTTCTTCAAGAGTGTGAGAAGGCAACGCGGTATGAATGCAATACAAAAAACGGCTGAATCCTTGGAGTTTTAGTCTCAGTAAGAGATTAGGGTCCACATCTAGGGTGTGGCTATTTATAGCAGGTTGTGCTTGCAGCATCAGGTAATAGCATTCGATATCTCTAAGCACTTGCTCTAAGGGAGTTAACCTTGATTATGATGTGCTGCCCTCTAAGGTTGCCTGCTTCTCACCGTTGTCTCTACAAGGACTTTGGGTAACAGGGTGAGGTTATATATTTAATCCTAGTTGGTTATTGCTGTGTGAAATTAATCCTAACTTCAAGTGAGTAGCAAGCTTCATTTTACAATGCATTTGAACAAAGGAAATCACCAATAGTGCTCCAGTATTTATTGCAAATTCACTCAGAACGCATTACATTGCATCCAAAGATGTTTCTGCACCTCTGGGCAGATACAAGCAAAATAATTTTAATCAGGGTACTTATTTCAGTCCTATGAACATGTAATTCCAACAAAACTGAGTATACCACAGGATACCAAACTCTCAGTAAAGCATGGTAAGTAGCTGTAAGTACATCCTATGCTGCTGTGATTGCCGTGCTGTCATGACCTAGGTAACTAATTTACATTCAGAGAACAGACTTGTCTGTACCATTCCAGTCACTTTGATTGCAGTGTAGACATGCTCTAAATCAGTGAGATTTTTAATCTGTGATTATAATTGATATAGATGAAAGACTGGTATTTTTTCCTATGCAATGCACCCAGCATATCTACTAAAACAAAGGCTGCTTAGATTAAGCGTCCTCTGTTTTGCAAATAAAAAGCTGCCAATGTATTTATTGGATGACATTTGTTCCCAACTGTAACCATCAGAAGGTCAGAAGAAGTTCAAAATTACATGATAGAGTTTATCTTCTTTTTTTTTTTTTTTTAAATGACCTGGTTATTGCCATAACAAGTTATATTAAATTGTTTTGGTTGTATGATATAGGATTTTTATATTAATGCCATATTTAAAATGTATTTATAAAACAGTTGAGCTTTGACTATTATAGTTCAGATCTTTGCAGTTTTGTAATTGAGACATTTGCAAATTTACAGTTTAAATTATTTTGTCAGGAACCAAACAGAGATGCATTTTAAAAGAAAAACTTTGGGTAATTGCATCATGATGGATCTTTCGAGTCCTGTTTATTTTTGCTCTCAAGGATATTAAATCAATACCAAATCTCAGAACTGACTGTATTCAGTATGTGAATGACATATGTGATGAGGTTTGGATTTTTTTCTCATTTATGTGAACAGTATATGTAAATGTAACATTAAAGTTGACAGACTGTTTAAGCAGAGTTGCAAAGTTAACAGCATGGTATATATACATCAGGTGTAAAATAGAAACTTCAATTCATATCTTTTTAATAATTACAGGTGAAAAGTGCTACTATCATTTATTATGTGTGGTAAGGTCTTCCTGCTCTTTTTCCCCCATCACTACTGTAATTTAAAAATTTGCTATCTGTCTGTTTCTGCTGGTTATTATTGTACTGACATTTAGAGGATTTACACTGAAATACAGATGCTCTACATTGTGGAGCGTGATGCCTTTTGACACTGTTTGTAGAATTTCCACACAATTTTGTGTTAAGAGCTGCTCACATTTTTGGGTCTGATTCAGATAATATTTACAGTGTTAAAAACTCTATTAGAATCTGAGGGCTTGTTTTACTGACTGTTGGTTTTGAACATTTTTAAATAAAACAAATTTTAGATTGAGAAAATGTCACAAAACATGACATTTAAATGTGATGAATATGGAAAATATCTACAATTGAACTGTGTTATTGCTAATGATTTACCTGCAGTGATTGGAACGGATATAATTAACAGTCAGAACTATAGTGGCAGGAATATAATAATCCCTTCTTCATTTTCACTGAATTTGATGCAATAAGTAAGAAGGTAAATCTCCTAAAATGCGGAAAAAGTAGAAAAACTAAAAGAAGAAAACAGGAAATGTAGTTTTCATCTTTTAGAACTGCCAGACAGTCTGTATAATACAGGATGTCCTGTATCTATAGTGAAGTCAAATATGAAAGGCATACAGGGCACACTCTTTTCGGTATTGTCATGACAACTGTGCTTTTCCAAACATGCAGCAGCTTAAATTTCCAGGGATTTGGTAAAACAATAGCTGGGACCTCTTGTCTGTGCAATTGGTAAAACACATGAGGTTTGTTGAGTATGTGCAAACTGCACCATGACTTTTCTGTCCTGCATTTTTCCAGATTTTGCCTGCCTGCTGCTTCACATTTCACAAAGTGCCTTCTAAAAGGAGTTACATGCTTCTGGGGTGCCTTCAAGAAGGTTCTTGAAGATGCAGATGGTTTTTATCAGGGGTCAGCAAAGCTCAGTGACCCAATTTATATCTCACTGTTAAGCAAAAATTACAAAAATTTTTGCCTTTTACTAAGCAATTTTGGTCACCGCCACACCTTCTTCTACTTACGCAGTGCAAGGTGCGATGTCCCAGGACCCCATTCCTCCCGCACCCACAGTGACTGCACTGCACATTTTCATCTTCTGTGAGCTGAACTCCCACTGATAGCAGCAGCAGCACTAAGTCCATAAAAACTGAAAAGCATTTACATATCAGTGTCATATGCTTCACTCAGTGTCAAAGTGGAGGTTTATTACAGCCATGAAGGCTCTGGGGACAAAGGACACACATCCATACTGAAACCAGACTTCGTTAGTTGTGCTCACTGTACAACTATCCTTTAAAGTATGGAATGCTCCTGAATGTACCTCATTAAGACTCTGGTAAGTGTCTTTTCCTCTCAGTCAGTTTGTTTATTCATCCTTGATTCCAAGGATTTGCTCAATTTTCTAGTAAGTATAATATATTTCCTATCCAGATGCCACATGGGATTACTAGACAATTTACTTATCTGGACAAAATAAATGTCTTTCCTTTGAAGCCTGGAGTAACTCAGATCCTTCTCTGCTCTCTGCTGGAGAATGAATAGTGTTTGAGAAAAAGAAGCAAAATCTGCCACAGTGACATACTATCATATTCTGTTGGATGAATCTCAGAATTTTTTGACAGAATGAGTCAGCAGAGGCTAAAATCACAGTGCATTGACCTCTCCTGTCTCACTCATCCCATACTCCCAGTTTCTTGGAGAATTTTTAGAGAAATTTGAACTCGCTAAGATGACAGTCCTGGGATTGCAGGAGCTCTTTGGTCTGTCTCAGTACAGTGTATCTGGAGTTGGCCATGACTCTGTAATAGCAGTGACTCCCTAAAAGTTAAAGTACTTTTTCATCTTTGCCTCTCGCCTTTTACTTTGATTTTTTGCAGAAAACATTGGTCTCTTTAGTTTACTGTTGTTAGGTGGAGTGAGTTAAAGATACTAAGCAACCAAGGATTTTGAGTTTCGAAATGTTTTCAGAATAACTATAAAATATTAAATTTACATTATCCATAATATGCTGGAGGTCAGTTCGCCCTCAAAACATAATGTCTGACAATTGTGCTTTCTTAGTGTGGGTTAGAAAAAGAATATAGTAGACTTAGGAAAACATCATAATTTAAGAAGTGACACATTTCAACAAAGACATAAAACTGTAGGCAGTAGAGAAAAGAAGCAAAACCTTAGGAAACCATTACTTCATTAGGACAAATATTTAATGTCTTTTAAAAGACTCCTTATTAAAAAGGGTGAGCTCTAGGATATTCATACTTGCGTGAAATCGTAAATCTGCCGTTTGAGAACAAGAAGTGCTTCTTTCTGTGGATAAATTGATTTTTATTACAGCTTCATCAAATTCTTTGAAAACTGTTAATCTGAGTGTATTGCTAAGAGTTGGCTTACAGTTATTTTTAATATTTTCTCATCTTACAAGTATAGCGGTCAAACCAGTCAGGGAAATCAACCACATACAGTAATTATGCAGTCTGTGAAGCATTAAAAAGAAGCTGAACAAGGACTCATTTGCTTGTTATCAGCGAGGGGTTCTTGAGGAACCCCTTTCATAAAATATCTATTTTCTACATTGTTTAGTTTCTCTGCCCCTTCTTTAGTACATCTTCCATTTGCCCTCAAATGTGTGGAATAATATCTGTCTGACTTACGCTGCCTACCTTCCTATGTGCTGGCAGTCAGGGGACACCAGCTGGCCAAGAAAGGGCTCAGATTTTCACCTGCCTGAACATACATTAAGGGTTTATTTTCGCCATGAATAGCAGGGAGCTGGTAGAGATCTGTACCCCACTGGGACACCAAACCTTTTCTCTGTGGCAGAGGGGAAGCATGGCAATTCCTGCTTGACTTGGGAAAACTGTGAAGTTGTACTCCATATTAATATTTTTATATTTAGGCAGAGAATTTTTGTGATTTTGCTTAAGGAAGAAACAGGAAAGAAAGGTTACGGTTTCATCACATTTTCTGAGTCTCTCAATTCATTTAGCCTTATCTGTCTTTTAGATTGCAAGCTCTTAGGTTCCATGGCTGTATTTATGTATGTCTAACTGGGGTACAACAGATAACTTGCTGCAAATTGTTGGAGTTTCCCAAGGAAACAATTTTTTGTTTTCAAGTGAATGCTGAGTAAATAAAACTGTTTCCAAAAAATGTCAGTTGCATGGAAATTTCTCATGAATAAAACCTAGGGAAAATTGTACAAAATTATCAAAATATGAAGTTCTTACATTTTCTAAAGGGAAAATATATTTTTCAGCTCAAACTTCCTTTCATTTTAAAGGCACAGCAAGCTTACAATGAAACATTTTATTTTGGTTTATAAAACCTTGAAATAATCCAAATTAATGGAAAAATGAAACAAAAACTCTTGCCCCTAAACATTTAGTCATTGTTACTGCTTTACAACCATTGTGAGGTTTTGAATAGATGCAGCAAATTAACTTTACATGCAGCCTTGCTAAGAAATAATTAATTTCCCCGATGTATTAAATTTTGAGGATGGTGGGAAAATCATCAAAATAATTGGTTTATTTATTTTTTTTTTAATTTAGTCTTGGGGAAAAACAAAATTTGTTTTGCGTAAATCATTTTACTGTTAAAATATTCAAGAAGGATTATAATCACTGGTTCTATTTGTTTCAAATTATTTTGTCTGCCGTGAGTTCCTTTGTAAAAAAGTCGTCATTTAAGGCCAGTACAATTGCCGTTCAAACTACTCTACTATTTCTGAAATAAACCAGCTTCATCTGTGGCCTACATAAGCCATCTATACATTTTTTACTTACAGCTGTTTGGGACAAAAAAATTGCCCTTTTACAGGAAATTATTTTGGCACAGAGATGAGAGTTGAGAAAGGCTGGAAGGATCAAGGAAAGGTGTATACTAAAGGTGAAAGAGAATAATACAGAAAATAATAGAGAAAAAGACCAACACCAGTCTTTGGAATCAGTCCTTCATTTTCACTCTGCTGAGGTATTCTTGTGTGTTTTTCTGCCGTCTGATAAATTGAGGGACAGAAAGAAGTAACATGATGAAACAGTGGCTAATGGGAGACTAGAGGCAAGTAAAGAAAATTTTGAATAACATTAGTTAGCGAAAAAAGAGAAAGTTGGAAGTAAGAAAAATATTTCTTAATGTATTTAGAAATAAGGATAGAGAAGGATCATAACATCATAAATTATATTCTTGTAACAAGGTTACCACTTTGGAACCAGAGTCATGGAACCAGCATAATGCAGAGATCCAAATGTACCATTTATAGAGCACATATATGGGCTGCATGTAATTTTAGGGGAGGCAGTGATTGATCCATTCCAGGAAGAAATAAACACGCCTGCTGTTGAATTGCCAGCACTGTTGCAGCCAGCGTCTCTGTTGTGCTTGGACATCTCCAGCCCCAGCACTGCCTTTGTTAGTTACCAGATAGCTTTTGAGAGCTGCCCAAAGCCCTGCAGAATGCAGCTTGGCTCTCTGCTAGCCTTTTGGAGAGTCTAATTTATATTTATTTGTAAACTTGTACCACCTTAAAATCTAAAAAACTGTGTCCATGAGTTGCTTTTAGCCCAGATTAAGAGGATCTTTAGTGCTTATTTCTAGATGAAATCTTTCTGAATATACTCTTTCTTGGAAAGAATCTACAAAGTTGATATCTAAAGGGGAAATGCTTTGTTTTTGTTATCATTCATGTAGTTTTCCAAATTAAGTGCTTCCATTCTCATCCATTGAGGCTCTCAGTCAGGTTTTAATTTTCACAGCATGAAGAAGTGATGAGCACATGAGCAGTTATTCAGATTTGCTGGTCATAGTCTGAGATTAATTACAAAACACAGGTTTGCAATAATGACCTTGCCAAAATCCATCAAAATTGATCCTTTTCTGTATCAGCAGATATGGAAATGAAAAGGATTATGGAGATCTTGAATTGAAGAATAGTTGGAAACTGTTGCATTTCATCCACCTCAATGGATAGGCAAAATGTTGTAATGATGAGTTCAGCCTTTATTTACTGTATACACAGTTTGTGACAGTGGTTTTTATAACTCTAAAAATTACACTTAATAAGTACGAGAAGATACAGATTTTCTTGATTACATAAACCTAAATATTTATTCAATCTTTCGTGAGAAGTTTGTCTTATTTTAAACAGAGCTAGGGCTGCTGAATGGATGCCATTTTTTTTGATGTGGACACGAAACAAGTTTTAGTAATATCCACCCTCATTTAACCAGTAAATGTTTTCTACTAAGGCTTTGCCTCGGCATGATTTGCCTACTGTGATCAAAATGAAACTGAAGTTGGCTTTTCATGGATCATATTTAAGGGTTTCAGCCTTCATTGCATGAAGGATTGTTGGCTTTAATTAAAAAAATCAGAAGAGACATGTAAATATTGCTGCTGTAGTTCTGAGAAATGCAGTATTACTCGTATTTTCCCTCTTGGTATTGATGTATGTGGAAGTTGGAGACACTAACACATTGTGGATATTGCTGCTGAGAGGGGGAAAGGAAAAAGATAGGCTTGAAACACAGCCTGTGAGATGGCACAAAGCCAATGCACTGAAAAATGGCAAACGTCACATTTAACAGCTGGACACAGAAATATTTCTCTTTAATTTGGAAGGAGAAAATTTTTTTCACAGCGGGGCACTCTCAAAAGAGTACAACATCAAAGAGGGTGGGTCTCCCCAGTCAAACATCATCTGGCTCCAGTGATGGAGCAAAATGAATGAACTGTCAGGACTTTTTTCCAGTGTGTATGTTTTTGCCAAGTGAAAAGTAAAAGGTTTAGTGGCTTGTTCTGATCACAGACCAAATCCTGATAATGGAAAGCTGATTCCCTAAAGTCTTCCTCTGATCAGCTGACAGGCAATGTCTGAAGAAGACCCCATATTGATTGATGGCCCACTTTGTATTGATGGCCCCTGCCACCCTTAGAGATAAGTGAGATATGCCAAATGCTTGACAGCTCTGGAGGGCTCCTGTGGTTGTGTCTCAAGCAATGTTCTAATCTAATGTTGTAATCCTCACAGAAACAAACACACTTCTAAAGAAACTTAACATGATACTTACCAACACCAGACCTGCACTCTGGCAAGAAAAAAACCCTTTTCACATTCTCCAAAATGACGTCCACTAGCAACATCAGCACTACTCCTTAATGCACTCCTTTCATTTGCTTCTTGGCTCTGACCTCAGCCCCAGAGAAGCTGCCAACTAGCCATTGCTGTGCTGTTTTTCTGACAATCCTATAATTTAACAAATATGAGGGAATAATACAGTGTAAGGATATTTTGATACGAAAACATGGTGACACAATTTGTACAGCCATTACTCATTTGTTTTATGAGGAAACTCAGGCATAGTTTATCATATACTTTATTACTTGACCTTTTAATCATCCTCTGGGGAACTTGACATTCCAGACATTCCAAAATATTCCAAACTAAAAATATCACTGTGCCTCATTATTTAAAACTCACAAAGGGATTAAGTATATTTTCTAAAGTATGTAATTTTTACTGAAATTCCTCATTTACGGCAAGCCTTAATGAGAAGTTTAAGAAAGGATTTAAAGAATTATCTGTGGAGACTGTATTGTAGTAGTAAATGGGTGCTCTGCTGTGATAAATGTTCTACACATACACTGTAAACACAGTCCCTATCCATATTTACTTACAAACTCAGAGTGAAGATAAGCAAATGGTGCACAAAAAATGTTATCAAAAGCCCTGTTTTCTACAGCCACAGGATCAAGACACAGGCTTTAAGTACTTGCTGTAAGCCATGTGACAAACCATTTTCAGGGTGGGAGCTAAACCCAGGCATCTGCAGAGCAATTCGAGTGTCTGAATGGAGGTGCTTAGTGGCATTTTAAATCCTGGAAAGTATTTAAGACATACAGACGGGGCTGACAAGTAATGCTCAGAACTCAAGGATAACTGCCTGTCTTCTGGAGCCATCACTGGAGGTTTAACGAGATACTTGAACCCACCAGAAACACTAGTGGAAACTTAAGTTTACACACCTGAATATAACTACTAGTGCCCCAGTCCAGTAACAAATCCTTACCCGTAGATCACAACCATTACATTTGGCAGGAATGCTTTTTTTCAGAACAAAGTAATGTTTTTGACATCTCTTGAAAGTGAGGCTACTTGTTGGCAGGCTTTCTTTTCGGACGTTTTTTTCACATGTAGTGCATTTTCTAATTATGGTTAGGATTTTTTCCAGTTTTTTTTGTTTGGGTTTTTGGGGGGGTTTTTTTTGGTTGGTTTTTTTCATGGAATGCCCATGTATGAGGAGTTGGGAATTTCAAAATTAAGATGGTAGAGGTTATGACCATCTTCTGAGCTGCTGAGGTGATCTCCAGAAGTTCCTTCCAAACTTAGTGGTTCTACAGTTCCCTGAACTACCCTACTTAAATGAGACCATAGCCACTTATGGTACATGGAAAGAAAATTGAAGAATTCATTGTCTCAAAGCAAGAAGTATTTCTTAGAATATTAAAGCAAATAATATAATCTTTTGCTTGCCTAGAAAGCAGACAGGCATGTATGGTCCGTAAGTGTCCAAGTGAGTTAAAACTTGAGTCCCATTTACTTCAGTGCCAGTTTTAAGTCTGACTTGCTAAAGGATTTTTTGCCAGTTATGCTGCAGGATTGAGAGTGTCTCTACAGAAACAGAGAATATAAGGTTGGATGGAACCGCTGGAGTCACGTAGTCCGACCTCCCAGTTCAAGGAGCATCTCCTAGAGCACATTACTCAGGATTGCATTCAGACAGGTTTTGAATATCTGCAGTGAAGGAGACTCTGCAACCTCTTGGGGCAACTTGCTCAGTCACCCTCACTGCAAAGTTCTTCCTCATACTCAGGCAGAACTTCCTGTGCATCAGTTTCTTTCTGTTGCCTCTTGTCCTATTGCTCAGCACCACCAAGAAGAGTGACTCCATCCTCTTGACACCCTCCATGCAGATACCTTTAAACTCTCTAGGAGCTCTGTGCTTGAGAAGTGCCTTTACAATCTAGTTTCTAAAATGCTTAAGGGAACATAGTTTTGGAGCTTTTTAAAATCATAAAGGTAAGGAAAAGAATGAGAAACCCCAAGTGCTGCAAACTGAAACCAACCTAACATTGTAATCTAGCAAGTTTCATTTACAGAATGATAATTGTGCCATGTGTTCTATGTGCCATACTTTGGTATATCTGAAAATATCCCTAAGTGCTAGTCTGGGATTTGTACATTTAAGATCTACCTCTCTAGAAGTGTCGATTCATGGAGAAAACTATGAAAACACAGTTTAGAAGGGTGTTTTGAAAAAATGCTTAACAGAAATTATAGGACTGAGGGATTACAAGCTGTGCTGCTCTTGGGCCATCAGCTTCCTCTTACAAGCAAGGTAAGCCACGAGTTTGAAAAACAAGCCTTCTGTGCTCTCATTCCTTCTTATATTTAAGAATCAGGGTACATTAGATTGATTTCCCTTTATGAGTTTCTTTTGATCCTGAATGATTTCTCTGAGGTTGTAGAGCTATCAGTAAGTCACCCCAGGATTATGTATTTGCTCACTTGTTTCAGCTGCACTGTCTAGCTTGATGCTGACTGATTAAATCTGCCAAAATCCTTCTGAAATGTTTGGTTGCATAAACGAATGAAAAAATATGAAACAAACACGTCTTAATTTCACTTTTCAATCTGTAACGGTTTTGAGAACCTGCAAGAAAACGGCCAAAGAGCTGTCATTACCCTGCAAAGGAAACATTGCTCTGTTTTCAGAGGCACTGGAAGCAAGAAAGAATCACTGTAACTCTCTTGATTCCCTGGCTCTGAATATAATTTTGGGAGCTTTATTACTGAGTAAGTTCATTGATGCTTTCCTGTTGAATGAGGGTTTTCACTATTGGGCCCTTAGTTGTAAACCCTTTCCTGATATATTTACTGGGATATGCATTTACCAGTCAGCAGGTGTGAGAGTCTTCTTTTTGGGTTATTTCAGCTTTGAAAATTTGCCTCTCTGTTTTTAAACCATCTTTTCCTTTTTAGTTTGTTGTTTTCATGGTCTCTCTGAATAGTGAGCCTAGACTGGCTACACTTTTTTCTTCATGCTCCATGTCCCACATAGAAAAGACTGGAGAGAACAACTTCAGTCCATTTCCTCCACATGGCCTTCTGCTGTCAGGGCTGCATGGGAGCACAGCGTAGTGAGCAGGGTGGAAATAACAATGTAAACAAAAATGCCTCCATTGCAGAGTGTCTCATGGCTGGAGCACCACAGCTTTTTCCGTCCTGTCACTGAACCTGCCAGGAGAGTGCAGAGCCACATGCAGGGAAGGCACTGAGGTGTCTGTGGATACTGCAGGAGCTCCAGTCCTTTCCAGACCTGTTTACATGTGTGCAAGTTTTCAGCTTCATGAACGGGGTTTTATTCTGCTCTGCGTCGTCCCCTCATTGCCCTGGTGTTGAGTAACGCTGTTGTGTTGCATGAAATTCTTTCCTATTCCAGGACCTCCACGGGCTAATGTCAAAACAAACCACTGAGACTTGACTTGAAAAAAAAGTAATTTTATGAAGTCCACATAATCAGCAGGGCACTGCTTTCATGACACTTTCTGGAATAAGTCCCCGATCCTCCAACTGCTTACACAGATGCTTGATTTCACACACGAGTGGTCCCATTGAGATCAATGGGACTACAACATGTGCATAAGTGTTTGCTGGACTGGGGTCTAAGTGCGAGATGAAGCCTTTCACCTAGCACAGACAGTTCAAACCAATGTTTATAGTTTCATATGCTATAATCCTTTGAGAAACATTAAAACTAAATAGCTTTTAATATTATTTGGCAAGTATTCTCTTTTATAAAATTTGCTAGATGATGCCTGCTAGATTAAAGAGAAAAACATTAAGTAGATATTACAAGATGTACGCTCCATATCAGATACGGCTAATATTAGAAATTTGCTTTGAATTGTGTGAGCAGTCGAAGAGGACCATTGGCTGTAAAGATATATTTCTGCTCATTTTCACAGAGGGATTGCATCCAGTTGGACAAAAAATTTTGGGTTGACTTTAACCACCGAGGCCTCCTGATATTTCCTCCTTGCTCACTTATTTCAGATTTCTGTTCTGTTAATAGCTTATAGAAGTTCAAAATTCTTTGGAAAACTTGATGATAATTCTAAGTATAAACAAATTGCATGTAATGCAAATATTGCAACAAAGAAAAATGATTCTTTGAATGGACTGTTGCATTTTCTACATGGCAAGGAGATATCACCAATTATTATTTTAAAAATAGAATCACTTCAAAGCAAGTAACTAGTTACTCACATGGCTTTATTTCATGTAGATACAAAGACCATAGTAACTGGCTTTAATTTTCTATGTAATAATAAACCGTAACATTCTTATCTCATCCTAAGACAACAAGCTTGAATGTTATCTGTAGCATATTTATATTTTTGATTCTGCTATCTGTCCATAAATAATGTGACGGCATATTTTAAGTGGTAAAGCAAATCAATTAGTCTTATCAAGCATCGGTGGAACATATGAGAAGTATTTATAACTAATGTCTTTCTGAAATAATGACCATGCAATTGAATAGGGAACCTGTCCAAACATTTCCAGTTATAGTAGAATGAAGTTGATGACACATATGCTACTATTGTTGCATACTAGTTTCATGTGTATAGTTGATTATTACAGATTCAATAATATTTATTAGGCATCAAAGTCAGATTTATCACAATGTGATGAATAGTCATTTCTCTGTGCTAGCTGAGAATAATTTACCTGTTCATTGTACAGGTAATCTAAAAGATAGAATGTAATTTACTAAGTATTTCAATGTTTGAGATGTGGTTTTTAAAAGGATGTGATTATATAATATTACAATTGTCATCTATCAACATCAGTTTTTTCTTTTTAGTTAAGCCGTATTTCCATGCATTTTAGTGTGCTTCTGAGTTCCATTATATTTCATTTTTCTTTTATGTAGAGAGACTAAATGTTGTTCTTCAAAAATTTGCTAAATATCCTTATTTGGTCATCAAGCTAGTGAAAGAAATGAGAAAGTAGTGATAGTTACATGCATGATTATTTCTATACACCCTTCTCATTGAGTGTGTAACAAGGAAAAGACACATATTTAGAAGCGCCCTGTTGTCCTAAAGCAGATGCTCAGCTCCTAATATTAAGGCATTTAAAGTTTAAATGCATTCATTCTTTAAACACTTGTTGCTATCAATATGAACCCAGTTGCAGTTTGATTTTCAGCCTAAGCTATGTTCATTAAATGCAACATTACCAAGGATTTCTGTTACTAGTCTTCTCTCTTTGAGTTCATGCAGCATCTTCTGATCATTTCAGACTTTCTAGATAATGAGGTCTTTTGGCAGTGTGTTGATTTCAAAGATAGCTAGACACTGGTACGCTACACAAAATCCAATCTAAATGAGTAAATTATCAAGTCATGCATACAATCCAGTTTGCTTTCAGTTTGACATAATTAGAAGCTCTAATAAATAAATAATGTATACTTGTAATAAACTCTAGAGCTCACTGGCATTTTGCTTAACAATCACTGCCTTAGGCAAGTCAAATCACTGATTTTTACTGTGAATTAGCTGTGTGAGTCTCAGAGCTTTTCAGGAAAGACACAGTTATTTCTTCAGCTTTATGGGAGATATAACGTTCCTTGTCATTTATTAAGCTGGCTATGGAGCTCTCTTCTACCAGTAATTCCACTGAACACTCTTCCCCCACCTATGAAAGCATACATGTGTTCAGATTTTCTTACAGTACTAGTTTATTACAGAGGATGAATAAAATGTCGAATTGAACTGTGAATTTAAAAAAATATAATTAAATGAAGATATGGCAGTTTCCTTCAAATAAGATGACGGTGATGACAGGATTGAGTGTTTATGGGTAAGAACAAAGAGGAAGGCCAATACAGCAGATATTCTGGTGGAAGGATGTTATAGACCATGCAACTACGATGAAGAGGTGGGTGAAATATTCTATAAGCAGCTGGAAGAAGTCTCATGATTTTCATCCCTTGTTCTCGTGGGAGACTTCAATTTGCCAAATGTTTGCTGGAAACAGAACACAGCAGAGAGGAATAAATCCAGGATGATTCTGGAACATGTGGAAGATAACTTCCCAGCCTAGATGGGAGTCAGCTATGGAATGTGCCATGCAGGACCTGATTTTCGTGAACAGAGAAGGGCTTGTGGTTTATGGGGTCATCAGAGGCTGTCTTGAGCACAATGATCACAAAATGTTTGAGTTTTCAGATCTCGGAGATGTAAGAAGGAGGATCAGCAGAACTGCCATCTTGGACTTCCAGAGGGAAGACTTTGGACTGTTTAGGGGACTGGCTGACGGAGTCCCTTGGGAGGGAGTCTTGAATGGCAAGGAGTCCAGGAAGACTGGATGTGCCTTAGGAAGGAAATCTTTAAGGCACAGGAGCGGGCTGTCCACATATGCCAAAAGACGGGTTGGCGGGGAAGAAGATTAGCCTGGTGAAACAGAGAATTTTGGATGGAAGTTAGGGAAAAAAAGAGAGTTTGTGACCTTTGGAAGAAAGGGGCAGGCAACTCCAGGGGTCTACAAGGATGTAATGACGTTAAGCAGGCAGAAAATTAGAAGGGCCAGAGCCCAAATAGAACTTACCTGCTGTAGAAGAAAATTTTTAAAAGTTTCTATAAATCGATTAGCAACTAAAGGAGGGCCAAGGAAAGTCTCCATCCTTTGGTGGATATGTGAGGAAAGAGTGACAAAAGATGAGGAAAAGGATGAGGAAGTTAATACCTTCTTTTCCCTAGTCTTTAATAGTGAGATATGTTCTTCTCTGAATACCCAGTCCTCTGAACTGTAAGACAGGTGTGGGAAGCAGAATGAAGCGCCTGTAATCAAGAGAAAAATGGTAAGAGAGCTGCAACTCCATTTACACATACACAAGTCTATGGGGTCAGATGGGATTGACACAAGAGTCTTGAGCTGGTGGAAGAGCTCACTGAGCCGCTTTTGATCATTTATAAGTGACCATGGCCCATCAGGGATGTCCCAGCTGACCAGAGGTCAGCAGACATGCAACCCACCTACAAGAGGGGCAGGAAGAAGGATCCAGAGAACAAAAGGCCTCTAAGCCTGGTCTTGGTGCCAGGGGAGGTCATGGAGCAAATCACCTTGAGTGCCATTATGCAGACAATCAGGACTGGGCACAGCCAGCACAGGTTTACAAAAAGCAGGTCCTTCTTGACGGACCTGATCTCCTTCTGTGAAAGTGTGACATTCTTAATGAATGAGCGAAAGGCTGTGGATGTTGTCTAGTTGGTCTTCAGTGAAGGCTTTGGTGCCATTTTCCATAGAATTCTGCTGGAGAAACTGGATGTTGATGGCTTGTACTCTTCAAGTGAAAAAACTGAAACTGGCTATGCCCAGAGAGTGGAGGTAAGTGGTGCTAAACCCAGCTGGTGGCTGTTCACAAGTGCTGTTGCCCAGGGCTCAGTGTTCGGGACATTTAAAAAATCTTTATCAGTGATCTGTCTGAGAGGACCAAGTGCACCCTGTGTAAGTTTGCAGATTACACTAATTTACACAGGAGTGTTGATCTGCTGAGGGCAGGAAGGCTCTGCAGAGGGATCAGGACAGGCTGGATTGACGGGCTGAGGGCCAGTTCTACAAGGTCAAACAAAGGTGAGTACCAGGTCCTGCACATCAACTACAGCTACACAATGGTACAGGCTGGGGGCAGAGTGGCTGGAAAAGTGCCTTGGTGGAAAAGAATTTGGGGGTGCTAGTTGACAGCAGTTGGACATGAGTCAGCTGTGCCCAGGTGACCAAGAAGGACAATGACATGTATCAGCACTAGTGTGGCCAGCAGGACCAGGGCAGTGACCGTCCCCCTGTACTGGGCACCAGTGAGGCCACATGAGTTCTGGGCCCCTCACTACATCGAGGTGCTACAGAGTGTCCAGAGAAGGGCAGTGGAGCTGGGGAAGGGTCTGGAGCACAAGTCCTGTGAGGAGCAGCTGAGAGAGCTGGGGGTGTTTTGTCTGGAGAAAAAGAGGATTTGGGGAACCTTCTTGCTCTGTACAACTGTCTGAAATGAGGTTGTAGCAGCATGGGAGTTGGTGTCTTCTCCCAAGTAATAAGCGACAGAAAAAGAGTAAACAGCCCCAAGCTGTGCCAAGGAAGGTTTAGATTGGCTATTAGGGAAAAGTTCTTCACCAAGAAGGTCATCAAGCACTGGAACAGGCTGTCCAGGTAGGTGGTAGAGTCACCATCCTTGGAGGTACTTAAAAGAAGTGTAGGTGTGGCACTTAGGGACTTCATTTAGTATTTGGCTTGGCAGTGCGGTGTTGAGGGTTGGCGTTAATGATTTTAAAGGTCTCTGCAGCCTAAACGGTTCTATGATTCTATGATTGCACACCTCTTACAGACTGTCAGTTAAATAGCCAAGCTTATAACCATTGCCTTTTTCGGCATTATTTTTAACTTCTCTTGAGGATAGACCCCTGTAGAAGATGTTGTAGCATTTTTACAATATGAGATTTGCCTAACGTAGAGCTTATTCAGTTCTAATGTCCAAGTTAGCAAAGAAGAAACTTTCAGTGTAGCCGTAGCTTGTAGGTTCATATGCTGTCATAGAATGAATACAACTTGAATGGATACTAGCACATCTAACATGTCAGTCTGGTTACAACTTTTTCACCATATTGCCAGTAGTCTTGGGTACATCTGTAATTTTTCAGTTCATAGTTCATGATTTATGAAATATATATACTCATCAAAAGTACTCTTTTCTATTTTGACTCCTGCCATTGAAATCAAGGCTAAAACTTCTTTTGAGAGAGGGCTCAAGCAGGTGATTTGAAAATTCTATGATTTTATGCATGGGATGTCAATGAGAATAACAGTGAACAGCAAAATGCAAGTCTCTACTAATCGTAAGAATTAATTCTTGCATATTTTGTGGTTTTCTTCACATCTCTTTTGATGTCTTTCAACATAAAAAATATTCTAATAGCTATTTTTACAATCTAAATCTATGTGCAAAGAAAATTTCTATTTTCAGGATCAGTCTATTCTCTGACTCCCTAAAATGAAAATCGGTTGCCAAATAATTGTCTGTTAATACTTTCCTTATCTGACTAAATAGAAAAATAAAATGCTTTCAGAATTTCTAAAGACGTGATCTTTTAGCAGACCATAGAAATAGAACAAGGGAAGGCAACTGACAGAGAGGAAAAAACTTCAATAAACTATTTTGCCTTTGCTGTCTTTTCCATGAAATTGTTTTTACTTGCTTCATAACTTGGCTTTATCTGCGGCTGTGCTATTACATTTGAACTTCTTTATTCTAAAATTTTGTGGCATTTATACCAGAAACTGGTGCAACAGTTTTCAGCGTTGGAATTAGGTTTGCCCCATTGATCCAAGTGAGCCATATTGACTATATCAGTACTGAAGTAATTGAAGGTTCTCAGAAGGCTCTTTTTAGCACTCTGCCTTGTCTTTTAATACTGCTTAAATCTTAGATGGCCCTTGTTTATTTTACTTAGTTATGGCTGTTCAGAGAATTTAGAGCATCACTCATATGAGATGCAACACTTTAGAAGTTATATTATGATCACCATTGTGTGTTAATCTTATCATTGTCATTAAAGTAACAGTATCTATGTCCTCCAAATAATTATTGGCAACAAATCCAGTAGGTATTATAGCCAGTCCTTCATACTTAATTTATGTTTGCATGCCATTACAAGATGCACCTGACCTCTATTTATGTCTCGATTATTTAATAAAGTGGTGTTTGAAAGGAAGGGAATAAAAAATAGGGAAAAGAGAAGGCTTGTGCTCTGATGACTATGCTTTGGACTTACTTTCTTGGAAAATGAAGCAGTTTCTGTTGCATCCGGAAGTCAAAGGATGAAATTCACAGAGTAAAAATGTGTGTCATGTTCTGAGTCTCTCGATCTGCAACGTACCAGGGTAATATCTGTAGTCAAGAACCTATTAAGAAGTTAATTAACTACATGGCAACTGCTAAGGGAGACCATAATGCCTGTCAAATTAGGTGAGTGCAGTCCTCTTTTATCAGATTCTGGTCTGTCCCACTAGTCTAGTTCATTCCATTACAAAGCAAACATACAAAAAAAAACCACAACAAAAAATAAACTCTTAAAGCTCAGTAAAATCAACAGTTATCAGATACTTTTTGTTAGATGAGAAAAAGGTCCAGTAAGAAGTTTAGGTAACACTTTGAAGTATAATCAAAGAAGAAAAATGAAATGACTAATTGTGTTTCCGCTACTTAGATCATTGACAGTTGTGAGATACGGAAAAAATAAATGCATTGTCCACAGGGACTTGGAGAAATAGTATCTTATTTTGCCATGAGTCTCTTGCAATGTGTTAAAAATTATGCCAGTTGTAGATGGATGTAATGATCTAGTGTGGTAGTCAAAGACCTTCAATAACATGTTTACCACAGATTTCTGCAGTATTTTCTCTAACAGGTACTATGAGTGTTTAAGGATGTGTGCCTCCTTAACAGAGCTGTGGATGAATACAAATATCCGTAGTTTACTGAAGTGCTTGGGTTCACAGCTTGCGCTACAGGTTTGCTTTTTCCCTGTTATGACAGGCTGTGGTTTGCTACCTCACGAGTGCTTCTTCAGGAAGTTATATAGTGGTTGCCTGATTTATGTAATTGTAAAATTAATAAGGATTCTTGCATGATGGTGATGTGCAAAATAACACCATATCCAGTTTTTGGGTTTTTTGTGCTTTTTTCCCCAGGTTTTAACCTGTACTATGCAATTTGACAAATAAACAGGTACAACACAGTGTTGTTGTTCCCCTTCTAAGCTTAGGGCTTCTGCTTCCTTGCAGATGGCTTTATAATCCTGTAAGAACAGAGCTAAGAACGCTGTTGGATGGATTATGACTGTGCAGCAATGTCAGTAATATCCCCCTAGGAAAGGAGGGCATATTGTTCCTTGATGCATCACTACTTGCAAGAACATAGTACTTCAAAATACTTAGTCTTGTAGCACAGTCCTTTCGATTCCAGACCAAGATGCAGGAAAGATCCAGCCCCGTGTTTTCACTACAGATTTTAATTTTTCATATCAGTTAATGACTGTCTGTTTACACAAAATTCTGAATAGGACCTTGTGTGTCAAGATATGAGTGTCAGTGCTGATCATGCCAGATGTCTTTGTCTTTCCTGTTTCATATCATCTGGGGATTAAACAGCTATCATCTCTTTATTTATGGGAATTGGTTTTGCCTCATGTTAAGCCATATATTGTTATGTGAATAAGCAGCATGTAAATGGATAGATAATAAACACTGCTGAGAATGTTTGCATCGATATTGCCAAAATGGTCCCAGCCAAGCACTGTTAGTCATCAATTTTTCCTTCTCTTCCTTTTTGTGGGATGATTTCCTGTAGAACTTTTTTGATTTCATCACAGATTTTTATCATTTAGCATATTTTGCTCATATATTCAACATACATTAAGGTATTTGCATAAGAATAGGTCCTTGCTGATAATCAGCGTGCTACCATATATAAAAAATTAACTTAATCCCTGGTATTGGAGTATTTCTTTACTTCTGAGGGCTCCTGATTTCTCTGACTTTATTCCACTCAGTGCATGTTGGGGTAGCATCTTGCTTATCCAATGCAGGAGTATTTGGCCAGGTTCCACCTGGTCCTTGTCACAGACACTCAGGAACACGATAAGGATCGCCATAGACATTTGATTTCTGCATCTCTCGTGCTCTTGCAGTGAACATAGTGCTCCTGATTACTCACAGTCCCTCTTGGCCAAGACCAAAAGCAAGGCTGGGTCCTGAATTTGAGTCTCTCCCTTGGTGAAGGAAAAAACTAGATTTTTACTCCTGTGTATATTTTTGTGTGAACTGTAGGAAACACTCTTCTTAAAAAATCAGAAGTGTTGAATGTAGTCACACAATTTGTTGGATTATTCTCTTGATATTGAAATAGATATTCAAGATTGTTAATTTGTATATACTAGAAATGTTCAAATCAATATAATAAATGTGCTTCCTGTTTAGTTAGCAAAATTAATTCTTTCAAGAAGACATCAATTTAGGCTCATACAATTTCAAAAGAGATAACATTTTTAGGGTTGGGATATTAAAGCAAATACACAGTGGGGCAAAAGACATGAAGATGAGATTTACTGCAGATAGGAACCTAATTGTTCAGATGCATTTTTGAAGTTTGACAAAGTTATTGTGTAACAAGTAAAAATCTTGTGAGATTGAACAATTTTACTAGGATTAGACCTACCTAGAGAACATATTTTAAGCAGTCAGAAGGGCAGGTATGCATGAAACATTTATCTTTTCATTTCAGAGCCTCCAGAGCAACTTTATTTTTTACTTCAGAGACAGCATCCAGCTCCAAATAGAAACATAATACTGTCTTTTTTAAAAATTGCCGTAACTGGCTCTCATGTCCTTAGCAGGGATGTCATGTTTAGGAAAACGATGATTCCCTCAGGGCTGATCTCTCATTCAGTACTTCAAAAAATTATATGTCTCAAGGGAGCTCCTAAATGCATCATCAACTCCCTTTTTCCTTCTAGTCACATTTGTTTTGATATTATGAATCTTACAACTCCCTGACATACTGTGTGAGGTTGCTGAAGCCTATGCTTTTGCTGCAACTGAGATGTGAAAGGAGGAATACTTGTTTAGGGATTACTACTGCCCCTTGCTCAGATGTCCCAGCCGTTTCAATGCACACTTTACATCCAGATTTTCTTGTTTATCTGGCAGCTCATTATTTAAGGCCAGCTTGTCAAAATTGGTTAAATATTCTTTGGGAAACATGGTCACATCTTTGAGACGCCACAAATATTTTTACTATGAAAAGATTGGCTTGATAAGAGAAAAACTATAAACTTGCATACTCTAAAATACTTTTCTGCTTTTTTATGTAGATTTCTTAGAGTTTCAGTACACAAATGACAAACTTCATGGCAATAAAGTCCTGGAAAAGCCTCAGAGACATACCAGCAAAGCAGTGAAAATGATTGCTGATGATTTGTTCTAACTACCTGACCTTGTGACATCTCCCCCAGATATATGACCAAGATGGGACACTGCAGCACTTTATTGATGGTGGGGAACCGAGTAAGTCAAGCTGGATGAGGTACATCCGATGTGCAAGGCACTGTGGGGAGCAGAACTTAACCGTGGTTCAGTACAGGTAAGGTGTTTTTTGATTCACTCAATGACACGAAATGGAAATGTTTCATCAGACTGTAACCACCGCGGGTTCTGCTGCCTTTGATTGCAGAGATGGCATCCGAGTTTTGGAGGATGTGCTCACGCGTGGCAGCGCTCACGGGGTGAAGCTCCAGGGAGCGAGGGCAGCCCTGCGTCACTCGTGGCCACCGTGTCACACAGAGCTCTCTGCGCTCTTTCAAACAGTCTCGCCAGAAGCAAGCCAACACAAGCACTCCTCCACTCTTAACAGAGATGTGTGTGCTATGCCAGCGGGAAAAAGTGTCAGGAAAGGAGTTTTGCACCCAGTAGCATCCTGAGGGTCACTCGTGGGCTGTGTGTACACCTAGGGCTTTTATGTTGAGTGCACCTCTCATCTCGCTGTCTAGAGAAAGTCAAAATGTGAAGAAAAATGTAAAGAAATTATGGTGCATTTTACTTTGTACTCGCAAACAGACCCAGAAAACCCAGACAACACGTTACGTAAATAAATGATCTCAGCTGTAAACAAACCTTTTGCTTTAGAATCAGAAGCAACGGCTTGGCCTTATTAAACGTGGTAGGAAGGACATCAAAGAATGTCCCAGGCTTGCCAGTTGCAATGAGCAATGATTTTTGCTGGTTGCTTTAGAGAGTGGAGTTTCTTTTATTTAGGAAAAACCTTAAACTTATTTAAACTACCTTTAAAATTAAAAGTAAAACATACAAAAGCAAGCTAAAATGAAATATATAAAGTTTGATTATCCCATAGGGATCCAATTTAACAACGGTAAAATTGTTCAATTGCATTTTCAACTTTTATTCTCTGGCCAGTTGACTAAATAATACTGCAGTTAAAAAAATAACAATCCTATTTATACATTACAAATCTTTTATTATGTAATTAAATATCTGCTATCTATAGTTAAAATACCATAGGATTTTAAATAAACACACTGGATAATGAATAAAGATTGCTGTGATGAAAGAGTATTTTTGTAGGTATCTTGTGGACTATTTCTCAATGTGGTGATGTGTGCGTGCACATATATATATAAAAACAAGGAAAAAAATGCATACATATATATAGATGACAAACCTAAATGAAAAGTGGGCATGAGAAAGTCATTACACATCTGTCAATATTAAGTGGATTTTACAACTCTCCTTTCATGATGGAGTTTTTACTTAGAGTTCCCTCTGTTGATCTGTTTTCGATTACTTCAGATCTTTATAAAATGAACTACAAAAACACAATTTAAAAAACTGGCATCCATCACCAGTGACTGCATCCAAGTGTAAGAAAATAGAAAAGTTGGACACTGAAAAACCAGCCTAATTTTTATTGTACATGGACGTCCTCCTCACAGAAAGTCAGCTGGTTTAAATTCATTCTGTTATGATTTGTAATATCTAAATGGAATTTTCTTCAAAGTGCTCTTGATTGATTGACCCTTAGCTGAACGTTTTGTTTTTATTTTGAGGCTGACAATAATGTTTGTTGGCATGTGTTCTGCTTCAACTGCGTTGGGACGCCATGAAGCTATCTTTATGAGTCATCCAACCACAATACTAAATACATGTCAGCAAAGGAAATATTATCCAAAAAGGCAAAAATCCCTTTGATGTACTTCAGCATGCAGAGATTTCTGCGAGTTTTGGAAGCTCTGCACACTTGTAAGGGACGGTGTACACTTACACTTTTTTTCCCTGCCTACTCCAAGCCCCACAGACCACCCATTGCTCAAAAACAGTTCTGCTCTTTCAGCGGCAAAGTGTGTCATTTGGTTTTAGCACATTCATTTGCCGGGCTGCTGTGTTTATGTTAAGGGAAGCCAAACAGAGAGATGAAATGTTACAAGGGTGAAGTACAAAGTAGACTCAATTTTTCTCAAGTTAAGAGATGCCGGTAATTTATAGCGTAGCTCCAATTTTCATTTTTATGTAACAGTGGAAAGAACTAACTAAATGCACAGCTCTGAGAAGAAGGAGAGGGAGAAGAAGAGGAGGAGAAGGAGGAGGAGGGAAGACGAAGGGAAGACACAAAGGGGAGAGTTTTTGTCAGATATTCATAGAAGGCTAAGAAAACCGTTCTGCTTAGCTAGCAGTGCCCTCCTGAGACAGGGTGGCAGTAAGCGAGGAAAATAACAAGATAAATGAAATTTTTGCAGCTGCTAGTAAAATATTGAGAATCTGCACTTTTTTATTGATCTTTATGATCCTGTTGCCAAGAGCCACTTTGCGGTGACAAAATATGTTGACAAGTGCATATCTCACTGCCATGAAAAATGTGGTAGAAGATTCTCCTTATGTCTGCAGTGTTATACAAAGAACAAATTGCATTGCTACAGCCAATTCTTTATAGAAAGTCTAAATTTAAGGCCTACCAACCCTAAACACTTTTATCTTGAACTTCAGAATAATGTTTGTAGCAATTCTTCACTCAGAAAACTGGTTGAGGCCTAACTTTTTTTTTCTTTTTCTTTTTTTTTTTACTATAGATGTTTTTCTGCCTTACATAAGCTGTTATAAAAAATGGTCATTTCTTGGTACTTTGACTGTATCATTTTGGAATGTAATCCTTCAGCAAGAGTGGACTGTTCTTCTTGTATATATTGAATTTCTATCCATCTCACAGGAGTGTGTTTTACTGTTCCATGTGAAGCATAAGGGAAAAGCCACTGCAAACTGATAACATTTGTCTTTTATCTTGTGCCTGATTCTAATCTTACCTGGTTTCTGCTGCCATGTAAATCTGTTAACTGCAGAAGTATAATTCTGAGGCTATTTACATCAGTGCAAGATCAGGACAAGGCTCCTGTTTTTATGCTAAAGACATTAGTATTTTTCCCTTTTTTGCTCCTCAATTCCCACTTCAGTGGTCTACAAACTCCCAGGCTTTTCTCACAGGAACAATGTGATATCACATATATGGTAACACTAATTGATACATACTAAAGGATCATTGGCACTGCCCTCATATTTCATATAAGGTAAGATTTTATGGTTGCAAGATCCGATTAACCCTAAATTTTTATTTCCCCTAAGTCAAAGTCTGTTTCTCTCAACAACCCATGATCTCTCTTTGATGGTATATTACTGTCACAAAAGGTCACTTCACACTACTTCAAAGGTCTTGCTAAACAAACTCATTCACATAAAAAAGTTGTTTTCTATTTAGCCTAAAATATGTTAACGTTAGCTTAGATGACAAATGCAAGGCTGTTTAAATGGCCACACTTGCTGATCTCTGTGCCCACTCTGATGCTTATACTGTGAGAAAATGCACCATTCCGAAATCCCTCTGAAACACACATTGCAGGAAAATACCTGTATTTTCATAGAGTCTTGGTCCTTCTAAAACCCAGGTGTTTAAAATATGCTTGGTACAACTTGCCTGTAAGGTTGTTGTTTGCCTGTGTTACAGGAACAGAGTCCTTCTCTAATGATAGATTTGGGCTTAAAACAATCAGTAAGTTATTCACTTAGTTATCCACAGAAAGGTTTCCAAAACAATGAATTCCTACTGTAATACTATGTAAAACGATGAATTTCTACTGCAATACTGTGTATTATAAGAGGAGAATGCTCTATTCCTAAATTATACAATGTTTTCTTTTTCTCTTGATCAGGTCAAATATATTCTACCGGGCTTGTATAGACATCCCCAGGGGCACTGAGCTGTTGGTGTGGTACAATGACAGCTACACATCTTTCTTTGGAATCCCTCTCCAGTGCATTGCACAAGACGAAAATTGTAAGTTTCTTCCTTGCATTTCTACTTGTGTAAACCATAATTCTTCTTTCATGCCTAATCATCTATATTCCTAGAGTATTTTAGAGGGTGCTCCATCCCTGGAAGTTCAAGGCCAGTCTGGATGGAGCTTTGAGAAACCTGTTCTGGTGGTGCCCCTGCCCATGGCAGGGAAGTTGGAACTAGATGATCTTTAAGGTCCCTTCCAACTTAAACCATTCCATGGTTGTCCGATTCTATGACTTTAAATGAAAGCGGTTGTATATTTAAGGTAAGCTGATACACTTAAACCGTGCAAAATTATGGTATGGTTAGAATCACTCTTCCGTATAAGTGATTCATTAGTCTATTGTTAAACAGTTTGCTTGGCTCTCCTCATTGTTACCAGACCTATCACAAAACACTGTATTGCCGAAACAGTAATGCATCGCAAGCTCACAGGGCCTCCATTAGTGATTCTTCGTTCTATTAGCATGGAGAATGTTGAGAAAAGTTTAGACTGACTGACTGAAGATGTTAGATCCTTGTGCTTAAACTTAAAAATCTGCTTTCTAAAATACAAATTGAGTGTAAGTACCCTGAAATGACAATAAACCTCCATTCCATCCTGACCATCCCCATTTTCATCCATTCTTTTACCTGTTCTCAATATTTTATTTTTAATTTGCTAGGAATCCTCACAAAATTAAACGTGCAACCTACATACAATTCAGTGCTGGATACCTTTGTCTATAATGGAAATGGGTGATCCAAGCACACCCTACTGTTTTACTGCTTGTGTGTGGAACTTGTTTAGAGCTTGCATTCATTTTGGCAGCTGTATGTATCTATGTGGTGGAAGAAAACAATATTGGACTCACCGACTTTGGCCTAAAGAAACCCGGTGATTGTCCACGCTTAATCAATTGCATATAAGGTGTATGTTTTTGGTCCTGTACTTGGATACTTAAACAGGATGAACTGCTAGGATGAACTAGTGTCTCGTAGCAACTTAAATTCTGAATCACACAGCAATTAAACAGCAAGATAGCAGGGATTAAACTGTCAAAAATAAACATGATATCCCATCTTGAGTTTGCAAATCTCTTGGGCTTGAGAAAAGTTTAAAAGAAATTTAGTTACTGGCAGAAATATTTGTTGATGAAAGTCATGCTCTGCAGTGTACAATATGGAAATATTATTTTTTCTTTCATGAACTGAAGACTACAGAAACTTTATTTGAAAAGCAAAGCATTTCGGCTAAAATCTAAATATTGTCACTTGCTATTTTGCTGTGAGACAAACCAGAGTTTCATCTACAGAGACACTGACATGAGTAGATGAAATTAATCTCTGACCACGGAGCCAGCTGCAGGCTGGTATAGGACTTAAGTCCCACTTAAACTCCCGGAGTATCCCTTCTGTTTATCTTCTGCACAGGGGTATCATCACCAGCACAAGTTCTGCCTATATTTCTTATTTCTTTAGTATACTGATCTCATTGCTTCTTTGGACTTTTATGAGTACAATTTAAAGGAAAAAAACCAAACCAAACCAGAACAACAGCAACAACAACAAAACCAAAAAAAACCCAAACAAACAAAAAAACCCCCTACCCCCAAAACGCCCAAGAAACCCCAACCAAACAAACAAAACCCCAAAAAACCAAACCAAAACACACAAAAAATTATCTCCTTCTACTGAGTATATTGGGGCAAATGATTGTATACAAATTGCTCCTTGTACTAAAGAGACCTAAAGATGTCTTTTATGTCTGGAAACTTGTGATAGAGAGCTTCATGGATGTAACTCTATCTAGGAATTATATTCTCAGATACTACAAAAAAGTATAGATTAGGAAGAACCTCAACTGACGTAAATTAAATAGCTTGTAATAATATAATATTGGAATCGTTATGATTGTTCATAGATATCAGAATATAACTTTAAAGCAACTGGCATGATTTAAGATATTAACAAATATTAATTAGTGGTATTTTTTTTGTATATTAAATAACGTTGGCTGATTCCAGCTTACAACCAAAAGTTAATACTCCTATTTGTTCTTAGAAATCTATTGTCATGACTTACCAAAACAGAGTTGTAGTTCCTAATCAACAGGTTAGTACATGCTATGTACCTATTTTTAGATATATGCTTTAAAACACTTTGTGACAGTAACTAAATTTGTGCGCATAGACTTATATGTATATAACGTATTTAATTACAAAACTTCCATTAAAATATTATCTCATGAGTCTGAGCTTGATAAAATTAGGAAACATTAGAAGTTACTTGGCCTAGGTGACCTAAATTATGTTTCTTTTTGCATTGTGGTGCAAGCTTTTGTCAGCTGACTCTATTTTTCCACAGGACCCTTGCCTCATTCACTGTATGATCTACAAGATTCTCAAGGTGTGAGGCAGCTGTTCAACTTTCTTCTACCAGCTTGACTTCCTGCCTTTCTTGTCATGCAACATTCAAATTCAGGACAAAATCACTTCTTTGTGAACAGCGTATTGCATTTGTTGCTGAAATATCTGAGTGCCTCACAAGCCATAGTTAATTGATGACAATGTGGTCACAAACAATTTTCATGGGACTCGAAAAAATTTTGATGCCTGTTTTGTAGGTGGGAAACTGATGCACAGATGTCTCTCTGTCTACACTTTGCAGGGTCTCGTGGTGACCTACCTGCTATTATCCTCGAGCATAAGAGACATGGTGAAGTCCCTGGCTTCTTGCTGCACTGGCAGTGTGACTATTTGTGAGATGTAATAGTATAATGTCCGTAGAGGCCATCCTCTTCTAGGATAAGGGAACTATTCCTGGAGTAGATATTTAGGCCCTGTTGTATCTTGAGGAGTGTCCGAGCAGAGATTTTTTTCTCCATGCTCTCAAAATTCATGCTTGTCTGTGATATAGCAGCCAGACATGCTGACTGCAACATGCAGACTCAGGGTATCACAAGTGCTGCAGCTTTTTCTTTCAGATGACAATCCCATAGTGCAATAAATGTATATCACAGTCAGGCTTCTCCGGGTCCTTTCATCTCAAACCCTCCCTTGCATGAATTTTCATTTCAGTGTCACAGAATCAGCACCATCCATTCAGATCACTGTCTCATTCAAGCCCTTCTCTTCTTTTTTTTTTTTTTTTTTTTTTTTTTTTTTTTTTTTTTTAAAAAAAATTTTTTTTTTTTTTGTAAATTGTTAAAATAAAATTGTTTCACTGTAGTGTCAAGAAAATGGATGTTGATTTTTTTTTTGGTGTCTCCCAAAACTGTGTTAGTTTTAAAAAGGCATAAAAAGGATCTTATCTACTTTTCTTGTTTTCTCCCAGTGAATGTCCCTTCGACTGTAATGGAGGCCATGTCCAGACAAGACACCCTACAGCCATTTAATAAAAGTAGCAAACTATCCCCTGCCACTCCACAGCGATCCGTAGTATTTCCACAGACTCCGTGTAGCAGAAATTTTTCTCTCCTGGATAAGTCTGGGTCCATCGAGTCAGGATTTAACCAGATCAGTGTCAAAAACCAACGAGTTCTTGCAAGCCCAACTTCAACAAGCCAACTAAATTCTGAATTCAGTGACTGGCATCTTTGGAAATGTGGGCAATGCTTTAAGACTTTCACCCAGCGGATCCTCTTACAGATGCATGTGTGTACACAGAACCCCGACAGGTAAAGCCGAGGCTCTCTTTATTTCTCTGTCTACTGATAGCCAGATCCACTGCTTTCTTCTTTTATCAAGCTGTTATCATTTTAAAAACCAAACCATTATTATGAGGAGCCTGTATGACATAATTCATCTGCAGCTGTGTGAAGTAAGCTGATAAAAACTATTGCTTGGCTTCACTATTTGTAAAAACATTCAGTACCTAAATGTGCAGATAAAAGGAAATAGCTAAGCATATAATCTTGATTTTAGAATGGTTTGGTACATCTGATGGAGGCAACAAAATAGAATGAAAATTTATGAATATCACAGCTGGAAAAAATGAGGTCAAGATAATTAAAAGTCTCTCTGTCTTCCAAAGATAATCTAACTTGCTGCTCAGTGGCTGTCACAGTCATTTCAGGGTTCACCTATAGTGTGCAATGCGTATGAACTTAATTAAGTACTAAGAGGTAATGAATTGGAATTTTTTGCTTAGTACTATTTTTCTTCATAGCATGCAAACCCATAAATCGTACAAAGCTGTCAAAAGGAAATACCTACTCCACCAGTGATGTGGAGGAAAACAGATGCCACTTATTCAATAAACTAATATCCACACAGAAGAAAAATGTTGACTAGATACCTCAGAGTCAAAGTTGGTTTGAAAGTTTGTCAATACAGAATTTTATGGCTGTGAACTGAGGATGAAATTTAGCTGAACAAGTGAATTAAAATTTCAGGTACTCTGACCAGTGGCACAGTAAATATAATGGAACCATTATTTATGAATCAAAGCTGGTTTATTTGACAATTTTGATAGCTGGCAGGACAAAAGACAAAAATCAAATTAATTCAATAAAAAAGGCTGCCCGTGTTTTGTCTCTTCTTCAGCTGTGAAGATTTGAGCACAACAGCTGAATCCTTGGAAGGTTGTTCTAAAAGCAGCATTTAATTGTGAATTACAGTTAACAAAACACTACCAAAAAATAGCAAAGAGTGAGTCTGTGCATGTGTTTGTGTGCATGTCTGTGTCTCTTTGTGTACTTGGCTATCTACATGTACACATATGTTTGTGTGATTCTATGGGTGTGGAGATATTAGAGAATAAGTCCATTTTTCTGGTAAAAATGTCAAGCATGCTAAGGGCTAACTAGATTCCAAGCAAATCTTCATAGAAATTAAAGAACTGATAATATTGTGAATGCAAACCATCCCTTTCAACATTTTCTGAATTTTACATGGGGGTTAGCAGAAGCAAACACCTTGCTAAGGAAGCTGTAGCTTCTGGTACACTCAAATTACAACCAGCAATTCAAGTGTCACAATGTAGAATATTGGTCCTGAAAGGTCCACTCTCCTAAATTATCATGCACTCTCATGTTTCCAGTATTAAAGCATCCTAAGCATATTGTAAAGCATAAAATGGTGCATCAGTCTGGAAGAGTCTAGAGACTAGGACAGGCATGTTGTGAGGCCCTCCACATGCTTTTCCAGTGATTCATCCCTGTGAATCAGGTGTGACACCTAGATTTCATTCTTTACTTGAACCCCTGTCTTCCTTTGTGAAGAAGCCAGTTGCAGATAATAGTTAATGCAAGAAGAGTCTCCCTTAGTAGCACTATTCTTCAGACTAAGTGACAGCTAAATATTCATTTTGTCAGAGAAAGAAAATAAGTCTGTCTTACCATTAGATCTTTCATCTTGGAGGTGAGAGATTCTGCTTTAAAAGTTAATTTAATGTATTTTTATTTATTTATCCTCCTAAGCACCCTGTGTGTAATATTGTCTGAAACACAGGCTGGATTTCAGGTCTTCACTCTTAGGAGTCAGCATCCTCATTACTAGGGTGCTGATTCACGATGTCTTACCTCTTAGTCTCTCCTGTGCCTACCTAGCTAGCAGCTTGCACAAGAAAGTGTGGACCATTATCAGCTCAGAATACCCTAGGAAATCACCTTGCTATGTTTAAGGTCATTACAGTTTATTCCATGTTTGAAATTATAATAATGGTTACTGCAGGATTTGGGTTCTCATATCCCTGCTTAGAAATCACTACAGTTTGAGCTGACATCACAGGCAGGTTTTTGTCTTTCAGCAGGTATGTTATTTAGTGATACAGTGTTTAGAAAAAGTTGCCTTTGGTTTCTTAAATGTAATGAATTTCTCTAGATGAAAAGTTTTTAGTGTTGTACAAAATTTCCAGGAGATAGGAAAGTAAGGTATGATTTGTGAAAAAATACCTGCTTGCCAGCCCAAAATATTGGATGCAACTCTGATTTTTATTTTCTCAATGACATCTGCAGCACCACTCCAGCTGATAAACACTCCTCATCTATTGTCAGAAATTTGTGAGCACACCACTCACTGTATCTTTGATGTGACTGAAGCAGCTATCTAGGAAATAGATTTTAGTCTATCTGTTCTGGCTTAGTATTTGTTTTGCAACAATACTCTGCAGGGAAAACGCCTTTGAATGTATACAGGAGTCAGAATCATAGTCAGAAATTTGAGATAAGCAGACTACTTGAAGCTTGAGAAATCCAAACAAAGCTAATACAATAACTTAGATTAAGAAAACATCTAAATGAGAGCAGACATGAAACAAGTAATAATATACCTAATTCCATGAAGTAGTGAGAAATAAATTGTCAGATCACTTCAAAAATAAAAATAAATAAAAATAATTTTAAAATATTATGAATCTCAAATAGAAGAAATTATTAAAATAATCTGCTGTATTTTTGTTTCATTTAAAGATTAAGATTTTCATTTAAATTAGCTTTTAATTATTTTCTGGTTTGCTTATATTTTACTTGTACTTTTCCACTGAATTTTTTTTAGCTTGTTACATTTTGTAGGACTTCTCTTTGAAATTAATGGTAATTGGGATTGAAGTGGGTGTGGGAGGTAAAAATTTAAATCCATAAAATCTTGAATTCAGGTACCTTCTGAGCCTTTGAGACTTTTTTTGAGCCTTGACCAGACTGAAGCTGTTTAAGAAAATATTTCTGGAAGCAAAAGTGGAAAATTTGTTTTTGTGGGGTTTTTCTGTTTATTTTGCTTGAGGGTTTAATTTTTTAAAAAAATTAAGAAAAAAAATTCATCTCTTCTGCTGTAGAAATTCCCAACAATCCTATTTGGAGGGCTCAAAAAGGGGGTAACAAAAACTTTATTATGGTGAATAATTTTTAGAGATACTGGTTTTGGGTCTTTTTGAATGGTACTCACTTTTCTGAGAATGACACAGTGTTTTTAATGACACCACTCTTACATCTCACTGTGATCACCATATTCAGGATATATTGGTGTTGAGGGAAGGCAGAAGGCTTCAGTTCTCAAGAATTCTGTGTGGCATATTTTCATGAACAACCTGTACCTCTGTGTGATATGCGTTCTCATTGATTGCCATGTATTCAAGTTGATTATCTGAGGGAATGCACACTCCATAAGTGTGTTCATGGATGATGGATTATATGGGTGTGATCTGGCACTCACAATTCCTTTTTACTCCAAAGATATTGTTATGTTCATGTTTTGCTATATCACCTCAATATGAAATAGTAAGGGGTTTTTTGTTGTTTTGTTTTGCATCCTTTTGTTTTGTTTTGTTTTGTTTTGTTTTTCTTAACAGGAAATTGAAGTTACCAATTTAATAGACCTTTTTCTCTAAGACTATAGCTCAGTCAATTTTGTGTTTATATTTTCTTTGTAGGTTCTGTGTCTCTGACCTTGATGCTCTCCCTAAGTCCATTAATTAATTTTAACCTCTCCAAAACAGACTTAGAAAAAATATGTGTTGTGAGCAAAAATTGTCTATTTCTGTTTGTTGAGTATTGCTCAGTTAAAGCAAACTTCATGCTGAATTTAATGCTGGTTCTTGCATAATCTTTTCATAAAGTTTTGCAAGTGCCCAGTACTCAAGGCTGACAACAATAAGCAGAGTCCAGAGCAGCAGCTCTCCCTGACAACTTCAGAAGCTCGTGCATTGTCTGCATGGATGAACAGGGAAATCCTGGATGCATTCAAAGACAAGAAGGAAGCCTCTAGACGTTGAAAGCACAGGCAGATAGCCTGGGAGACATACAGACAGATTGCCTAAGCAGTCAGGGCGCTGTTTAGGAAAGCTAAAGCCCCAATAGGATTCGACGTGGGGAGGGACATCTAGGAAAACAAAAGCTTCTGTTGTTACACTGGTGATAAAAGAAGACTATGGAAAATGTGGGCCCTCTCTGAAAGGCAGCAGGAGGCCTGGTGTCCTGGGACATGGAAAAGGTAGGCAATAATTTCACCGGCAAATGTTCCAGTCACACCACACACACCACAGATGGCAAAGGGCAGGGACTGGGAGAATGAAGAACTGCCTGCTGTAGAAGATCAGGCTGAAGACCATCTAAAGAACTTGAAGATGTGCAAGCCCATGGGGCCAGCTGGAACATGTGTGCAGGTCCTGAGAGAACTGGTGGATGAAGAGGCTAAATCACTTAAAATCTCTCATTTTTGAGAGGTCATGGCAGTCTGGTGAAGTTCTTGGTGGTTGGAAAAGGGGTAACATAACCTGCACTGTTAAAAAGAATGACCTGGAGAACTACAGGCCTGTCAGTCTCACCTTGGTACTTGGCAAGAGCAGAGAGCAGATCCCCCTGGCAGCTATGCTAAGGCACGGGAAAAATAATGTGGTGACTGATGACAGCCAATACGATTTCACTAGCGGCAAATCATGCCTGACAAGTTTGGTAGCCTTCTACAATGGGTTTACAGTGTTGGTGAATAGGGAAGAGAGAGTCATCCACCTGGACTTGGGCAAAGTGTTCAGCACTGTAACATGCAACATTGTTGTCTCTGAAGGGAAGAGATGCGGATTCAATGGACAGACCTCTCAGTGGACAAGGAACATGCTGGGAAGTTTCACCCAAAGGAGCTGTGGTCAGTGGCTCAGTCTCCACGTGGCAACCAGTGATATTCCTCCGGGGCCAGATTTGGTTGATGCTGTTTAGCGCAGCAGTGTTTGCTGGTGGCAGTGGGATGGAGAGCATCCTCAGCGAGTTCCCTGATGACAGCAGCAGGCTGTTTGGGGCAGGTGACATGCTGGAGGGAAGGGATGCCATCCAGAGTGACCTGGGCAGGCTGGAGAGGTGGGACTGTGTGAATAATATGAAGCCCAACAAGGGCAAGTTAAAGGTCTGAAGTGTGCGTCAGGGCAATCCAAACACAAATATCGACTGGGAGAATGGAATCCCTGAGGAGCAGGACGCGAGGGTGTTGGTGGATGAGAAGTTGGACATGAGCCAGGATATGCACTCACGGCCCAGAAAGCCATGCATGTCCTGGGCTGCATCCAAAGCAGCATGGGCAGCTGGTAATTCTCCCTCTCTATTTAGCTCTTGTGAAACCCCACCTGGAGCACTGCATCCAGCTCTGGGGATTCCAGAAGGAATGGAATGTGGATCTGCTAGAGAGATGTCCAGAGGAGAATCCCAAAGATGATCAGAGGGATAAAGACAGGTTGAGAGAGTTGGGGCTGCTCAGTGTGGAGAAAAGAAGGGCACGGGAACAACTTATAGGAGCCTTCCAGTATGTAGAGGGGCCTGCAAGGAAGCTGGAGAGAGACTTTTTGTGATGACATTTAGTGACAGAAGAAGGGATAATGGCTTTAAACTGAAAGAGGATAAATTTAAATTGGATGTAAGAAAGAAATTCTTTAATGTGAGGATGGTGAGACAGACTGGAAATTTTTCCAGAGAAGCCATGAATGCCCCATCCTGAGAAGTGATCAAGGTCAAATAGGATGGGATTTGAGTGGAAGGTGTCCCTGCCCATAGCAGGGAGCATTGAAACAAGATGATCTTTAAAGCTCCTTTCAACACAGACCATTCTATACTTCTATGATCATGTTGGATTTTTACTTCTTAGTCCTGAACAGGGAGAAAAACACATTCAAACACATGCCAGTCCCTTTTTTCAGCTGGTGCTTTTCTAGCTCTTTCTAAGGGAAAAGAGTTACAGTGCTGTGCTATTTGGCTCACTGGGCTGAGAGTGTTTCAGTGACAGAGTTACAAGTATTCGGGAACTCACTCTTAAAATTTTTCCTCTACAAACTGCACTGGGGTTACATACGCCCCTTGAAAACAGCAAATTTGCTTCTGAAGAAGCCACACTAAAAACCTACTCATCATAAAGGAAATAATTTGAAACTGCAGTGGAAAATAATGATTGGATTTTTCAAGATCCTAATAATTCAAAGAATTAATAATTTGCAATGTAGAAAATAAATTTATAATGGTTAGATGTACTTGGGAGTCTGAATTTGGAAAATATATTGTTTTAGCAAAGGAATAGTAAAAGACAAATAAAGGTATGTCAGTTTTGCTAAATGAAAATCTAAAACCAATCAATCTAAATATGCGGTTGTCCATCAGTAGCTATTCCAGATGAAAGGATATGGATTTTTCTATTCTTTTCTCTCACCATGCTTTATACATGTTAAGGGTTCTACATCCCCTGCAGAATGCATGAACCTCAAAGCATGAGGTTTAGTAAGCCTTATAGGGGAATGTGAGTTTTGTGCTGGTCACATGCATGATGTTGTTTCACCCAGAAAAATGTCATCTGCAAAAGTAAGAATATTTTAAGACAGGAAAAGACATCACCAAAGAGCAAAATCATTCAAGAGATTGTCTAGCTTAGAGAGCAAAGTTCATTCCTTAGAGATTTTATTTTGAAAAATGTGACTTGCACAATTTGAAAAATCTCAAAATATAAATTGCCACAAATCCTGAAAACCACTGCATTAGAATTGCTCTCTGAATTTCACTTTAGATGGCCTGGGTTTCTGTAGTGGGCCATCATAGAGACTGTAGGACTAGGGTCTCTAGGAAAAGCTGATGGATTCTACATGTCAGTAAACCTAGATATCTTATCAATGATGCATGGGATTACTGACAACAGTGTAATTTTTCCAACAGGAAAATTTGCTTCTGTATCAGTAGATTTCCTTTCTTTATGCTTGAAAGGAAAGATGTATAGCTAAAAGCCCCCATGTAGCTAGGTGTTTAATAAATAACATTATAACTGCTTTTGATGGCTGTCAGAACATTATTCTCATCTGCACATTGCTGAAATCAGTTTAGCTATTCTTAACTGTAAATTAAAATTACTATCTGGTAAGATTTTAATTCACATGGATCAAAATGAAGCTCAAGAACGTACAATACATATACTTGTTATTCCACGGAAATAAGTTTTTCTGAACTGGGAGTGCATTCAGACCAGCAGTGGATTTTTGAAAGTACAGCCTACGAAGACCAACATCTCTGTCACTTTGTCCCTGCTCCTTCTGTCTGCAAAACTCTGTTATAGCGAGGTCACCATCTTAATTCATTGTCCCAGTGCAGACCAAAGTGATGGCAGAAGACATAACTGCTACATCAAAGGCAGGCGTGCTCTGCCCATGTCAATGTACTCACTGAACCGAGCACTGCTCGCACTCAGTCCTTCAGCACTGCTTTCATTTTTTTTTTGAAAAATAACATATTGATTTTATTTTCTTCCAAGAAAAAATTTCTGAGCGCAGTAAAATGGTTACCAGAGAACAGAATGATAACTTTTGTACTTATTGAATTACATTTTTTTTTTTCTCTTGGAAAAATAGTGCTATCCAAAAGTTATCAAAAGTTGGCATATTTAAATTTGCTATTGCAAAAATCAGAGCATTTTAAAGCTGTTACAGTATTTGAAAGCATTTGTAGGCTCTCTTTTTAAAATGAACTTTGCTTAATGTATGTCGTGTACCTAAGCTTTAAAAAAATTACACATTTTAATACTAATCAGAATTACCTGGGTATAAACAGGATAAAAGCATCCCCTGTAAAGAGAGAGCTAACTTCTTCAATAGTTTTTCTCCCAAGATGAGGATAAATGGGAAAAATGCAGATAGTGATCTAATAATAGGTGGTCTTTTACAGGGCTTATTTTCTTGAGCATAAGCCAGTGAAGTACATTCTGAGTACTTTGTAAAGAAGACACTTATTTTGAGCCAGTGTAGGCAGTGAACTAGTACTGTTTGGCGTCAAAATGTTCACTTATATCTGTTTTGAAATTTTGAGTGTTTACAGACAAGTTACAGTCTGAATTTTCACTGCATTAAATTAATCACATTGACTGTTAAAAAAATAAAAGATTAATTAGTTTTATGTAGCATTGTATCATTTTTTGTGGTTGCTGTTAAAAATAGATAACCAGAGGCTAATAGATGTTAATGGTCCCCTTCACTATTAAAAAAATCAATGTTTCTTGGATATGGCATATATTATTGCATATTTTGCTTTAAAGTGTTGGATTTGAAAATATCCATACATTTAAATTCCCAAATCATCTTCTTTTTAATCAACTCTTGAAATTTCATGCCAGATTTGATAAATATTTTCTGTGCAAATTAACTTTGCACTCCAACAAAAGTGAAAACTGGACATGCAAATACTTGTCTTCCAGTAATAGAAACCGATGATAATTTTGTTGAGGTTTTTTTTCAAATGTTATTTTATATATATCTGTGTACCTTTAAGGGCCCCATCATCTAAATTACCTTTCCACAGCTTTTATATATTACTTTCAAACTTGTTGGAGAGTAGTTAGATTTTCAAATGCAAGTAATTAAAATTGTAAGCTATTGAATTATTGATGAATACCGAGCTATTAATCAAGCTAAAAAATTCTACAATCAGGGTTCAGTGCTCTGAAGCACAGTAAAATAATAGTATTTGTGTTCAGTGATGCAAGTAGCCACAATTAAGCAGTTCACTTGACAAATGAGATAGTTCACTTTATTTTGCACTTAATTGAATTGTAAATGCCTGGTCACCATTGTCTTCTTCCCTTTAGTTTTGGTTTCTAGCCTTTTCAACATATACATTTATTACACAGAGAGCAATTAAGTTGTGTTGGCCATTGGCTCTGTAAACACAGGTACCAGGAGTTAAAGTGTTGTGTACAGTAAAAATCATTATTATCCCTCCAGAAAAAAATCTTAATTTTCTTAACAAAAACTCTGATAAGCATTTAGGACTCTGCCACTAACTTAAAACAAATGCGAAACGTAAAAAAAAAACCACCCTAGGATGTTGATATTAAATCACTTTTACCAAAGGGAAGGATACAGACATGGTTTCTTGGCACTTAATTTTAGTTAGCGTTTCAGCAGACCAGGCTCATGTTCCTGTCTTGTATCCTTTTCTTTCTATGTTTGCAGTCTGCTTGCTATGATTCTGAATTTGTAACACATCAGTCAGTTTTGCGTGTTTGTTTGTTATGTTTACTTTTAATGAAATGTGCTGTTGAAACCCTGAGTTCTCGGTTTCTTTCAAGATCCCCCAAAAAGGTATTTTCAATCTGGATGGAAGAAAAATGTTACAAAAATGCCAAGATTTTCAACAGAAGTAAGAAAATAGAAAGATAGTTGTAATACAGTGGTTATTTTTTCCAAGTCTCTTACTGAAATAGGTTATCTCTAAAAGCCTCCAAATCAATGCAAGGAATTTAATTGTGAATAGCTACAGAATACAGCTAGGATACACACATATACATCAGACATGCGTTTGTAGGTAAGACTGTAACTGGCACCAAGACACAGGATTTCGTGAGTCCTTTAGCTCTGATGTGTGTGGACCTTTTTTTTGGGCAAAGGAGCACTGTGTTGAGTTTGAGAGAATTAAAGCAGGCATATGACATGCAGAGCAGGCTCACTAGTTTGCTGAACAATGGTTTTATGGGCCCCATAGGCTCTCAGTTAGTTCCTCCCCAATAATTCCAACATTTGTTAAAGAGCTCATGACGTTTTGGGTATGTGTCTCCCAAGAAAGACCCGGACAAGCGGGTTTTCTTTGGAGATTACTGGGAAGATCAGGAGTTCTCTCCCGCACGGTTTCCTGGCCATGCCAACAGAAGGCACTGACGGGATGCTGTTTCTCTCTCCCGTTTCAGGCCCTACCAGTGCGGCCACTGCTCCCAGTCATTCTCGCAGCCCTCAGAGCTGAGGAACCACGTTGTGACACACTCCAGCGACAGGCCTTTCAAGTGTGGGTACTGCGGCCGTGCCTTCGCCGGTGCCACAACACTCAACAATCACATCCGGACACACACTGGGGAAAAGCCCTTCAAGTAAGTACTTGAGGCCAGCAGCCTTTGCCAGCTGAGATTAGAGAGGGAAGTGTGCTGCTGCTGTTCGCTAGCATCGCCAGCACTCGGCAGAGGTTCCCTTGAAAGCCAGGGTCGCACCATGAGGTAAAACAGTTAGTGGTGCAGATAAAATCAGAATTTATATGGGTTTGGTTTTGTGTTTCTTGAAAGCCCTGTGCAATTTTCTGTTCTCTAATGACACCTTGCTTGTTTTAATTAAGTGGCAAGATGCTGCCAGAGAGCCATAGCTGAAAATATGATCAAGCCTTGGACAGGCTATGCTGTAAGAACATTAATATTAATCTCTGATGTCTATATGCTGAGGTAGATGGAGCTTTACTTAAAAGCTAATTTGTCTCTCATTAAATATGGCAGAGAAATATACACCTTCTTTTAGTTTCAAAATTACTGGCTAGGAAACGTAACTCTGGCTTGTGGCGTAAGTTTTGAAAGATCATAATATATTGGTAGTGTTCAGCTGCCAAAGACATTAAAAAAAAAACCAAACCTGATAAAGATGATTTTGCATTAAACAGACTTCGTTAATTTCTGCAGGTTCTGATTACTGATGTTAAAGCTAAGCACATATCTGTCTCAGAAAGTCTCCCTCAGTGAAAGTCTCCCTCAGTGCTCACCTCCAGCCATAGCACAGCTGATCCAGGTGCATTTTACCTTTTGTCTTGCAAGACTCTGCGTACCTAACAGGAAGTGTTCTCCAAGGCAAAAGAAAGATTTCCCATGCTTGTCTTTGTCTTGGCTCAGAGTGTACATATATATATATATATATATATATATGTAGTAACTGGAACAATCCCCCTTTATGTATTGCTATCACTTTTGGAACGTTACTGGATGTTCCTAGGAGAAAGGGGCATAAGTCTAGAAGAAGGTTTGTGCCTCTCCCAGTTCTTCAAGTACTGTCTGTTCTCCTCTCTTTGGTTTTTTTTTTCTGCTTTTGCCAAATGGCGCTTTTGGTCTGGTTAATGTAAGGAAGCTTGGCCACGGGGCCTGTCAGAAGCCCTCATAACAAGAGATACTGGTGAGCACACTTTGCCTCCATATAAGGCTGGAAGGAGGCATGGCCTCCACACATGTCTTTGCTGGGGCAAGGGACAAATTTTCTTTTTCCCTGAGCCAGTAACAAAATGCTGCATATCCAGTACAGAACAACTTGCGTAGCAGAAACCGTGGCAGGAGGCAAAACATGGAAACTCAGAACATCTAAATATTGACTTTGCTTGAGCCAGTCTGTTGAATGCTCAGAACCCATACAAAGTGAGCCAAAAATGGTGCAAGCAATCTGATTGATTTTATCTAGTTGCTGTGTAAATAGATTTTAGTAATTAATGGAAGAGGTTTCCAGGTCAAAATGGAAAATAGATTTCGTTTAATGTTAAGGTGTTACTTATGTGTAACCTTGTTGACTCCACTTAATTTTTTTCCTTAACATCCTGTTTTTGTCATGTTTCCAATAGATCTGCTATTTTGCCCCACTTAGAGTCATTATTTTTCCCCTTCGGTTTGTTAATTTTTTTCCCCTTTTCCAAAATGGGCTTTATTACAGCACAATTTCATTTGTGAAAGAGCTTAATGTATGTACTACAACTAATCAGTGGTGTGGGATTTGTCAGTTTTTTGGGTTTTTTGTTTTGCACTGCTCATAGGGAAGTATTAAAGTGTTCCAGGATGTATCTGACTATTCCTTAAATTGCGGGACAGAGCAACAAAAAAAAGTGTACGCTTTTTACTGCCTCTTTATGATGTGTGACATAGTATCAGCCTTGCAAGATATTTATTTACTTTCCTCCTTAAGCACAAGAAATGCTAGCACCATTTTCCCTCTGGAAGGCTTGTTGAAGTATTTTCAGCATGCTGATTGGTAACTTCACATGAAGCTAAAACTGGAGCTGCAGATTTTCTTGTCCCTGCTAGTCAGATAAGAGGACACATAAGCCTTGATCCTGCAAGGGATCTGTTCAAAAGGGCAGGTTTTTCTCTCACACAGGACTGCTTGCATTTGAGAGAGGAGGGGCAGAAAAGTTATCCAGAAATCGATCTGCTATCTCTGTTGGGGGAAAAAGAGAGAGCTGCAGCTCATCTTGCTGTCTCATCACCGTTTAGATCCTCCTTTGGAAAAGGGGAGCTCAGACCTGGTATTAAGAATGTCTAGGAAAAAAACCCTCAACAAATTCTAGTAAGCAAGAACCATAAATAGAACAAACAAGATTTCTGTCTTTTGATCTTGCAATTTAGGTTTAAAATGTTTGTTTATGAAGGAATTTTGAGTGTGCACTTACCAAAAAAAAGCAAGATGGAAAATCTACTGAGACAGTGTTTCTGTAGCTCAGAGAAGTTTGTATTTGAAGTGAATTACACACTTCTGTTAACTTATATTTTTAATATTAGAAAGAATTGCCAAGCATGGATAGTGATAAATTACTTAAATTTTAACTAAGTTATTTTAAAAATAACAGGAATAATTTTGAAGGTTTTACTAAGTTCAGTTCTAACTGCGCTTCTGCTGTGAATGCAATCTCGTGATTTCTAATGCAGTAAGGCAGCTATGTTCATAAGTGGTGTATAGACAAATTACAGTGAGCATGGATTAAGTCAGCAATGTTAAACACTAAGTATGTTTGTATGCACATTATCTCCAGAAGCTGGTCTTAAAAATGGTGAACACGTGGTGACAGTGTTTAAAAAAATACTTCAGATTAATTGTTGTGTAAGAGGAAATTTAGGATTTGTTAAACAAGGTTTTTCTGTAAGAAAGCTTTTTCTTTGTAAGTCCTAGGTAACTTTGGATGTATGGTGGAAGATTTTCTATTTGCTTTTCATTAAGATAACAATGCTAAGTGAGGTTATCTGTAGTCAAAGCTTTAGCTGAATTGCCTGGACTGCAGGTCCAGTTAGCAGGGATTTCTTTTCATGTCATCACAAGCTATCAAGCCAGCCTCACCACTGTAAAGTTTTTGTGTATTCTTATCTTACTGAAGTCTCCACTATGGCTGCTAGTCTGGGAACAAAGCTCTTAAGTAAATTAAAATCTAAGAGAAAAAGGAAAATTATTTGTCACCTCCCTTCTCTTAAATTTTTCTCAGCCTTCCCTGCTTCCATTTCAGCAAAATTAAAAAATAGTGTGGGGACTTGCGTGCAGAATCTGGGTTATTCAAAGATCTAATATTCAAGAGTCAACTCAAAATAATTAAGAGGAAATATTCTTTCTGTTTGCAAGAGGTCACGTGTTTTTCATTGTTTCTTACTGACATGCAAAACTGGGCGACATTCATTTCAGGTTGAATATATATGTTGTACCTGCAGTGACATTTCAGTATTGTCAAGGGGTTTTCAATGAGTTCTCTTTTGGTTGGTTGTTTTTCTTGGATTTTTTTTACCCTTTTAAAAGAGTTTAAAGTGTAGTGTTAAATGTACGTGCTGAATGAAATGTTAAAATGTTTATTTTGAGGGCATCAAATTAATATTTTTATTTTTCTGAAAGAGACCCTCAGCATTTTCTCCATCCAAACCCTTTCACAGAAGTTGACATAAGCATGCAAATTGCACCAATCCTTTCTGTAATCCTCAGTGTCAATGTTTTGAAAGCACTGTGAAACAAACAAGCAGACCAGTCACAATGAGGGCTATATAAACAAAATCAGAAACCCCAGTACTGTAGAAATATCCCAAAACTGTTGGTGCACTTTGTGAACTTAGGAACAATTCTGTTTGCTGCCCCCACCCAAGCAAATCACACCAGGAAATCTTGTGGCAGAGCGACGTCTTGAGATTGAGGAGATTGAATGCTATAGCACATTGTTCCTTACAATTACAGTGAAGGAATTGAAATTGAAGACAGTAAAAGAACTTGAACTGTAAAAGAAGATTACATGGATCCAGTTATCACTGATGGTATCTAACTGTTTGAGGACTTTGGAATTTCTTTGGACGTATATGTGTCTGGGGCTGTTTAAATTATTTTCAAATACCGTCAGACGGCCCTAAGTGGAAATTAAATTGTATCTCAGTTAATAAGTGTCATTATTGCCAATGAGTGCATCTACAGAGTAGGCTTAGCCAAAATTTGGCATGTCTAGCAGTCAGGCTTGGGCCCAGCCCCATGGTTCCTTGGGGAGTGGTCACATGAGATATGGACCCTTTTTCCTTTCTGACGGTTTTGACTTCCCTTGAACTTTCCAACACAACATTAAACATGTATGGGTAACTGTACAGAAATATGCACACAAAAACACACACGTGCTCACCAATCTCATGCACAGAGCTTATGGGATTGTTATTCTGTTATGAGGGGCTGGGGAAGAATGACTGATGGAGAGAGTGCATAGAGGACTGCATCATAATCCAGAAGAAAAATATTGCTGCCCTTCCTCCCATTCCTACCTACTGTGAGACAGAAATGCTGACTGCTGTGACACTCTTATCTTCACCTTTTCTATCAGTTTGTATCCAGCAACAAATTCTCTGGACCACATTGCAAAGAGGAATCAGGAGCCTAATACAGATCTCTACCCATAAGCCAGGTACTTATATATCCAAAAGTATGGTCCTGAAAGCACCACCCACATCATTTGGAAGTGCCTAGAACATTGTAGGCACCTTGGGTACTATCTGAAGGTTACCCAGGTACAGGCAAAAGACAAGGGAATTAAGTGCCTTGCCAGAGGCTTCATTCTTACTTTTGCCCAAGGGCTGAATAAGTGCAAACACTTGGCATCCACAGCCCTCCTACTCAAAGGGGGCTTGTAGCTTGTAGCAAGAGATTTATTCTTTTTCTATTCTCTCTTTAGCATTCTTCCTTCCTGTGCCTTTATGTTAGCATATCAGCCTGTAGCAGGTAAGTGAGAGCACTCCCACAACAGAAGAATGCTGTGGGTAAAGGATGGGAGTTGCATTTTAAAGAAATATGGTAAACCTCTGCACTTTAAATACCAATGCAAGGTGCTGAGTGAATGCAGTGCCCAGTTCTAGCCTCCCTGGCAAGCTCCAGAAAGGGTAAGGAGGCCTTGCCACAGCAATGATTTTAGTGAGTAACGTTGTCTTTCGCACACACTGTGGCCTTTATCTAAATCACTAATAGTTCCTAGGCATTCCATTACCTTGTATTTCCTTTATCTGGCCAGGCTCTGAAAACCAGGTGTTGCCACACCTGATTTTATAGGTTATTTTGCAGCTGTATCACTTACAGCTTAGTTAGGCAAGGATCCAAGCCTCCTATTACTCATCAAGGAAAGTACTGTCTTTGTAGACATCAAAATAACAAAACTATCAAGTTCAAGTAGACAGTAATATCTCATACAGACTAAGTTAACCCCCCAACCTTGAAATTGATTATAATGCCTCTGTGATAGATATATATGTATGTATATAAAAATAATACAATAATTTGCAAGTTTGTCAGGCAATGAAAGGTAGTATATTTTGACACACTAATCCAGTAGGTAATCAGTTTTCTAATAAACAATCAGCAGTACACTAATGTGTCATCAGCACTTCAGGAGCTCTGGAGAGTGGATGATCTGCACATAGACGTTAATGAATACCCCAAAAATCGTTAAGTAATCAATACTTCTGAGTTATTTTCATTGAGCTGATAGGTCTGATACATTAAAGCTGACATTTTACATTTGTCAAGATCACAGTGCAGTTTTTAACAGTGGCATAGGATGCTAAAAATATTCCATGAAAGACAATCAAAGAAATACATCTTTAAAGTGTTGACATTTTAGATTGGTACAGTAACCTGGATGAGTAACTCTGAAATATCTGTGCTAAATAGTCCTGAAGCAGAACTTTATTACTAAAAATTACTAATGTGAAGAATACCCACAATTATGCATATGTGAAAATGTCTTTTTTTTGTAAACAGATAGATCACTGACAGTTCACTTTCTATCACTCACATCAGTGAAAACAGAGAGATGAAAATGAGTTAGCTGAGTCCTTTGTTTTCCTTACTTCTCCTTTGAAGGTGAAAAATTCATTGTAATGATACTTTTGTGATAATCTTCTTTGAAGACAGAACATCGCAGAGTACCATTAAGACAAAGATGGCTTTTGGAGCAAGCACCGTACAATAAGGATCTGCTTCATCCATGTTTGTGATTCATCAAACACTCCTCTCTAGTGTTCAGCATGCAAATCAAGAAGGTAGCATTTGGGAGATTAAATACAGTAGTTTGTCTTTAAGAGCAAGGGATTAGGGTTAATTCCAAGGTAACAACAGCCCCTGCTCTATCCTCTTCAAAATTCAATGGCTTTGTTCATTCATTCAAACAGTATTTTTCTTGTAGATTATGGCTCTCGAAGAGAGGGTAGGGTAGAAATAAAGACAATAAAAAGACAGTGAAGCAACACTGATGGCTATGAGCTCTTGCTCAACCCGCAGATTTCTCAAATAGTGTGGATGTTTGCAGATAATTAAGTAACCACTGACTCAATGTGCCTATTTAAAACGAATCCCACTACATAGTCAGATCAGATAAACAAAGAGTTTTCTCTTGGTCTGGGACTGAACGATTACTGCTTTGTGATTTCTCGTCCTCCAATAGGCAATCGCGGATTTTAAAAAACCAGAAGGTGAAATTCTATTTGTCATCAATTTCTCTTAGGGGTTACAGAGCAGAAAACTGCAGACAAGCTGCTTCTTTGATGGCTCACTCCTAAAAATCTCTTTTTGTTCTTTATCTATTTGAACTGACAGTGATCAGAGCTACAGCAGGACAGGCCTCTCTGGAGAAATCACCTTCACCCTGTCTATTGACAGATTCCTCTGTTCTGAATCAGACAGGCCTTGTCCCATCATAGGCATCAAGGCCTTGGAAGTAGCCACCAATTAAACCTCTTGAGCCAGTAAAATCTGAAGCCACTTTTGAGTGTCTGTTCTGATTAGGCAGGATGAGACAAAGCCCATCACCCCCCCCAGAGCAGCTCCCTGGTCTCAATTTTCTCTCTTGCCTTCACCAGGTGCGAGAGGTGTGAGAGGAGCTTCACACAAGCCACCCAGCTGAGTCGACACCAGAGGATGCCCAATGAGTGCAAGCCAATAACAGAGAGCACAGAATCAATTGAAGTGGATTAACTGATTGACTGGTTGGAATTAAACTGCAAGGAAAGTCATGATTAAATGTCACGGACACTTAAGCAAAACCAAAGATTTCCTCTGAGCAACTTTCAATCAGTCCCAGAAAACCAAAAGCAGTAATAAAATAAGTAAGATGTTAAGAGATATTGATCCTGGCATGGAAGTGAGACCAGGAAAGAGATTATTTATTTATGACTAGGGATGAGTCTTATTTCAATTGACAAGTTACTTGGGGCTGTTAACATTTCAAGTCCCTCCATGTATTGCTTTAATTCTAAAAGCCTTTATAATTGTTATTTAATGCCAAAGTGAGGAATCTCAAGGGTTCTTCTGCTCATAGTTATGACTGAGAATGCACATGGACTTGTTTATTGTTGCACCTTTTTTTGTAGCATGACTCAAAGGACCCAGATGTAATCTGTACATTTGGCTGGGCTGGGCTAAGTTGATCTTGACATGGGTGTAAAAGAAATTGCTGTGTGGGATGGGAAGTGATCAAGAGCTATACCTGGGTCAATGTCAGCCACCTCAGACCAAAGGGCATTCCATTTCTGTAGTCTCATGCCTCACACTGTGTGCACTTTTTCATGCAAGTAGTTTGCATTGACATTGGCATAGGTTTCCGGGGGGGAAAAATCCCCAAAATCAAAAAGTAACAAAAAAAGAAAAAAAAAGAAATAAAAAGAAAAAAAAAGAAAAAAAAAGAATGTTGTATATCTGCAAATATACATTATATAAGAAATAAGTAGGAAAACTATGTTAAAGTAATAGAGCTTTCAAATTCAGTCTAATAGCTATGAAAGACAGAGGTGGTAGAAAGTATTTAAACAATAAATGTTCCAGTCCATGTGTAAATCATATTATGTGGAGCAGAAAACCAAGATGATATTTTTGGTTTGGGTAACTGATTTAATGTCATGTTGACTTCTAGGAAAACCAATCAGAGATCCAAGCTATAGTCGATTGATATTTTTAGTCTGTTATTCAGATCAAATTGGAAATGCTCCTGTATTAGATGAAGCTTTCAAGAGAGTTGGGTTGAGCTTCAAAACAAAAGATAAATCTGAACACAGATACATTGTGAATTTCTTGGAGGCTACATAGCATTCACTTCATGGAAATTTGCCTGGCACAGTGAATGAAAGGAAGTCAAAATATTCCCAACATCAATGTAAAAAGCTCAGATGTCATTACCTCGGTTTGATTTAACAATTTCCATATTGGCTTTTTTTCATGCTTTTATCCATGATGTATTTCAGATGTCATTATTTTGTCTAATGAAATTATGTTTTCACTTTTAGAGACCAGCAGTGTTTGTTTATCTACTGATTGTCTCAATGCTAGAACTGTAGATTGATAAAAGTGTTTTAAAAAAAGTGAAAAACAAAAAAAAAAAAAAAAAAGAAAAAAGAGAGAAAAGAAATTAAAAGAAAAGAAACAAAACCACGACCACCAAGAAGCAAAACCTAAACAGTCTGAGTTCATGCTTTATCATAAGGTAAAACTGCAAAATAAAATTGTGGAGATTATGGGGATTAAAACAGAATAATTCAGTTTTGCACCAAAACTGAAGTGCTGAGTGGCTCATAAGGGCTCAGTTGATTATATTAAATATTTTAAACGCATTTATGGGGATGATTTTAAATATGTAGAGAATTAAGTATCCAGTTCTGTAAAGGGCTAGACAGAATCAGCTACAAATTTAATACCAGGTTCAGATCATTTATGAATTCTGCAAAGAGCTCAAGCAGAAAGAGAGCTTACAGTAAAATTCAAATGCATTTAAAAGGAGTTTAAACTTTAAGGCATCCGTACTGCATGATGTTCATTTATTATGTTGTAAAAGCTACACTGCAGAATCTGGAGTTTCCAAAGCTTTCCAGGGAACTACTTCGAAAGTATTTGTGTTGGGCCATTACAAATGTAAAAAACATTGCGGGGGAAAAAAAAGATTTTTTTTATCATTGTTCTAGCAAGTACCAGATTATCTCATCTTAATCCCTATGAGTTTTCAGCTCTGTTTCTCAGTGCAGAGTTATGGGGAGTGAGTGATTCTGTCACCTGCCTGATTCTATCCTCAAAACTATGAGAAACTCTTAGCTACTATATAAATGTGTTTGTTTGTTTGTTTTTAGGTTCAAAGAAGCATGGGAAGCTGGGTAGGAAGACTTGTAATTTAAAGGTGACTGTTTGAACATTGTTTTGTTCCTAGCACGGCTAATGAAACAGAAGAAACCAAAATAAAATCCTAAACCTTTCAGACTCTCATGACTGGTAGTTCACATCTTCCCTTATTTAAGTGATTTAATGTAAAGTAACATTCTGTTGGGGCACCAACATTTAGTTAACATTTGAACAGCATCTATAGAACATTTCTGTGAGCAAGCAGTTAAAAAACCCCGAGAGCACAGGAAATTTATGAATAGAGTAAGTGGGAAAGTGTCGTGCTCTGGAAAGCAAATGTGAGCTGTGTTAGATCAGTGAGTTGTGCTGTTGCCTTATCTAACCATGCCCTCGTGCTCAGGGATGTGGTTATGGCAGTGCAGAGCACTCCGCCCCTTGCAGAAAGGGACTTGTGTGCGAATCCTGCAGTGCAAATAGTATCTAAGTATGTGCTCATAGATACTGCAAGTTCCCTGCTGACTACAGGTAGGCTTACTTGTATGTTTTCATTTAAACATGTGTCTAAATATTCTGCTGAAAGGGTGTGAAGGAAATATCAATTATTTCAAGATTGTACTGGATTTTAAAAAAATGCACTAGAGTAGTATGTCTGCAGAATTTATTTTATTTTCCTTCCAAATAATCCTTTCCAGTGTAAATCACTATGTTGTTCCATATGCCTAAACACAAATTCAATTATTGTATTATTTTATAGATTGCATTTTCACAACAGATTTGGCAGCATACAAAAGCAATACTGTGGAAACCCGTGATTCCATGATGGCATTTTCTTGACTACCACATTTGGCATTCTGTTACAGTAGATCAAATGTAAAACCAACATGAAAAAGCTAAAATATGATCTAGGTTTGGATTAAACAGAATCCAGATCCTGTCTGCACTTCCCAAATGTTGAGTGAGTTTCAGTTCATGTATCAGAAGAGCAACTGTACATTTAGGTCCATTATGCATACAATATGTGTTTGCACACAGTAATCTGAAGCAGTAAGTGTAGTGCAATTATCTTTAAATGTAGTGATTATGTGCCTGCCATTTCAGAATTTCTGAAGCACTTGGCATCTCTGTTTTGTAGTCTGGCAAAAAAATACAAGCTTTTGGTTTTTGAATTTTTTTGTCCAACCCAGAACATGTTGGAAATCATATTTTAAAATTGTGCCTAGTTCTGATTCTTTTTCAGTGTAGAATTAAAATTTTTATGTTCATAAAGTCATGCCTTTCAGAAAGACTTTAGGTCCTTTATGAACCTACAGTTATAGCCCCTAAAGATGACAGTTTTAAATACTATTTGATTTTCTTCCCATGAAAGAAATCTGAATTGGGAATAATAAAATAATTACAGCACATCACATACTAGAAACTTGCAAGAAATTATGTGTTTATCTTCTACTTTTTGGTAACATCATCTCTCATTTAAATTAATATTTATTTTTTGTATGGTGCCATTGAGTTATGTGATGCTGTCTTATAGCTGAAAAATGATGTGATTTCTAACAAATAAATAGGTGAATGTCAAAAATTAAGTCCTCATTGTTTTTAAGAGTAGTTAAGTTGTTCTGGTTTTTTTAGAAATTATAATTGGTATGCTATTCTGTTCCATGCAAGTCCTTTCTGTGGATAAGATTCCAGAAAATAAAATATTCTGGGACTGCATGAAATTTATTTTTTTCTTCCTAGATTTTGGAAGTTTTGACATCATCAAGTCAATCTGAAAAAGTCCATAAATCCACCCTATAGATGTAGAGTATGCTGAAGGGGTCCTACGTTGTAATAAAAATAGTAATGACACCATAATTAGAAAGATCAACAGTTTGCTTGCATTTTTTAAACTTCAAAAAATTGCCTCTTTTTTACTGTAAAGGACCAATTAAGTCATGCATGTAGCTGTATTCTTGTGATATCAAATGTAAAGATTACATTGTGTTTAAATGAAAATAACAGGCACACATTTAAAGAGAAGATGAAGAAATGTAAATATATTTGATTAATAAAACATTTCTATTACTGTACCCTAGGCCTTTGTCTTATGTCAATATTACTTATGGAATTTTGTGTATGTTCTGCAGAAAATCAAATGTGCTTGACCGATTGTGCATTGAAGGTAGCCTGAAATAACCAACATGTCTTGCTGTAGTTGTCATTATCAGCTTCCAAAAGGTGTTTGCAGCTTGGAAATTGCAAACTCGCTTGCAGTCAGAAGAGAATGAGATCAAGTTCAGATTTCTTGGTCACTGAGTCTCACAACTGCTACTGATAAATTGCTGAGGGCACGCTACAATCATGTGCTCAAGAAATTTCTCAGATGTGTTTTGGAATAATTTTGTTTAGGTTATGATGTATATCATGTCGTATCATAACCAAGTTTTTCTATTCTGCCTACTCAAGTGTGGGGTTTTTTCGGTTTTGGTTGATGTCTTGAGCCACGTTTGGTTACCTGAACCCTGATTAAAAGGATCACCATCTAGTGGACTAAGACAGAATTTCAAAATTCCAGTTGATGGGAACTTTGATCTCATTGCTCAGAGGTCGCTCTAAAACCAAAGCTAAAAGCAGTAACCATGCTCCACTGCAAGGGACCTTCAGTGCCTTTTTCAGCATTATTTCACTGCCATTGTGTATGTCAAAGAGCAGTGATTAGTTTACTAAGTTAGCCCTTATTCCACTTGAAAAAATATCACTTGAATATGAGAAAAATACATCAATTTCTGTCATTTTTCATGTTGTATGACCTTTTACATAAGCCCAAGAACCACCATGGTGGAATAATTGTGTAAAACTACTGTATTTGAGAAAATACTCAGGTAAATTGTCCAGCAGACTGCCTGCTGATTTGCAAGTAGCAGGGATAGTCAATCATTCAAGGCAAGTTTCTATACACCCAAGGAAAGTTCTTACTAACAAGAAATTGTGTTGGGTCATGCTATATGAGATTATATCACCAAACCCGCATAATCTGTCATGAGCTAATGAGGCACAAATGTCTAAAGTGGCAGCGGGTGGAGGAGTCCTTTGGCTGATGGCCCAGTCCATGATATAAAAAAGTCCTGGGGTCCACTGTCTTGCAACTCTTTGGGTGCATGATTTAGAAGGGGTGAGACTCAGGTCTGCTAATATTTTTCTTTTAACTGATTTACTGAACTTTTTTAGAGGCACTGATGACCAGGATTGTGCTGCTTCCTTGATTTGCCTCTGAATGTGTTCACTGAGATCTGGGGAAGAATAAATTCAATACCAAAGTGCAAAAGACCAACAAATGATTACATCAATTTTATTGTTTGGCTTTTGTTCTTCTCAGTATTTCCTGATGGCCACCCTGAGGTCAGCCCCTGACACAGGTAGCTTTTTGCTCTAAGTCTGAATCACACGTAGGCATAAAACAAAGATCACAGATTTCTGAACACTGCCACAAGTGGCTTCCTATTAACGTAAGTGAAGACATCAGAAAACGAATGGTGTAGAAGATCTAAATAACCAAATATGATTGGAACAGGTCCAAGGACATGGGAAGGGAAGAGGAACATATTATCACAAAAGCAATCAAAGTCTTTGCACTCAGTGTGTCTCATCTTTGAAGAAAGAATTGACAAACCTTAATTTTTTTTATACTGTTTTTGTTACAGATAACATAATTTGGAGACACCCACAGTCTTGGAAAAGGATATTAGTGAAGCCTAGGCCATGCACTGTAGCTGCAGTTTTGACACTCTCTTTCTCCCCAATGTTGTCTTCTTCTCCAACTGCAGCAGATGAATGTTACCAATGCTTCTCCATGGATTTAAACTTTTTCCGGTCTTTAGTCTTCTCCTTCTTCCCATCTCGCCTGTTATAATTTTTATCTATTATACTTCTATTTTTCTTTTCCCTTCTGACATTACTGCAGTCAATCATTCTTCTCATCTCTAGAGTTCCTCCAAATAAGTTTGCAAATGACCAGGGAAGGAACTTATAATTGTTTATATTGGCACAACAAGTCACAGAAATACATTTTTTTAATAATCTTAGCCTCAATAGAATGAGTCAAACTGTAATAGTCATGCAGAGTTTTCAACCTGGAATTTATTTTTTTTTAGGAAGCCAAGAACATTTCAGCCTAAAGCACACACTACAGCAATCAAATAATTCTTCTGGAAGCTATTTCACTTTTTTTATTAGCCTTATATCAGGACAATTGTTTTCTGTATTTCCCATGACATAAAACGTGATTATATATGCAGTGAATTAAAATTTTCTTTAGAAAAATACTTTCTATCAAGGAAAAAAAGGCACAATAAATATATACACTGAGCCACAGCTGTAATGTCTGTATGTTTGCTTGAGCTTCTCTTCATTTTTTGTTTGGGGTTTCTTTTTCTTTAAAACATAAAAAGACAATTTCTTCTACTTATGCATAAAATCTTCATGAATGGGGATAAGATATTGCTGCAGCACTGCACCATAGCTCTGCACAATGCAGTCCCGCAGTAGCGCCTGATCAGTCCACGATAACACCACCGTGTAACTCCGTCTCAGATTTTGGAATAGCTTATGTGACAAAGACATATGTTCCATGACTATAGCCAGACAGAACCGAAAACAGTGTCTGACTATTAACAGCAGTTTGTTTAGCTTGTTTTTATGTAAAAGCTAATGATATGAGGGTGTCTGCACTCTTCTTTCTTGGGAGGTAGGCAGATCTCGGGTGTTTAAGCTCTGAAGGAAATTTAGAACCATATTTTGTCTGCCTTCCATCACCCTAGCATTTTTTTGCTCTATGTTAATAGTAGAGCTCCTAGAGAAAGATCTTCCTTCAAGTGCACATTATCAATAAAGATTGTTCAGGTTGTTTTTAATTTTTTTTCTCTCAGAATTTGCCTTCTAGAAAAGAATGGGGTTTGCTTGAAGTGGGGGAAAAAGAAGAGAGAAATATCTTCTATAAATTTTAGGGAAAAAATAATTTTAAATGTGTCGATAACATGGGCTGATTTGTGTGTGATTCCTCCTCTTCATGAGCTCATTTTCCTCTAAAAATATTTCAAGAGACGCTTCCTGTCTAGATCTAATTACTAGAGAAAAAAATTATTAACATTTTCATACTAAGGATCATGACTCTCCATAGAGTCTAATGGTTGGTTTTTCTGTGCAAGCTTTCGAGTAACACTGCTGATTTTAAAATTATTGTTTTACTTTTTACTGTGGCTACAAATTTATTTTTTTCTCTTTCAGTCTTGCATGGTCATACGGCCTCAATTCACCCCAAGTTACGTTCTAATGAAGGGAATGCATTGTGCATATGATATGTATTAAGAAGTTACACAGTAGATCATGGAAGAATTTTAAGTCATGTGTGGCTTTTCCCTCTCCTTTGTTTGCTGGCACCTTTCTAGCTGAGGATTTTCCTGTGTCAGGTAAGGTTGCTGGTTAAGTCCCTTTGTGCCAACAGCCTAAGCACAAGAGCTCTTTGCCCACAAAATCAAGTGGATTTTGTGGGCAAAAATACTTCAGGACGCAGTATGCTTCTAGTATGTTTCTAGATTGCCTTCAGATGTAAAAATTCCCAGATCTGCTTCCGTTACAGTACCGCTTCCTTTGTATTATTAGCTTGTTTTCTGAAACAACCCCACAGTAATGATCCGGATGTTGGTTTTGGATTTATCCTGTTTCCCATTGTGATGTTTGCTATCACGGAAATCACACATTTCAGAAATTGCAGAAGAGAAAGGGAATCTGCATCGATATTAATTTCTTTGTGCCTTAATTTGGTTTGTAACTGTCTTGCATTTGAATGTGTCATTAACAACACAGGTAAAATCGCAATAACCAGTAAAAATAACCAGGCTGAATTAGGATAAAAGCCTGAATAAAACAGCACAGCAAATATATATTAATATAGTAAAACCATTAAAAAATATCATTCATTTCTATTACAGCAAAGCAGAGGTTTCACTATACTGGAAATTTTTTTGTAATCCCTGCAGTTTTTGCATGTGTAGTAAATTAATTGTCAAAGTACCTTGAGTGATAGCTTCATGTAAATTTTTTTTTGAGGGAGGGGAGCTGTTTTTCACAAAATGCTCAACCTATTCAACCTACTTAGTGAGGCTGAGATGATGCAATCTATCCTCAAATCTGTCATGACCATAGCTGTACTCATTTAAAATAACCAATCCAATCATCCAGCTCTTGATTGTTTGATGTTCCTTTCTGGCTTTACACTTTTGATTAAGAGGCTCAGCAAAGAGGTGAAGTTGCAAAATAGCAAAGGGTTCCTTGACCTAAAGAACTTGAAGTCAGCAGGTCACTTATAGTGACTGTGATTTATTGAACAATAAACACAACCTCACCAAATCTCTTTCCTCACTGGACTATTTTTGCAGGCAACATATTCTTGTTCAGAGGACACGTGCAGTGAACTTTTGGAAAAATGATTCCGTTTCAATATAAAACAAAATGTATCTGTGATTCTGCTTCACTATAATAATGTATTTTAATAGACTGATCCTCAGAAATGCAATATACTAATAATAACAGTCTATGCTACTGAAGAATGCAATCATTCTGTACTGAAACAACGAAAAACACTAGATCTCAATTCATTAAAAAATAAAACTTCAGAAATGAATATTTTCTGGAGAGGATCACAAGACATTTTGATCAGAGAGTAAAGAGCATTTTTTCTTGCATAGATTTCTTTATTTAGGCCTTGTGCCCAGTACAAAACCAAGGATTTGCAAGGATGAAAGAGAAGTATGCCTTTTCAAGCTAAAGTATCTTTTGCGGTTTTTTTGGGGGGCATAAATAAGAAAATAAAGGGAAGGGGGAAAAAAGCAGCCTGGAAAAATCCTGATTACATGGAAATAAATGCTTTCACATTTGGAAACATAGTATGATTTATAATGATTTTAAGAGATGGCTTAAACTAATCACACTAATCTACTAAAGATCTACACCATATTTAAACCATAATGATTTTTATACTCTTTTTGCCTACCATGTTTTTCTTAATAAATGTCTCTTGTAGCAAATAATCTTACTCATCTATGTAACACATGGATGACCAACTCTTTTCCTCATGTGTGTGCAGGTACACATGCAGGCATTCACTCTTATTATCTCTCTCCCTAATTTTTATCAATTCTTTCTTCTTCAAAAAATTCAAACTTTTCATAAGTGAGAAGAAAACGCAAAGGTAAGGGAATAAATTGATCAAGTTGAGTTCTTGTAAAAACAACCAGGAATATTTCTACCAGGAAATCTTATCTGACTTTAATAACCTTAACCAGAACATATGTGTATCACACATAATTTTTTCATTAAATTTACTTTTCAGATAAGTTCTTAATTTGTCCCTGGATTCAACAAACTGCATTCCGTCTTGCATTCAATCAAGGTAATCTTCCACATGATAGATCACCTGACTGTTGTTTTTACACACAGTAGTACTTGGGACTTTTTGACAATGTTTACCCTGCATTTAAAATTAAATGCTCCATAAAGGAATGAAAAATAAGCTTCTTTTAACCAAAACCTTTCCAAAGGAGATGGATGACTGCTATTCTGCTCCAAGAGATTTCATCCAGCATATCCAGCCTTGGAGAGGACGATTGCACCCTCACTGCTCAGCTGCCCTGTTCTGGGGACTCTGCGAGCATTGTGTAAGCTCTGATCCCTTAACAGGGTGAAAAGATGAACAGATTCTTTCCTAAATGTGTAACTTGCAGAGCAATAAAAAGCGTCAGAAGAGAAAGATCACATTCTGCATTCCATCCCAAACTTCACCATGTCAAAAAAAGACGTATATATACAGATAAATAAAAGAATGTCTTTAAAATACCAGTCATCTAACAGAGACAATCACATTTTCAGCAAGGAACTGCAGGGTTTGGGAGCTCAAGCTTTCTGTTTATCTGTTTGCTTGCAATAGAGCTTTAAATGAGTACAGCCTGATGCAGAAAGCCAGTAACCCAGGAGTGGCACCACATTTTTTTCAGGGGCTGTTTTTTTTAATGTGCCCACACATGTCGCTACAGATCTGCAGTGTCTGGGAGGAAATGTACCCACCACCAGTTCTGGGACCACTTGTATGACATAATTTATGTTTTTAATGCTCTTCCATGGTACCCTTGTGTTTCCAAATGCTTAAAGCTTCTAGAAGTAAATGATTTCTTTCCACTACAGCTCAAAGTGCCAGAAGGCAGAAGTTTAAACACAACTAAGATCAACATTGTGAGTTTACTTGGCCTCCACATCTAGCAACACAGTCATAAATTTCTTAGGCTTTTTATTTGAGAATTTAAAAGGCCCTATAGATTTGGCAAGTTTTCTATAACAATGCCTCTCTCTATGGCTTACAATGCTGGAAATCCCAGGACCTGCACTGGCATTGTGTTTGATCAGAGGGGTCACTCTGTGACCAAGTACTTTCCCATTCAAGTGCTGTTTCACTGTTGACCACTGCAATGGTGGCTACATCAAAATACCAAAAGCAGCAAGGAATTGTGTAGTTTCAGCTCCCAGTCTGCTTCTTTCAGGTGTTGTTCGTGCTTAGTAGAAATCATGTCTTGGCTTAAACATCAGATTTTTTGTCGCTGGATCTACTTTCATATGGTGCCCCTGTTGGGTACATGCATGTCTAAGAGGCCTGTGACTGACCTTGCAATACTTAAAAACCCAGTACCCCTTTAGAACAGGGACAGTGTCATTGACAGGAGGCAACTGGGCAGCACTTCTGGTAGGGTCTCTTGATGTGACGAGGTTTATGAAAGATTCATATCACATTCATGCTGGCAAATGCTGACTTGTATCCGTGTCAGTGAAGCACACAGCCACCCAAACACTGATGGTTACTTTGCAGTCACTGAACTGCAAACCAATGAAATCTCTATTGCTGCGCACCGTATAACCAGTGATGTTGTTCTGTGGTGTCTGTGGTAACAGGCAGCTTTTGGATGGCCAGTGATTCTATCAAATTGCTTAATTCTATCAAAGAGCCCTTTATTATTGTAAGTCCATGCAAGCTCCTTTACTCTCTGTTGGATTACATTTTCGTCCTTAAAAAACATTCTGTTGTTGAAGTTAGTGAAGTATTTTCCCAACTTGTGTATTATGCAATACGGAAAGCATTTCTCAAAGGATCCACTATTGTTTGTTGCGAGTGACTTAACCTCCTGAGGAAAGATAATGCCAGACTTTTGGGCAGCATGAAGAGTGCTTCAGCAGTACTGTCAATAAATAGGACAGTAATGATTCTTCCCTCCTGCCCTGAAAAGGGGGAAAGATGTTCCAAATAACCTCATATTGCTGAAAGTTTATAACTGCCTTAGATAGTGTTACCTCAGTTTCTGCTGGCCTACTTCTGTAAAGACTACTATTCTGGAACCACTACACCAGCATCATGTTGCTACTTAAGAAACAGAGAAGTTTCAAAAAATTAAACTTCTTCATTCATCCTCATTCCTCAGCCCCCTGCTCATTTACTGAGGTGCAAGAGAACTCTGAGTTGTTTTTTGTGATCACAGCCCCAGACTTTTTAAGGCCCAAGTCCAATGAAAAGGTTCAAGCAACAGATACAGGAAAGCACAAAGATCATCCACCAGCATCCATTAATTTTGTTCACCCCAATGGCATTGACTTCACTCTCGGCTTCATGAGTCATCATTTATGATCTTGGTAATTTACTGTAGCGGGCATGAGATATACCACAAAATCAATGAAAACGAAGGCAAATTCAGAACTAAGATCAGGACCTGTAAGTCACTAATGTTCAAAAATGATGGAGTGAGAATTATTACATGGATTTCTATTGGCCTCAACTGTCCATGGTATAACTTGCCTGAGTGCAGCATGCACAGATTCTTTATTGTACAGGAATCAAGCTGCAGTGTCTGCTGAACCACCTGGCCTCCTTAGCACTTAAAGATGTACTGCAAATCAATTATGAAAATAGAGTTTAGTCCATATTTATGGGCTGAATGTCCCTACTAGCCAGGCTCTAGGGGACACTCAGAACAGAAATACATTTCAGCTGCTCCTTTAAATAATTAGTTTTCCTCCGTGAAATCCTCTTGATAATGCTTGGTTCCCAGCAGATATGTCTGAATTCATCATCCTGTGGTACCACAAGTATGCAGGGGTAATACTGGTGGCACTTAAATATCTTCTGTTAGTGAAAAGTGTGATCAGAACACAAAATTTCAAAAGAAGGCACACACCATTTCTGTTGGATGATTTTACTTGCCATTCCATGAGACTATCCTCAAAAGACATTGGGACCTTAACCATTGCTTATATTTCTTTTTCACGTTAACTTAACAGAATAAAGAAGATGTTCTACATAAAAATCATGTTAGATTTTTTGCCAATCTCTCCTTTAGAGCAAAGGAGAGATCAAATTAGGCAAGTTTTGGATATGGTATAAGACATAGAAATTCACCTGACATGAGGCTGAGGATTAGTATAGCTGCACCACCTACAGTGTTATTTGTTCTTGCTAGGAAAGCTGTTCCCACATAACCTCACGCCCTAATAAGGTTTCTGAGGAAGACAGAAACAAAGGAATTGATTGAGAAGACACAGTTCTTATTTTTTGTAGCATTATACTATTTCTTTTGTTGCTGTAGCTGCACAAAGCACACTGAAATGCTATCTGCAGTATGAAAGACTGGTCAGTCGCTCTCTCCTAATCCAAAGTCCAGCTGGGGACCTGCTCACAGTACAAAACGTGCCAGGAGGGAGGGCAAGGAGATTCAGATGATGAATCTGGTGCAAAAGAAGTGCTTGTTTCAGAAAGAAAGAAAGAAACGGGAAACAGGTTAAGAAAAAGAAATGAAAAAAGCTTGAAGAACACCTTTGAAAAGTGTAGGCAGAGGGCTGGAAGGAAGTTCTTCCATAGGTGGAAAGAGTGTACTGTTAGGAAATTATTTAAAAGCTAATATGATGGAAGAAAATATATCAAAACCCAGTTTAAAGCCTTAATTAACTTAATAAAGTTTAAAATAGTCCTTCAGGTTGTGTCAGGGAGAGGTGCACTGCATGGCACATGCCACAGTTTTGTCTCCATGCTTCATCTGGACCAGGGATGTGGCTGGAGTGTGCAGAGGTAGAAAACCTAAAAGAGGAGAAGGAAGTAGGGAAAAAGCGTCCAAAAGGACCACATTGCATTTCAGAGTCAGATGGAACACCTGTCGTGGGAGCTGGGTAGTGTTGCAACATCTCTCAGGTTAGGTTGAGCCTTATCACTGGAAGGGTCTTGTTGCTTCTTCCTTTACAATGCCAGTGCATATTAAGAAAAACAAATTCCAAATGGAAAGTAACAGAAGCACAGTACTTTATTAAACACTCTTTTCTCTTTAATAATTTGGGTGCCAGCTCTGTTACAGAAGTTAATTGGATCCTTAAACCTGTGGTACTCTTAATTTAAAAAAATTAGGAGACAGGGGAAAACTGAGAAGCAATACCAGAGTCAAACAGTTATCAGGGGTCATAGGACAGAAGGAACTTCACCTGACAATTTCCCTTTTAGTTTGTCCTTCATGAACAAAGTAAATCCCACTGACTTCACTGAGATTTTGTATGTTCTCAGAGTTATGCAGCTGCACTCGTTTGTCTGTAAGACAATAACATTTCCTGACTCAAGGCCTTTAGTCCACCTTACTGAAAGCCATCCACGAATTCATCGTGATAACCCCAGCAGCAATATTAGATTGGTTCATAATGCCACAGGACTTTGAGGGATGCTTGGATTTATATTCTGTGCCCTAACTGTAAGATCTCTATCCAGTATTTTGAGATTATTAGAGGATTTTCATAAGAGAAAGCATGCATTTGGCAAAATCACAATGAAAATTATCCTTTTGTCTTCATTGAAGATTACTTTTCATATAAATTAGCTCAATGCAGAAACGAGGGAAAAATAGAGAAAAATATTCTTTGAATATTTTTCTTCCAAGTTCTGATTAAAAAAAAAAAAGTTAAAAGGAAGTAGAAACAAATTATAATCAATATGGTTCATTTTGTACTGCAAAAAGGAAAATGACTGTTAAGAGCCTATGCATAACCTTAAGCAATACCAGATGTGGTACAGAGAGAATATTAACTACTACTCACAGTTTGGAGTTTCTTTCAAAACAGCCAAGAACAGGTACATGTGATGGGTGAAAGTATTCTGCCAGAAGGAGCCAGTTAATGAAGTAGAGTCAGACCTGTTAAAAAGCAACAACATGGGACTTGTGCATTTGTAAAGCATTATGTTAAACCTTAGCCTGGCAATTCGAAACAAGAGAAACATACAGACTATTTTTGTCAGTTTTAACACAGCAAAAGGGAAGTTTAATATAATTCTGTGAGGACATGATATAATCACCTTTTCAGTCCCAATCAGACCAAGGGTATGCTCTTTTGTGACCCATCCATTTGCCAGGCAGTATCCAGAGGGCTAAACCTGCAAACTCCACATGGCCTGAAAAGCAGGGAGAGAATACACAGTGGAACCAGGCTCCCTAAGTGATTTTTACCCCTACAGCCTCCCTTTCTGGCTAGGCACTGTGGCCTATCACCTCAAGTGCATTCCTATGGTGTCCATTTGATATAGAAGCAACCCAGAGAGAAGGATCTGCAGGCATTTTGGAGGCTCTTTTAAGAGTTTTGTTTGTTTGGGGCTTTTATTTTTCCTCTCTCCACTTTATGGGACATGAAAGGTGTTGCTGTGTCTTAACTTTGATTTGGACACTGTTCACACACACTTGTATATTCTGAAGGTCTGGGAAGTGCTACTGCAGTGCAAGTCCTAAATTACAGACTCTTTTGTGATGCATTATTCACACACCACGCAGTCGCCCTTCATTCTCACCTCAGGTGGAAATCAGCTCAGATGGTAGTTAACAGCTTCTTCAGATCTCTCTGAAGCACAGGTTATCATAAAACTAAATAGCCATGTAAATCTCCTCCTATACCAAGGTACACAGAGAGTTGCTGGACAACTGTGTAAATTCTAGTGTGTTTCATCCAGACAAAATAAAATAGCAGCAGCCAAAAAATCCCAATCAAACCCTTCCCTTAAATAGCAGACTTCTCTGGACAAACTTTCCCCTTTTCACTTGTTCTAGATTGTGTTATGAATTCTACAAAAACAGTCTCTAGGGAACGATCCTTCACAGACAGGCAGACAGGCTAAATGAGGAAAGGTTTTTGCCAGCTGTAATTTTTCTGATCTGTGGTCTGTGCAGTGTATTCTAAAAAGCCAAAAATATCCACATACTCTCAGAGGATAGGTCAGATCTAGACAGAAGGCCAAGAAAACTCCACAAATTTCAACTTTAGAGCTAGCCAGAATGAGGGAGTTTAACCTTACTAGAGCTCCAGCTTTAACATTCAATTTCTTCCAAGTCCCTGTCTGCAGCCCTCTCATCTTTTTTTCTGTCCCATCCTGAATGAACCCCTGCACACTGTCTCTGTTTTTAACAGATGGCAACTAGGCTCAGGAAAGCCTCTAACAGCTGTTGGGCATAGAAAGTGATGTGAAACTGCACAGTAATGCAAAATTAGAGTAACTCAAATATGGCTAGAGAATGGCTTGTAAAACTTGCTAAACGACCTTCTGTAGGACAGCAGTGAGTGAGCACTTCTGTTCCAGTCCCAGGGCTTCACTCAGCCTTGCTGGTACTGTGACCTCAGAGAGCTGCACCAGCTGTGGATTGGCTGTACATGCGAAGCCTTTTAAAGGCTCCTCTAATTTTTCCTCTGTAATTTAAAAAATGCACCCTGGTGCATTTTAATACTGTTGCAGTAGGTCAGCAGCCCAGCAAAACACATGGAATCCCACTAAATGTAATGAATTGGAGTCATCATTCCCTACATATATATTTGTGACAGGCCTGTGTTTGTGTGGTCCTGCTTCTAGTCAGAGGAAAGTACTAAATAATTCCTGTGTATTCACATAACTTCACCACTGCCAGAACTTGTTTACTCATTGACCACTCCCAGCATGTTACGTAGGCTGTATTTCTTTCAAAAGGTTTATTTCCTATCTTCTACCTCACGTCTACATTTGAGAAGTGATGATTCTGAATCATGCCACTGAAACTATTATCATCCTCCCACTTCTCCATGATTTTTTTTAAAGAAATGTGGAGATCTTTATATAGGAAGTCGTATCTAAATAGTATTCAAGACATTCAGCCTGGATCCTGCGGTCCTTTTTCAATCTTTATCCTGGCACAGCTTTTACTGAGGTCAATGGGCTTCTAGCCTGAATAAAGACTAAAAGCTGTGAGATGGGGCCCACTGGGAAAAATTACTAGAGATGGACAAATTAGTTTGGATAGACTAGCACTGAAACAAAATATGTGCTCAAATCCTAGACTGAGCTGAAGCCAGTCCTTTGCATTCAGCTGCGGGTACAACTTCTGTGAATATTCATATTCACAGCTTGGGTCCCTCCATCCTGGCCCCCAGAATGTGCGAATTGCTACAGCCATCCTTTTTTCCTGCCGAGGCGGCCCCATTGCAGGAGAAGGCTTCCTCCCCACAGGAGTTCAGCTCAACAGACAGGCAGTTCCAGGACATGAACAAGGCAGCTCTTACTGCAGGGTTTTGAGCCGGTCTTCTCCCTGCAAAAATGTTGTTTTAGAGAGCCCTAAAAAACCCAACCGTCTGCATTCCTTTTAAAGAGTGATTGAAGCACACCTCTCTTCACATGTCTGCTGCGGCTTTTCCTTTGCTCCTCTTCCATGCTCACACAGATCTGCCATGCCCCTAGAGACTCCAGGGACCTCCTGGGAGGTCACTCCATGCCTCTGCAGCTTGCAGCCTGAAGCAGGAAATTTCCTTTCTTCCTGGTCAGGGTAAGGGAGGGAGCTTTTTGCTCTGTAGCCAGGGTACAGGAGAGCTGTGTTGAAGCACCAGCAGCTTGTGCCAATGTGAGGAGTCAGGAGATTTTTTCTGGCCAAAGCAGCACATGCACACTGTTTTTGTCCTTTGTAATTGTCATTTGTCGGTTGAAGAGGATATGTCTCTGCCTGCCCATGCTTATCTTACCTTAGAATGGAGGATTGAACCCTAAAACCTTTATTTGTGTACTCACCTTTGCACCCAGGAGTGGAGGTGAGATTACAAAATCCTTCTGCTGCCAGTAGCACCTCCACAACAGCCAAATTTATTCACAAAAAAACTAGGAGATTCAGATGAAGTCTGGTTGTTGTGAAAAGTCAAGAAGTATTTTGTGACCAAAATGTTTAGACAGGCCATAGAAAAAGCATCAAACCTGTGACTATTTAGACGTTTGCCATTTTGCTAAATGTTACACTACTCTTTCTGTGGATTCTGTAGGCAGCAAAAAGATAGCCAGGGTTAATTTTCATGCTCTCCTAGTGGTGCAAAAGAATGTCAGATCATTTATGTAATTTCTAGTTGGAAAACTTCGTTTAAAAGTCTGATTTTGTGGTTGAGTGACTGGAAAACATTCATTAGTATTTTTGAAGATGTTGGAGACAAGTACCATAAATTTGATTTTCAGATATAACAGATCTCTGGTGATAAAATTTAAAAATAAATAATGAAGCATCTCCTCCAGATTATTTAAACTGCAAAGGCAAAGGTACCTGCTATATATTAACGCTGTCAGCCACCTAGGCATTACAGTGGATTTTTAATGTGTTTCATCAAAACACTTAAAGGCACTTCTTAAAATATATGACCCACTAAATAAAAAAACATAGGACGTAATCTTCAAGGCACACTGATTAATGCAAAATTGACTTGAGCAAATGCAGCTTATGGCCATAGTCCAGGAAGCTCTCTTGATGCTAAAGAGTTTCATACAATAGTTTTCCATTTTCAAAATCACATCAATTTTTACTTACAACATTTTGAAAACAGGTACAGCAACTTTCAATCAACTGTCCAGCAATAATTTAAAATCCCTTACTATTAAATTGTAAAAGTTTGAGTCATGGGAAGAGGACAATGGTGTAGAGAACTGATTTCCTGACTGTCACCGATCCAGAGCTGTCAACTGCTGTGCAGTATTGCCTGTGCAGAGATAGAGATGGAGTGGACCACATTATTCACTGTGAATAAGTTATGAGATTCATTTTTCTCTTTCTTTTTTCCCTATGTTTCTGATTTCTTCAGATATCTTCCTGACAGATAGACTCAAAATATTTATGTGATCAAAACTCATAGTAGGATTTGTGCTGAAATGCCCATGTGTCAACAAATGCTAAGTGAGTATATTATAGTAATCAAATCATATGAAAGGCTCTCTGCCTTACCCATGCAGCACCACCTTGGGGAAAATAGCTGTAATTCTTTCATCCTATCATTATGTCCTGTATTAATATTTGAATGTTGACAATTAATAGCAGACACTCAACCTCTGGGTAACACAAGCAGGCATAAACACTGCATTTCTTCCAACAAGAAGGATTTAAATTAAAAGTTTAGCCAGCACACAAACATCGGGAAAACATAGCTAAATATTTCCTGAATACTGTCTTCATGTGATAAGATAGTCACAATGTGTGCACCCTGTGAGCAATGCTGGGGCTTCAGCCACGGCGGTGAAAACATCGCAAGTTCTGCAGACTCCAGCAGGAGGGAAGGTGGGACTCAGCCAGGAGAGGCAACTGGCTTCTGTTTTCCACTTGTGAAGCAAAAATTAACCAAAATGGAAATATACGGCACCTGCTCTGTGTATTGACTGGAGTACTTTGTGACGATAATGGTGCAAGTTCTTCATAGACAGAATGTTTTTCTTGCAAAGACAGCAAGAAGGTCATTCAGTGTGTGACTTTCTCATGGTGCTCTTTCAAGAAGCCTTAAACATGGTAGAGGAGTTTGAAGTGCATTTTTTCTCCTCACCTAACCTCATGCTTTTCTTCACCTTTGGAAGAAACAGAGGACTGAGGATGATATCCCTCTCATAGCTTCTAAGAGGTCATGGCTCTCTGGTGACCTGCTGGTAGAAATCAGAGATAGGCAATATGAAGGTGTTGTCTGAGGCACCTCACCCATAAATGGATCAAAAAGCATTAAAGACCTCATGGAAGCATTCACCAGATAGAAAGAAAAGAAAAACAGGAAATGAAAAGAAAAGCAGAGAAAATAAAAGTTCAGATGAAGTTTTCAGGGTTCCAGCAACAATATTCTTTTTATAAGACAAAAAAGTTTGAGACTTTTTTTTTATGAAAAGGAAAGCCTATTTTATTGACTGATGAAAGCTTTATGATAGCTCTATGATCTGGTCTATAATTTCTAAATTGTTCCTAAACTTTTCCCCTCAGAGTCTCTGATGGCAGCCTGGGGAACTCACAGCCTCTAAGGCTAACAGCATCCCAGCCACCACCAGCCCTCTGCAGGAGGGGCTGGGATGTGAGCACAGCTGTGTCTTGCTCATTCAACCTGTCCTGAGCACATAGCATAGGAAGAGACACGGGCAGTGTGATGTTCAGCAGGGCCTTTGCCAAGCAGGAATGATGTTCCTCTCGGTTTGTGGAACTTCTGCAAGGCTGCTGTAGGGTTTGGACTGCCAGCAATCTGTTTCCCATGCAAGGAAACATACTCATGTTTTTCCCGTGGTTTCTGTGTAAGGAAAGACGGAAAAGGTGGAGCCAGGGGAGGTGAACCTTTCTAAGATGTGGTTTGCAATGTGGTTTAAAAATCATACAATCATAAAATATCCTGAGTTGAAAGGGACCCATCAGGATCATCAAAGTCCAGCTCCTGGCCCAAATATCACACCTGTGACCAAGAGCATTGTCCAAACACTTTTTGAGCTCTGTCAGGCTGTGCTGTTACCACTTCCCTGGGGAGCCTGTTCAGTGCCCAGCCACCCTCTGGGTGAAGAACCTTTTTCTAATATTCAACCTAAACCTCTCCTGATACAACTTCAGGCCATTCCCTTGGGTCACCACATAGAAGAGATCAGTGCCTGCCCCTCCTCTTCCCCTCACAAGGAAGTTGTAACTGCAGTGAGGTCTCCCCTCAGTCTCCTCCAGGCTGAGCAGACCAAGTGCCCTCAGCCATTCCTCACAAGGTTTCTCCTCAGGGCTCTTCACCATCCTCGTGGCCTCCTTTGGACACACAGATCAATGTCTTTTTTGTATTGTGGTGCCCAAAACACGATACTGAAGGTGAAGCCATACCAGTGCAGAGCAGAGCAGGACAATCACCCCTTTCAGATGTTTTCAATAACTACCAGAATAGTCTTCTCCATAATTTTACCAGTAACTTAAATGGGATTGAGAGGCCTGAGTTACCAGCATCTTCACTCTTGCTCTTCTAGAAACTATTAACACTCTCCATGACCAAAGCAACATACGTGCAGTTGAGACTAATGAGAGCTGTTGTGAAATACAATCTGTGTCTATTTAAGCATTTTCAAGAGTGAAACTGACTAGTTTAAAACTGATGGAAGTACACTAAATGCAAGCAGCATGTACACTGGGAGTGCAGCAGCCTGCAGGGTTGCCTTGTATGGGACAAAAAATTTTTAAAACCTGAGCTTTAAATCTGTAATGAAAGACTTGCCCTCACTGGGTCAGGCTTCCCAAAAACATGTAGTAAGGACATTTTATACTTCACAGTGATTCACAGATGCCTCTGGCAGTCACTGAAATAGACTGGAAGAATAATCTTGACTATCACAGACCAAGTAGTGGGCGGGAACCAAGGGTCATTCCATCAAAACCCCCTTTCTCAGCTGTGCTGGATCACAAGAACTGAACACTGGAGTTGAGGCAAGAGCCACAAAGCTCCCCTTTGTACAAAATGTGTTGGTTAGACCCCCTCTAGGCCCTGATACATGAAAAATTCCAAACAAGTGACATGGAGGCTTGTACATGGCTTCAGAAAATGTGAGGGGGAGAGAAGGTAGAGACAGTATATATTTTTTAATTTTCAACTGATAAGTCTCCAGTTTATTGGAAAACATGAGGGTATTTTTCTGTGCATATGTGGTGTGTGAATGAGCACATCCTCCTTCACAATGAAAATCTTTTTTTTTTTTTGGTATAGGCACAATAATGTATGTGTCCTCCAATTTACGCCAGTGCTGTAAACTTTTCCTCTGGTGATTTGTGGGTTCTTCTGGGTTTTGAACCTATGACAAACTGGTAATGTTATGCATATTCTACTCATTATTTTATACAGGGAGGTTAATGAGTGTGTGCAACATGATAACTATGGCAGAGGACCTTTGTGGGATGTTGCCAGCTCAAACACCAGTTGATCCAGACCAAATAAAGTTGTTCTGTAGCATCTTGAATTATATGATGCACTTAGGGAAAAAAAAAAGAAAAAAGAAAAAAGGAAGGCGTTTTGTGGAAAGGCATTTACAAAGGGTATGAGATTTCTGGGAGCCACCAGGGACCCATGTGGCATGGCTGATGCCTGGGTGCCCAAGCACAGCAGAGATGAAGACCGAAAACTTCAGAGCAATGGAGTGTTTGTGTCCAAGGCTGCAGCCACTGAGGATCCTTCTTTCCTTCTCCATCTCCACTGAGCACGACAGTGGTGGGCTTGTGCTGTGGAAAAAGGTCAGGGCTGTCTTTCTGCCTCCCTGCTGTGCACACACGGCACCAGGCTCTGTGCATTGCTTTTGGCTCCTCTGAGTTCAGTGAGGAGAGCAGTCTTCAGCTAGTCAAGGGATTAGTTTTTTCCCCAAGGTCTTTATTAGCTTTCATCCTATAAACCAGTTTTCATTTCAATGCAGGACTATAGAAATGGATTAAAGACCCTTTGGTGCAGCTTTAAGTGCATGAGATGGTTCTTAGGCTTAAGATAGCAGCCTCAAAACTCTCTCCAAACTTGGCTTGGACTGCTGCTGAGACACCCTTATGTTCATTATTTCAATGGGAAAAATGAGCTGGAAGTAGCTAAACTTATATAATGTTTTTCTTTCCTTCCCCTGCCCCCATTCTCTCCAAACCTTACATTCTTTTGTGTTGTTCAAGTTCCCCAGTGCTTTATATGAGGATTCAGAAGTCTGGTTCTCTGGAAACAATTGTTATGTCAGCTGACATTAACACAGCAAGCACTTTAACTATTTTTCCGACATATCCATCAAGTTCAATGGCCAAAACATTAATTTCCATTAAGCTTCAACAAAGTTTCTCATTTTCCTCTAATTCTGTCACCATACTGCCTCCATGCAAGACTGCTTTAAAAATATATCAAGTCGTTTAACTAAAAGAACTTTGGGAAGCTTTATTTTTAGTGACTTTATGCCCATACATTTGTGAGTGTTCTAGGCCATTTATGACTTGAATTTGAGCCCCTCCTGTTCTAAGTTAACAAAAAGCATATATGTTTTAAATCAGCCAAAATATGTGAAATTATATATTGCTGTTACTAGCTTGGAAACTAGGCATAGCCCTCTAGAATTATCAGAAAGTACAAAGGAAAAATAGAGATGAACTTAGCTTCTGAAACATGGATCAAAACTTTCTTGTTGCCTACAAGTGCAGGGTCATACGGACTGTCCCTAAAGATTCATCAGTTGGTTTCAGAAGTCTCAGTTTTGGTTTTTTTTTTTCGTTCGCTGGACAATGAAGGATATTGTTCAAGGACATTAAAAAGGGACATTAGTCAAGAAAGTACAAAAGGTGGAATATTACTTTTTAAAAAGTCATTATGAAGCAGTTATAGATACGTATCTCTTAATAATGAAGATGGGCTACTCTAATGTTTGAGAGTTATAACTGGGCTGGTCTAAGGCCATAACATGTATGAAAACCTATCCACTAATAAATAATGAATATCCACTCTAAGATATCATACTTTCACAGTGGGTAGAGGCTCAAAAATATGCTAATAATATCTCAGCTATTAGTATAACAAATGATAAATGTTCCTGTTTTAGAACTGTAAGGCAGTAAATGTATTAAGCAGAGTCTATGTTTTCTCTTTAAATGAAGCATGCAGCCCCATCCCACTCACCAAATCACATTCTTACCTTCAAATATCACCCAAAAATGTGTGTAAGAACTATGGATGGGGTAAGTAAGATGCTGGTCCTGCCCCTAGAGAGAAGAATCACGACAGATTAACTCCCATGTCCTTTCTGGGTGTGTTAAAAATTTATAAAATAAATTCCCACCAACATTTGGAGAGGTTAGTATGGGCAATTGACCTTGTAAATCAAGAATAGAATAGGCCCTATAATGTATAATATTTTGAGGTATTTATCACTTTGCCGAGGCAGACAGGATTCGAGCATGTAAATCGTTGTAATGGTCGCAGTAATTCTCCATCGCTGTGCCTGCGTGTCAGTGAGAGTGCCCCCAGGGCTGCAGGGAGGGTTTTCCCTCTGCACCTCCTCACGCAGCCCCGGCACGGCTCAGAATCGGGGCGGATGGTCCACAGAGACCAACGCAAATAGGACAAAGCTGTATGCCAAACAGCATCCTCTTTTTTGTTACTTCTGCAAGTGCATATCTAATTATGCCTTTTGATCTGCTCACCAGTTTTCTCTAGATTTCTTCCCAGCTCTGCAGGATTTTCTTTCCTAAGGAGAAGGTATATTTAGGTTATTCTCAGTTCAATCCCATATCATGATAGAAAAACGACATGAGCCATGGCTGAATATATATTCAAAAAATTTCAAAACATTTGAAGTGGGATAAAATAAATAATCCTGAGGCAAATGACATGTTGAAGTCTCCAATTCTTTTAATATATTCCAGAAATGCACGTGACTTTAAGAATACATTGCAACCTTCAGATAATTGTTAATGTATGTAAGTGTTTTGCAGGAAAAATGACATTTTGTGTTATCTGCAAAAAGCCCTTTTGAGTAAGAGTCCATATCTCCAGGTATTTCATTTAAAGGGGAACAGTTTAATAAAAATAACAAAGCTAGAAACCAAGAACATTAACTTTCACTTTGCCTAGCTACATGTTAGTACTCTTGCTGTAATTATAACACAGAGGTCATTCCAAAGGAATTACCAGCCTTCAAATGATATGAGACAATTATTCTCCAGGGAGTCGGACAAATTCGTAAGACAAATACAGTTGAAATTTCAGACATCAATCTCTTTTTTAACATAGCATGGGAACAAGGGAGCTGTGAAATGTAATTTTACCCTAAGGCCCAACAAATGATCGCATTAAAATGATTTAAAAAAAAGACTTTACATCTATTATACCTTAGAAGTGAATGCAGTGTTAGATTTTTCTAAGGCTTCCTGTGAGTAATAGTATTTAATAGAATCTGTAAAAAACACTTTAGAGATGCCGGTGTTTTTGGCCGGCAGGGCAGCCGCAGAAAGCGGCTCCACAAGCTGTGGGGCAGCACTGGGTGCGGTGCTGGGGAGCCGTGGGGTGCCAGGAGCAGGCTCCCGCTCCCCAGGCAGCCCCCGGCTGTGGGGCTTAGGCTGGACCCTGCCGCCCCACCTCCCAGGTGACATATACTGCTTCTGGTAGCTCTGCACAACAGGGTATTCCCCAAAGTGGCTGTTTTTAACATGCCCAAGTATTCTCCAGACTGGAGGAAACTGAGCTGCTTCCATGCACACCTGCGGCAAGAAGCTGTGCTGTGTGGAAACCTCACTTCCCTGGCACTGACAACAACAAATGGAAATTTAAAGGGAAATATAATGACAGCCACCCAAAAAGTACCTTGAAGGGCATTCAGTGATCACCATGGTGAGCCCCAAGGACAGCCACTAATGGCGTGCATTGCCTGGGAGTGCAGGAGAGGTGACAGAACCTCGAAAGGTGGCAGCTGTGGATACACTGCTTTTTATGCCTCAGTCCATCAGATTTACATCGCTTCCCATGAGCTTCATTTTAACTGGAACCCTATATGGTTTGAGCCCATCTAGCAGAGAAATTTGGGATTGGTATCCCTTCCAATACAGAAAGCAGCAACCCCTCCTACTGCTACTTGCATGGAGCCACTCAGTGTACCTTCTGCATTTTCACAGCGCCAGCCATGCCAGCACCCATTTGAGTGGACAGCTTACATGAGCTGGGCAGGATTTAGCCCAGCGTGTGTGTCGTAGTCAAAGTGTTGAAGTGGAAAATGGGTATTAAGGAACTGCTCTCTGGCTAGGGTTTGATTTACAGAAACCTGTAACAGTCTCATTCTTCAGATAAGTGCATTTCTCCAACTGCTATTACTCAAGAAAACAGGCTCCTTAGAAATCTTTACAGCCGACACACTGCAATGTGACCTTGCACAACTTGGCAGTGCAGCTCTGCATGTTTTTATTGTATTTAAATAGCACCATTAGTTTTATTCATATGAGGAAGTTAAACTTTAGCTTCAGTGACGTTCTAGCATTGCACAAGCATTGAGTCCATGGGTGCCCCTGTAGGTTCAGGGTTTCTGCAGGGGGAGCAGAGGAAAGAAGGGGTGTGTGAGTAAGAGTGCATGAGTTTGTGCACCTAAAAATGTGCATGAGTTTTTTCCAAGCGTGCATTCCAGTCTCTGTGACACTATTGTCAACAGCTGCCTGAGTGATCCTATTAAGCACAGCCTCTGCAAATATTTGTGAAAGAATGCTGCCCAAATGGAAGCTGACAAATTAATGAGAAATGCAAACGCATCCTGGATTAAATGAGTGCAAAAGTAGAGCAGCATCTCTCTGTTTGATGAGGATGCTTGACCGTGGAGATCTGTGCTGAGCTTCTGTTGTATCCAGGGTGACGAAAGTGGTCAAAACTTCACATTTCCATTTACTAGATCAAAACATTTCATTCCACTCCACAACAGTTTTCTAAGGTAAGCTTTCCCGAGAGATACAGCAAATTGTGAGGAAAAAATTCAGAAAACTGGTATGATGAGTGATGGACATCTCGAAGCTGCCGTATGATGTCTCACCAGCAAACACTTCGTCCACTCTATTGTGGGAACAATTTGAGTGCCTCGGCAAGTTCCCAGAAGAATGCAAAGTTATGAGTCCCTTATGCTACATAGTTTCCTAAGTTAGCTTTAAACTAACAGGGCATTGTATTATTAGCCAGGCAAAAATGAAGGGAGTGACACAAGCCAAAAAAAAAAAAAACAGAAATGCATATATGTATTTCATACATACATATATTTTCTATTTGACTAAAATTGCCCTTACCCCATGACACAGGTGTCAAATCTTTCATTGTTTGCCTCTTGTCTGCATTTTGATTTAGGGGCACAGAAAGTGCTGGGAACAAAGTGATGGCCACTTGTTCATGAGAAGCACAGAATGAAAAGTGAATGTCACTGCATGGCAACAGCAGAACATATGGAAGCACAAGAAGGAGGTGTCACAGGAAGCCCAGAGATGACAAAACAAAATTGTGTGAAGATTTCTTTGAATTAAATCAGAGACTAAATTAAACTAAGACTTCATCTCAACAGGTTCTCTTGCCCATGACAGGTAAACCGCAAGATATAAATAAAGAACTGTCATGCCTCCTCACCTCTGATCAGAAGAAATATGGATGAACTCTTTGCTCTTTACTCTTTCGCTCTTTATCTGATTCCTAAAGCATGTCTTCATTGAAAATTCTCATTTTTTTCCATTACCTTTTGCTCTATTCACATGAAATACTTGTTTGCCATGAGAAGGATTGAGGGTGGGGGTGGGGAATCCCCTAAAAGCACTTGGAAACATCAGTCTTACAACAGTCAGAGCCACATATGTCCATAAGGATGCCAGAATTGAATAGAAAGCAAAGCAGTTTAAATGAACTGATTTTATTATTTATTCTGATAGAAAAAGAGGAAAAACTGGGAAAAAAAAAGATTGAAAGACTGATTTTGTTGTAAATCAGTACAAACAGATTCAAGAACTGCTGTATACTTGGATCGGGAGTGTATCTAAACCATAGTCAACCCAACAGTTTAATTTTCAAAACTTGGCTTTTGGCATTGGAAGCATGAGATCAAGCCAAGATACACTGCCAATAAAAGGCTGGAGCTCAAAGCCAGTGTTGAATTACAGAGCCCAGAAGGTTTACGGAAGTGTTTAGTGAAAATTGTTTGCAAATGGGTTTAGAAAAATTTTCTCCCTCCTGCTGGCTGCTTCAGGATCTGGCCCTGTCAGACTTACTGAAGAGTTCTCCTCCCATCAACCTGGCAGGGAGACGTAGGATTTGCATGTGGGCAGGCAAGATGCTCAGTGCCTAAACCCACGTCTTCAAATAAAGTCGGAGAGTGTTTCTGGAAGATATGGCTGAGTCAAGGCAAGTGTTCTCCGGCCAAAGGGGCAACTGGGCCCTATCCAAGTGTAGCTAGATTAAATAGAAAGCCCCCTGATAAACAATAATGAGGTTACATGATATAATGGTCCCTTCAGAACTGAAATATTCCACCAAAACTGGAGTATTCAGGACTATTTTTTTCTGTTTATCCAACGCACTGTTAATTGGAATAGTTCTACAAGGAATGGGAATAAACTACAAACACAGAATTTCACCCTGAGCAAAGCAGATTTGATTTCTCAGTTTTGTTCTTGTACCTGATATCCATTTTAAAAAAAAATCATGGGTCCTGCAGGAATTGTGCTAATCAATGGACAGTAAATTCATACTTTTAAACAGCTTTGTTTTCCCTGTACCCAGCACAGTCATCACATATGTCAGGACTTACAGAGGAATTGTTTTGACATTACCTCTGTTCTACTAGAGCTATGGAATTAGGTTGCTGTTGTTAAATGCATAGTTCCAGTTATTTTCAGAGCAGAAGAGAATACAGATATGCAGCAAGATGAGCAGCTCCTAGGGGCCAGAGGTAAACATATTTTCATTTCATTGAGACGCGCTAATTTGTATTCCCTTGGTCAGTTGTTCAGGAAGGTGCCTCTCAGTGAAACTAAATATGTTTGGCTCGTAAAAGCATCTACAGATTCATGACTACTGCCCTCTGGTTTCTAGTGGTTTTTGTTCTGTTTTGTAGTTGTTTTGTTGTTTTGTTTGTTTGGGGGTGGGGTTTTTTCACTTGGAATTATTTTTTTGAGATTTCTTGTTCTCTTTATATTTACTGAGCTCATGTATTTAATTTATACTGGGAGAAATGCACTAAAAAAACCACTTCTCCTGCTTTCTAATGAAAGCCCGAAGTTTGGTGCTCTAACATTCATAAGAGCCCTTTCACTGTGCTGGGAAAATTGAGACCTTATTAACCATTGATGAGGTACCTTCTGCCAAAAGTCCTTAGGGGATGTCTCAGAAGTGCTGACATAGCTCAGATCAAGGTTTGTCCATGAGAATTTCTTCAAATAACTCTGGGACTCTCTCAAATATTCAGCTGGTTGAGGAGGTATTGTTTACAGCCTATTTCTCTGTAATTTTTCTGCTAGGACTGTTAAGCACCCATTTGTTTCTTAACATGACTTCCCTAGGATCCAAATGATTAGAGTGGGACTTTGCTGTACTAATAATGCGATAAGATTTCTAGGTTTCTCCTAGAAAGAAAGACGGCTGGTCCCAGACATGCAATATTCACTTTTATTTGTACCCTTGGAAAAGCAGAGGGAGACGCGTTGCAAGCACTCTGCCAGTATGAGTTACCAAGGTCTTACCTGATTCTTTCCTCATTTTTTTGTGAAATTCTCCATCTGGCACCAAATCAGCAAGGAGTATCTAAGCTAGAGATATTTGTACTACTTAAACCAGATGCAGATATTTGTACTGCTTAAACAAGACAATGTGCTACCTGGGCAGGTAACACTGAGCAATCAGCCTGGCATCTGTCATCAGCCTGGTCTGCATTGCTTTGAGGAATGCAAACCTCCGAACACCTTGTTTCATTCTCGGCTTGGTGTGCGAAACAGGTTCTGTAAATTACATGGTTTTCACCCAAGGTGTCGTCACAGTATCTTGGGTTTTCCCACTGATCACAAGCTAAAGGGTCCTCCTAGGAACTCAGGTGAGAGTTTGGAGGGTTGAGAGATGAGCACTGGAGCTGCAGACTTCTGCTGCAGTCCAAGAAAAAGTCATATGACCACTCAATCTCCACCATTCTGTCACAAAAATCTTATCCTCCTCTGATCCTGGGCAGGATGAAAAATATAGCTAAGAACTGTGCACTATCACTACCAAGAACAGTAGCAGGCTTTGAGAACCAACCATAACGTGGAGCCACACTGCTTAAACACATCCTGGTGATCCCCGTGTGGTGGCACCAGTCTCGCCGCGTCCTTCACGTTGCCTTTGCGACACTCAGCATCGCTTTGGCAGCAGGCTCAGCCTTTGCTACGGGTTTTTAAGAATATGCAAAGAAGTAAAAATTAATCACCTCCCTCTCTAGGAAACTAACCCTCACTGGAGGAAAAACCCAAGTCAAGAGCACCCTTCCACATGAGTAATCAATGCTGAGCTGTGCCGGGCAATCTCTTAAACTGAAACCTTTTAGCCTAACAAAGAATAAATGAGACTGTCCCAGCAACACTCCATCTGTTTAAAGCCAGCTGTGCACTTAAGTACTTTCCTAAATAATGGGTCTTAAGGAGGCTGATAATAGTTGAAAGAGTCACTCACTGATCACAAGCATGCTCTGCTAATGCACTATTTCTTCTCTCCTCGAGAAAAGGGATGTTTGTTATTAAATGAAAGTTATGTTTAAACATCAGTGATGGGCCGAGCAGCTGCCTGCTGTTTCACACTGGAAAACACATTGCATGCGTACCTGCAGTACTGTTCTCTCTAATTGATTCTTTCCTAAAGGTATTTCCCACTACTCCACCTCCTTCTTTTGCTCTGATTAACAATCGTAGCATGATCTCATCAGGCCTCGACAAGTATTGACGAACCACAGTATCATGAGGCTAATAAAGTGTGTTACCCAGTATTTTCTGGTGACACATAAAAACTCCCTTATGAAAGACACAGGAGACAGAATATAATATAAATGCCTTTTTTAGTAACAGCAGAGTTCTGTGGACTGTGCAGCACTGGGCACGATTGCATTTTTTAAGAAAGCTCTACGGGGCAGCCCTGCCCAATCGCATGATGGGGGGAGGTGGGGGAGAGGGTAATAGGGACCCCACCGTGATGCAGCCAGGACTGAGGGGATGAGGTTAGGCAGGCCCCTGAGGGAAAGCAAAACCACCGGGCACCCTCCCTGAGTGCTACCCCAGCACCTGAGAAAAGCCCCCTGAGGTCAGCAGACCTCTTTGATGCTGTGCGCACAACTTTCACTAGCTTTTCCTCTTTTCTTTCCTGCATTGCCCTGTTAATCCACACTGCCCTGCTAATACACGAACATTACTAGAGCACAGTATTAAACGTTTGCTGTGCAATACCATTGCTTTAAAAAGGACGGGTGGAAACATACATCAGCTGTTATGTTCCTCCCTCCTATTTGCAATTATTCCCTGAGTGTGTGTCAAACTTTAAACAATAAGGGTAAAAACACTAAATTATTTTATCCTCTCTGCCATGTCATGACACAAATGTCAAGCCCAGCAAAGCCACATGAGATGAGGACAACATTGTCAGTTCAAGGCTGAAGCAGAGACTTGTTCTCAGCTCTCCCCTCACCTGCTGACCACTCTGGACCCTCAGCTGCTCTGAGGTTGGTGGATGCTGGTCCCCACCATTGGGAAGGGTGATGGGACAGCCTTCCTGAAGGCTGGGTGAGTACCTGGCATCTCTACAGAGCCCTGTTTGCTCCAGCCTCCCTGGAGCTCTGTGCTTGGGTGTGGTGTACCCACAGAGTCTTGAAGGAAGCTGGGCTGAGCTGCTCTCCCCACACTCCCACTTCAGGATGAGCCTCACAGGTACGCTTTGCAGGTGACCACCAGACTCTCCCCTCCCCTCTTCATTTGCCAGTAAAATGATTGCTTCTTATTTTTAAAAAAGTGCAGATCCTGAAATTCCCATTGTTGAGTGTAAGGCAGAGGAGAGTCACAAGATTAGCAAATCCAGGGCTTGCCAGGGCCATTCTTGTAATGGAAGAAAAGAGAAAGAAAAAAATCCAACAAGCGGTGCAGCACAAAAGAAAATCCCTTTTTGATCTATCAAGCCCTCTTTCCCCAGCCTCTATGAATGCCTCACCTCCTGCTCAGTCTCTGAATATAAACTTTGCCCAGCACACTCAGGGTAATATTTTCACGTCATAAAACTTATAATCCTCTTAAAGTGGTTTCGTAGGGTTTGAGGTATGATGCACTTATCAAATAACTGAAACAAATAAATCAGCTTATTTAGGCTGTGGGCAGTGTGTGTGTAGCTCTGCGCACGCAGGGAGGAAGCCAGTGCCATACCAGCATTTGTATACATTAGCAACAAAGCTGTCTGTGACAAGCTGTCCTCTGCACAACTAAATATTTAGTTGCATATCATAAGTAACTTCTCAAGTGATTAAAGAGAGAGGGTGCTCTCTGTCCGTGCTGGCGCAGGGCAAGCAGCCGGCAGGCTGGGGAGCAGAGCCCTCGGTGTGGTGGAGTGGCTGCCAGAGGGGAGGGTGCCCATGGCACACCCCAGGCACCCTCCCCGCAGGTTTGCCACCTGGAGACAGCCCTGGCTCTGGCCAGTGCTGCACAGCCTTGGGCACGCTCCTCTGTCACTCCTTTCTGCCCAGAAACTGGCTCCAAACAGGCTCCAAGTGGATTTCTTGCATATTTGCACAGAGTTCAAGTTTTCAAATATTTGTTGCTAGCTTTTATTGGTGTTAGGGCAAGGTTTATTTTTAACATGCCTGTGTTTATGGATTCCTGTGCTTGCATATTTCTTGCATGTGCAAAATTAAATTAATGAAACAACTTCATATTGAAGAAGCATAGAATAGTTGTGTCCTCCTTCATGTAAAGACATTGTGGAAAATACATTCCTAAATTAAAAACCTATTAGCTGGTAAAATTTAACTTAAAACAACAAGCTGGAAAAGCCACCCTAAACTTGCTCCCCGTATGTTTTCTTGTGTGTATAATAAATGCTTTCTTCAGATGATTCAAACACCATCACAGCAGGGTTCACTTAAAATGTTGTGGTTGTTGGGATATAGACACATGCCTAACAGGATATCTTGAATTTAATATTTCACTTAGGGAAAAAGAGAAGGAAATCAGCCTGCCGTAGGGACATGGGCTGAGTTTTTGCATGTGGGGTGCCGCTTCTTTCTGCTGCCTCCTGCCCCTTGTCTGCTTCCCCTCTCCAGAAGATATTCCAGCTTTTACTTACTCTGAGGAGAAGAAACTCCAGAGGCAATTTAAATTATTTTTAGGATTTTTGATGCCACTTTAGTTTCAGAATGGGCCATGTGCAAGCAAAGGGCAGAGCAGGATCAGGTCAGCATCCCATGTGGATGAAGTTTGGAGGGGTCTGATGGTAGCAGTGTCCTGCAGCCCGCAGGACATGGGAGCGCCTGATATTCCTGACACTTTACCTTGTCTCCCAACTGTCCCTTGCCATCCCATCTCTCCCCCAGGTTCCTTGGTCGCAAAGGATACTCCAGCTCTGCCAGGGCTGTCCTGGGTCCCTGGGCATTGTGCAAGAGCTGCTGCAGGGTTTGGGAGCAGCTCCCATGGGGAGAGCAGTGGCCCAACCCTCCCTATTTCTTGTAGAGATGCTTCCAGATAACGGAAATACGAAACAGTTTTAGTTACAAAAAAAGCCTACAAATGTTTGCTCTGGTGTTGATGGTATGGAGGAACTTTAAAGACTTTGCTTCCACCAAACACTTCTCAGAGGTTTTGTGTCTTGGATCTGGGAGAACAGCATGAGAAAGACAGTAGCATTATCATTTTCTTTCCTAGTACATGTTGGGTTAATAAGAAAAATAAAGCTCAAGTAAATATTCACCAGAAAGTAATTTCAGTCTGTCATGAAAATAATCTACATTTATAAGTTATCTAAAGTAAAGTGAGCCGTATTAGCCTCCAGCAGCTCTGAAACCATTATGAATTATTGAATAAGTAATCTATTTTTTTATAGTTATTGACATAATAAATATATTTGCTTGAAAACATCCGGCGCTGCATAGGCATAGAAGTATTTATGAGTCTGTGCTCTTTACAACACGGTTTTACAGGGTGCTGTCAACTCTGGAAGGGAAGCAGGGGGAAGAAGGTTTCACCCCTGATGTTCTTGTCAGGCGATATGATGCTTCAGTCAGTCCCATCTCTTCAGACACTCATCTTCATGGAGCACAAAACAAGTTTAAAAAATCTACATGCAAATGGTGTAACTTGATTTACTATTTTTTGATGGTTAATTCTTTAATGACTAACAAACAGACCTGTAGTCCTGCAAAATCAAATAATACCGCTAGAGTAACACAGAGCATCTTAACTAACATTAATTTAGTAACAGAGAAAGCCTAAATTAACATTAATTTGGTAAGAGAGAGCAGGCTTTAAATTGCCACCAGATAATTTCTGGGAGAAATGAAATATTACAGAGTTTGGGGCCTAAATGCACTGTCAGAGTGATGGCAGATATGTCAGCCAGAACTGAAAATCTTTGCATGCAGCACCTGGGAAGAGGGATAGTGCCTGCAGTCACAGCAGAAGCTGCCACTGCCAAAGACACGTTGCCAAGTGCTGGGTGGGACCTACCGTGTCACAGAACATATTTCCACTGAGGAAGACCTTCTGGAATGACACTGAAATGCAGAGTAAAAGGTACTGTGGTGGGAATTGCTGTATGCCAGACCGTGCCCATGAACAATGAGAGCCAGTCCTGCCTAGGATGTCACGACTGAACCCTGTCCTGGAACCTCATGGCTGCTTGGGAGCCCCTGGAGCCAAACACTGGCATCTTCTGGGACATTACAGGCTCTCCTCGGGAACACTCCAGGGTGCAAGTATTTGCGGGAAAAAATCTTCTGCAGTAAAAGCTGCATTATATTTTTTGCTTGTCTCCTTTAGGCAGTAAAAGTATCATCAGTGGCTCTTAAATTTCCCAAAGTTAAAAATTTAGCAATTACTAGCCATGAAATCACAGAAGTGCTTGCTCCTGTGAGAAAAAAAAAAAACAACAACCCAGCAGCACATTTTAAAGAGCACTTCTCCCTGGAATGCAAGGCCAGACAAAGATTTAGCCTCTTTTTTTTTAAAATTTAAGTCTGGTGGAACAACATGTCAGACACTCACAACAAATCAGTCTTTATTCAAGTGTGAAAATTTAGGCATAAATTGCTGGCTGCTTAGCTCTCAAAACAATGTCATGTTACAAGAAATGTGATATTTTGAAGAGAAACAGGAAAAAATTAATCAAAGTTTTTGTTATTATTGCATTATCCTCCCGCTTGATCTACTAGCTATAGATACTTGGTGTCTGCTTAAGTGCTTTCCATTCTTCCCATAAGCAAATTCTGGCTGAAGACTATATATCATTTTACTCTTGATCACTGCTAGTCTCAGTACCTCATTACAGCAGACCACTTTTTGAAACTGAGCTATAGCCCAGATAAATGATTGTATAAAGTTTTAAATAAACATACAACATTTATGTTATGTTGTTTCACAGGGATGATTTATAGTCATTTTTTTCATCCAGTCCTGAGCTCTGGACATAAAAGACACTGAGCTCTCTGCTGTTTATCCAAGCTAAATCCTCTGTTTGTTCTGCATAAGCGTTCTTGATTCTATAATATATTACAAGCTTTAGCTTCAGGTTCATTCCCTCTGGGATGGTGGAATTAGATACATTAACTGACAAAGATAAGGTACGGACATTGTAGCTTAATAGCCATTAAAATAGATACTGTGATAATAAAAATGCAGTTAGAAAAGGGAGTCAAGGTTGTGATATTTAAAAATATGTATTGATAAGACTTACATGGATAAACGTAAGATTTGAGAAATCTCTATAAGGAAACCCCGAAACGATAGTTGGATTTTGTTTGGTTCAGTTTTTCTTTTCATAAGGAGAAGATAATTAGAAATGGAAGATATTGTGAACCAGATTACATGTTGTCTCTTGTGTACCCAAAGAGAATTTTGTTTCTTATGAAAATGGCTTTATATAATCTGGCTGCTGAGCCACTGAAGTCCTGTTTTGTGCTACAGAAGAAAATCAAGAAAGTACCATGAGATAAAGCAAGTTTCTCTGCCTTAAAAATATCCACAACAAACCTGTGTGGATTCTTTTTCTTATGTAACCTCTTTTAACAGCATATTTAAACACACACACATATATGTGTGTTCAAACCATATATAGGGTAGTATATTTCCTCCATATTCCTTCATTGCAGCCCTTGTTCCCCTGTTAAAAAGCAGACAACACTAAATGCCTGGTTTCTCCTCTTGCGAGCTTATTTAGAGCAAATTTTGTGCTAAACCCACTAAAAGTTGCTTTGTAGTTTGGCTCAGTATTAATTCTTAAATTTTTGTGTAAAAAGAAGTATTAGCATTTAGAGACCTAATGCCTATGACAGGGAAAAGATTTTAAGAATTGTAGTCTTTAATGTGACATACTCTAAATCATCTCTCACCACAGTATAAAAGTTAAGCAAAGATTTTAAAGGCCATAGATGGACTTTCATTTTTTTCTAAGTCAGGATTAACTGGTGTGTATATGCAACAGACTAGGTGCTTTCACTGCCAAAAAATATCCAACTAAAAGTTTGGATCTGGCAGTACAAATAGCAGCCCTGCCTGTACTCATATAAGCTTGTTGTTTTGTGGTACACAAACTAGTATGTTGTCCATGCTCCGTAACGAACTGCATTCCATAAAGCATGAAATGCCTTTTTATCTGAAGCTTGAGTGGAAAAATAAGCAGCAATCAAATTAAACACATGGGCAGGCTTTTCTCTCTTTGTTGTTGTTGTTGCATTTATTTTCGCTAAGATACTCTACTTTTATAGAGGTGGGATACTTCCAGGAATAATGGTGCAGATGATATGAATGACTTATTCAATAAGCATAAAAGGAAGGGCAAGAAAGAAAATTCATGAAAACCCTCAGATCCTTGTGAAAAATTGCTTGAGTAAGCATAAAAAATATTTTTAAAAAGTAAACAAATTTATTTTACATTGATACTGCTTTTTGAAAAATAATTATTTGATCAAGGTTACTTTCGATATAAAATACATAAACTAGCACGTAATTTCTCTGCATATTTAATTACCAAACTTTACTATTATACTGCAAAGAAACCACTTCAATTAATTTGTTTGCCAGCGAAATGTGCTATTCTTGTAATCATGTGCACATTTGATAACAGGGAAAGAAGAAAAAAAAACCCAGCAAGGTGCGTGTAAAAGTCCACTCTGGCAAAGATATGTGAATTTTTTGCCATACAGGGCAAGGTTTAGGTTTTGTGAGGGGCAGTAAAAGTATCTATTCCACATCATGGAAAATGCAATGATGCAAAGTTACCGCCTTCTTCACCCACTACACTCTGTGGCCCAGCAGACCCTGAGTTTTTGTGCTGACCTCCAGACCGGGATAGAGAGCTTGTGACCATCTCATGGGCAGTCATGTTTGGCATGTGGGCAGTGGCCTGCTGGTTTCACAGTATTTGAGAGTTACTTAGATAAGAGTTGGCTTCCCCCCCACCTTCAAGACTCATTTTCAGAAGTATTTGTCATGTTTGTAAGGATAATACGGATTTGCTTTTATTAGTATTTCAATACTAATAAGTCATGAAATGATTTTCCCATAAAAGTTTTCACTAAACCCCTTGCAATTACTTATTTACTCAATAGATAGGATATGGCAAAAAATGCTTGACCTTTTCTTTTCCAAATAGCTGTAACAACCAAGCATTAACTAGCTATTCATCAAAGCACCAGCATAATGAGGAATCACATTCATCTTACCAAGAGAGAAATAAGAGTAAGTAGTAGTACCCCACACCACAAAAAATCTTGTTTGGGGCAGACGCAAAACTTCAGATATTTTGTCCTTTTTCCTCCCCTCTTCAAATAATTTTATTTAATTAAACTCTTAACAAAAAAATTAACCTAGCCTTTCTTAGAAGGCTGCAGCCTTAGTCTCCTTTAACTTCCCTAGAAATTAGAGTTATACAGAAGGATTAAAGTATTGCTTTTTTCTAAAGGTTTCAGGTGCATTGGTGATTAGCCAGAAGAATGAAAGAATATACTGATTTATCTACTATAAAAGAGCAGAGTAAATAGCTCTTATTCATTTGCTGAAGAAGCATCTCAGTAGAAGCCAGTATCTACCCCTTTAAGGGCATTAAGACAACTGCAAACAACACAAATAGCTGGAGGTTAAAGCAGTTTGTGAACCACTTACACAGAAAAGCTTTTCCCACATTATTCTCATTTTGCTGATAGGAAGTGAAAGCCCAGAGCCCTGTGTAAGATCACTCAACACCCCCATAACCAAGATGGGCAGAGAAACCACAGACTTCATGTCCAACCCTCAGCCTACCAATGGGATCACCTTCATGAGTGACTCAGGAGAGATTTTGCTGTGCTGCACAAAATACTGCAACACAAGCTATTGGTCAGGATGGCAAAGCACTGCTTGCCCCTTACACAAGATTTGAGAGATAATGGCTTTTTAGATGCCCTCCCGCTAAGCCTACCTATTTCTAATCAGACTGTTACAAGCTCTCTGCATTGATGATAAATAAATAAAATAGGATCAGTAGCATAAAAATCTGTATTCTCAGGCAAATCTTTAGGACCATCTTAATGATTTGCTGTATATATGCAATAAGATGATAGAGAGTCAAATTAAAAAAAAAAGCCGTGTGCTCTGCAAGATGTAGTAGGATGGGACAAGAGGTAAAACTCATTTTTAGAGACATATAATCATGTTGCTGAGGTGCACAACTTTTTCCACAAATAGCAGTGCCCTCTCATGGAGATACACTTACCAATTGCCTAGGAAACTAGTGTGTTTTTGCTTTTGAAATGTTTGGTTTTTTCCCTTTACTTTGGGTTACTAGTCCCATTTATTCAGTCCACCATTTTATTATCAGAGAGGCAGGATAAACCAGTAAGTCTAAAACATCATTGGATCCACATTCAGGAAAACTGCAGTTAAAAACATTATTGCTACAGAAGCATCAAAAATGTTATCTAGACCAAACATGTCCTATAGATCGCTTGAAGGGCTCCTGGAACAGCAGGTAGGCTCTGTGCTTTACACCAAATACACACTGATATTCATGAAAGCATACCCACAGCGCTGGCTCCTACTGCTAAACTGCCTCATTTATTCGGATGAGAATATCGTATCATATCTGGCACAAATGGGACTCAACTTTGGCTGTGACCATGTCTAATTATAAAGTAAGTAGCAGCTCATGGTGCTTTTTAACCCTGATCTGGATGACCTATTGTATTACAGTATTAATCTTGTTGTCAAAAATAGCCTTTTCAGGCAAACACATTCATAGTCTGGTGTCTTGTACAACCAACACCTCTTAACATGATATCAATAAAATTCTTTTCTGTACCTCCAGATGTAAGAACCAAACAAAAAAACCACACTCATTTATGCTAAGCTATCAAGAAAATTCACGAATGTTGGAGGTTTACCATTACCTCTTAAACCTAAATTTTACAAGAAAAACTATTACCTTGATTGCCTGCTCCTCAAAAGCCAGTGATTTAATTTCACTGCTCTATGTACATTTGCAGTCATAAAGCAAAATTTATGATATTCATAGTAAATCTCAATTTTCAAATTTTAAGTTTTTTCGTAGTACATTTAAAGCTATGAGCAATGCACAGTAACTGCTGAAACAGAATTAGGCTGTACTAATACCCTTTCAGCAGTTACTAAGACTGGAGAACAGTCCAGGACTGTTCGCCTGGACTCCATCTGCCCCAGTAAACCCATGGTAAATTTTGATGCCATGTTATTTTGTCAGTACAGTTACATCGCAGTAACTGCATTAAGACACTTTGCTCAAACACTCAGTAACACTACACTTCCATAACCATCTACCCCTATGTATGTTGTCAGAACAAAACTTTTTGTAGTAATACACAAATTGTTTAAAATGTTGTCAAACTACCACAAGCATTTCACTTGGAAAAAAAGAGTACTGGACTACAAAGCAGGGGACGTCACTTTTCCAGAAGCATTATTAATGGGGACTATTTTAGTCTTCAGTGAGGAGGAATGACAGGCTGTAGCATTTCTTCAAGTTAAGAACAGAAAATAACCATACTTGCAAGAATTCAATTACTCTGCATTAAAGCTACCATGGGGTTACTGTACATTTATACATCAGAAAGTCAGTAAATTATTCTTCTATAAATTAGTCTCTCAAATATGATTTTTTTTTCTTTCTGTTCTAAATGCCAAACTCCTGACTGCTTCTCCACTACAGAGACTTCATATCTGGATAGCCGACATCTGTAAAAACATTTCTAATGAAAACACTACTAATACAACCCCCTGGAGAAACAAATGAAATGAGATCTAAGTATGCAGCCGCCTTTCTACAGCTCTGTCTTTAACAATAGCGAGGCTAGTGCTTCCCATCCAAGCCTTGACACAGGTCATGATCATTTAGGCACAGTAGTAGCAAAATAAATAATTGCATAAATATGTAATAACTGGTATAAATACTCCAGTAGCACTTAGAAGATATGATAAAGGACTTCTGTTTTTAGCCATGCATTAATGTTTATCTAGCGGGATGGAAGGGAGAAGCATTTAAACAGCAATGAAGGAGAACTACAGATTGAATACTTGAAAGCTCAGTGGCAGATATAACAATGCTTCTTTTCCGCAACAGTAGTTTTGAAGGCGTATTAGTGTTAAAAGTGTTGGATCACTGCTAAAATACTATAGAAACACTGGATATAGATTCACGCAAAAAAAATCCAAAAACCAAAACCTGTAAAGATCAGTAATGCAACTATATACTTAAATAATTCAGATTCAAAGCAAAACAAATAATTGATCATACTTTTTTTCATACATATAAGCATTCCACTGCTTTAATACGTAAATAAGAATTTAGACAAAATTTTTCTGTTGAACAGTCTAACAATCATCAGGGGAAAAAGGCCTGTTTCTTTGTAAGAATTCTCAAAATCTTAGCTAAAGCTCCAAATCAGGGTGCATAAACACACTGCATCCAGGTTTCCTGCCCTACATTTAAACCTGTATTAAGTAATTTGAGGCAATTCTTCAGTAGCAAAGATCAGTAACAGCAAGACCCCACCACTGGAAGAAAAATTAGCACATAAAGACACAGGGAGGGATCCTTTGCCTGAAAATTATAATGAAAAAACAGTGGTGTTTCTAAATGCCCTAATTTTAAAGTGGACTAATGCTTTCATTAGACTAGACTGGACAAATAATGGACAAATCAAAGTTTCCTTATTCAAAGTAATATGCAAGTTCTGGGCCCAAATTCTAAGGCAGATGAAGGCTGGAACTGATTTGTCATGGAACTGACACAGAGCAGTCCCCTTACCCCCCCCACCTGGGTTCACAGAAACATATTAGTATGAGCACTTGTTTTGAAATAATTAAGAGTACTTGTTTTGAAATAATTCCATCAGTTTCCCTAGTGAAATCTCGGTGCAATAAAATCAATAGCAGTTTGCCAGAATTCCAGGAGAATCTAGCAGTTGCTCCTCTTTCCACTAGATTTTCTCTGGCCTATGGAACTGGGACTGAACCTGTAAACACAGGTCTCATTTCCAGCAGTCTTTTTACACTGGGTAAATTGAAATGGTCTCCTTATCCCATACAGTTGTTTCAAATGACATTTCTTCTGCAGTGAAGAAAGATTAAAATTTTGAGATATTTCTGATTAAAAAATGATATATGCTCTTTCCACTGAATAACCTCCAAAATGGCTTAGAGATAATAACAAGGCAAATGGAACCCAACATAAAAATTTTCTTTGAAACACAGGAATATTGAGCTCATGTCTGCTATATATATCTACTACAAATATACATTTTACTTCTGAACTACTTCAGACTGAAGCACAGACAAATTTTGCTAGAAAAAATGAAATTGAAATGTCAAGCTTAGATTATCATTAATTTCCTCAGTCTAACACAAACAATGAACACAAAGTATAGTAATGACTATAAAACCAAAAATTCTATGTAAGTTTTTTTAATAATCACAAAATTTACACTTTGCACCTTGTAGGCTGGGATATTTCAAATTACTAAACGGACCCAAAGAGCTTAAATTATTAGGTTTATAAATGTTTTTTAAAAACAAGCACTCTATTTTATTTTACTCAGTACTTGATTTGCTAGAAAAAAGACTTAAGTTTCTTTTTAAAACACACAGCAACATGATTGCAATATTTTTTTCATGCCACAGAAGGGACTCAATTAAAAATTAATTATTAAAAAAATTAAAAAGTGAAATTAACTTTTACTAACAAATTCATTATTTTATGGACTCAAGCACTAAAGACTGTCATATGACTGGAAATAGAAAATTATTTGATCAAATACATAGTTAAAAAATAAACACAAAGCTTTTAATATTTACTTGAAAATCGAGTTTTATTTCATAAAATAATACATCTGAAAATTCATAGAATACCAGCTCAAAAAAACAACCAGCTATGAGAATTTAGTCAACACTGTCTTTGTATATATTTAAGTCTCAGGCACCCTCCAGTGTTTGGAGAAGAAACTACATAAGTGAGTAAGCATTTGAAGAAAAAAAGCCATTGACAACTTTTCCTGTCAAGATAGAAGCTCCCTGCATCATTTACAATAATTGCATATAACCATGCATCAGTGATATGACACAGCATGATGTAAAAATATTGTAAAACTGCATTTCCTGGATTTCTATGGGATTTAAGAGGGTGATATTTTCTTTGCTAGTGGAGAGGGATCTCTAAGCACACTACTTAGAAAACTACAGTTAAGTGTGCAAAATATTAAAAAAGCATTTCTTATGAAGTCTGGTATTGATCAGTATTCAAGTATTCCTCAGGAAATATGATCTCAATGTTTACACAGCTTGTTTATAATTTTTCTAAGGAGTCCAAATGAATAGTTTATTTAGCAGGAGATACACTCATGGTAAGGAGGAGGAAAAACAATGCATGGAGAGGTAAAGCCAGATACAATATACTCCTCCTCCCATTTTATAATTAATAGCAGGAAACAGGAAAGTCACATGTATACAACCCTCTCTATGAAAGTTCACTGATTTTATGCAAAAAAACTCCAAACCACTGTTTTTTCCATTGGTATCTTCGTTCATTCTAAAAGTAATAAATCCTAAGATTATTTTTGTACTTGACATTCAAATGGAAGCACTTGTGGCTAGAGGACAGAAAAGAATGCCTACTGAAAGGACAGTGTTGTAAATTAATGTTATTAGGTAGATCCACACAAATCTAACAGAAACAGAATGAAAGGTGGAAACTAAAACTTTTTCAATTGTGATTATGCACAGACTAATCCACTAACTGTGGATTTCTCCCTTGCACGCTGTTTGTACTTCTACAATTAAACAAAACTTTACATACAATTTAAGTAATAATGAGAGAACATGTTTTGAAATGCATGTTAAGTAACTTGAAAGTGATCACACCTTGATTAAAGAAAATATCTTTACTTAAAAAAGCTCTTGTTTTATGTTTGTGTTCAGAATTTGAAGTGTATAAATCCACCAAATTATGGCTTCAAGTATTTTTTATTAGGGATTGATGTAAGAATGCATGTATTCATCCTCTGGCACATAACCCTTACCAGGACACGTGCAAAACTGCTAGGGCAACCCTACACAAGCAGTCTAGTTAATAACTGGCTCAGCTTCAGTTTCATAAGGTTTGATTTTTATCCCCTCACACTCAAAACCTTGTCTCTTATTTACTACATAACTTAGTTATCTTAGCTACAATCAGAGAAGCAAAAATGTATTACCTTGTCACTTAGTAAAAAAAGTAGCATTTGGTCAGTGCTTTAGTTCAGTTCAGAAATAAGAATTTTGTCAGGGAAAACAGCTGACGTAATTTTTCCCTAGTATAGCTGAAGAGATATTTTTAAAAATTAAATTAAATCAGAACAATATTGACCAAAACCATCTTAGAATCAATATTAAAAATATTACAGACAAACCTAGTCAGGGTGATGCAAAAAGAGGTAGGAAACATTTGAGAAGAGAGCACACAAGATAAATATATTTACACACACACATACACACACACACACGCATATATACACACAAATATAAAAACATTATCAACCAGTCATTGTCCCTGTAAAACTCACAACTGTGCTTAACTTGACACATTGCAAATATTTACATTGATTTCAAAGAGAGCTGACTATAATGTGCAAAACAAAGCACGACATTACATATTTTGCAAAGTAGTATAGGCTTATAAAAGTCACTCTATCAAGATTTTGGCTCTTTATAAAAACTTTTTGCACGCTTTTAAACAGTGATGTTCCTTTTTGCAATAGCCTCTCTAATTTGACGATCAAGTTCACTTACAATATGGTCTTCATGATTATAGACTCCTGTTCTCAACAGGGTATCCCTCTCTTCTATCAGACGAGAGAGGTAATCATCTGTATTCTCATTTATTTTTCTACAATGAAAACTACCCATCCTACCAGCAGAATTATCTTTAGCATCTTGCAATTTCTTCCTCTCTTCTTCTTGTTGTTTTAGCCTGATATTGATAAAATAGAAAGAAATAGAGAATGAGACATATTAAACCCCACTTTGATTGTCTTTGGTTTATCTACTGAAGTATTAAGTAAAATAATGCAATCTGTAAAAGGCAAAAAATTATTCTCTCTCTGGGGAAAACAACTACAACTAAAAGAAATGTTAATATAAAACTTAAATATTAACAAAACCTTTTGTGTGTCCATACATAATTATTATACTTGCTATCAAGGTTTCTGCTTTGGTAATGTTAACTGTACTCAAATTAAAAGGGTTCAACATATAAAAGTAGTGCAGACAGTTTTTGGAGGACAACATTAGATAAATTAAAAATTTTAACGTATTCAAAATAAGAATAAAACATGCCTTGTTCTTTTCTTAACATGGCAGCTAAGCTTATAACTGAACTTTTAAAATAGAAAAAAGCTTGGTGCTGTATATCTATGACCTTATAAAAAAAAGCCCAGGTGGCGTTAAACATGCATTTTTCTACATTGCTGTACTGTTGCATTTTACAAATGTGCAGTCTTTACCTAAGGGACACTAAACTGAGTTCTTTAACTGGACTGACAGCCAATTATAATCTTGAGTTAACTGAATCTTCTCCTGTTTTGAGGCTGACAGCAAGAAAAAAGAAGGAAATGGGGCAGGTGGGGAGGAATCTTACAAATGCTTTCATACCTGTTAAGCTCATTTCTGATATCCTCCAGCTCTTGTCGGTCTGTTTTCCCCAGCTCTTTTTCTTCTGCTGCCAAATAGCGCAACCTCATGTGCTCCAGCTCTTGTTGCTGCTTTTTAAGGTGAGCCATTGCATTTTCTTGTTCACGCTGTGTGGGAAAGGGTGAAGACATAACTCAGTTGATTATGTCATGACATGTAAAAGTGCTAATTATAGTGAGAGAGCGGAACTTTAGGAATGAAGTCATGACAATCATGTCTCCAGGGGTATTAGAAATGTAGGAGTTAAAAGAATATCTTAGCTAGTGATATCTACAATGTGGTAAGACCAGTGACTATCACAATCACAGTAAACCTGTCCAGGCTGGATTAACTGCAGCCTAATCACAAATATCTTCCCATTAACAAAATACCAAAAATGTTAACAAACCCTCTTACTAACCCTGGCGTAAGTTGGCAGACATAAAACTTATATTTCTGGAACTGCTCAAGCTAATGAGATTTATTCCTTCACTACATGGTATGAAATAATTTTTTTTTTGAGAAAATAAAAGCTAAATAGCTGCAGGAAACTTCCATCATCAGCCCCATAGTGCCTAGTACCAAAGCTTCAAGAACTGCTTTTTGAAATTACAACTTGTGGTTAGAAAATAAACCTTGAAAACAAAATTCTGGCAAGGTGTCCTCTTACGTTTGTATGGCACTATGCAAAATTTTAGATAACTTTGTGGATTTCATGAAATCAATCTATCCATTCTAAAAGTTTGCTAGGCTCTAATTTTTTTTTAAACTCTATACAGATATTAATAAAACTAAGGTTTGAGTCCACTTCGTGACATTAAAGTGCTTTAGTGAGAAACACAACCCTCTCCCCCACTTGTTTCCCTCCTGGTCATTTTCCACATGACCTTGTGCACTAACTCAGTAGAGTCAGTCTTACACCCAGAATAAGACAGAAGACCTGAGGTAGTTAAAAAGTAAGACAGGAGGTAACAGAAACATCCTGGATCTAGGCATATAGTGAAATGCAAGTTTATCTTTGCAATTTTGGCATTGCTTTCATCTGAAGTATTTGATCATTAATACAGTCAGTTTTATATTTATTATGGGGATGAAAAACGAGGTAATTTTTTTGTTTGTGTAAGCATATTCTTTATACAGTCAACCTCATAATATTTGAAAGACTAGTCAGGTAATTTTCTGAATCCCAGCTGCCGGCATTTTAAGCAGTCCCTGTTGATGATCAATAATTGGCAAGAAAATCTGAACTGCAGAAGGAGTTGGTGTAAAAAAAGAATCTTATTGTTAATGTGAACAGACAATACAACAGAGAAGTACTCAACAAGAAATCATAGCACGTATGTAAACCCTAAATATTTGGTTTTTTCCTAAATTCAATACACCATCCAGCCAAATTAAATGTTAGAACTTCAGTGAGACAGGTCATAAATCTTGAAGAACAACTTGCTAAAGAGATACATATTAATAAAAAAGCGAGAGGCAGGAATCCTGCCAAAGAGTCTACAGCTGATAGATGACTGAAGCACAGAAAAAGCACTTGGTGAAGATAAGGCCACAGTCCTTCCTTCCCCATCAAGAATTCATAGCAGAAGGACATTCCCATTTGAGAGAAACCCTTTTTTAAGTGAAAAATATTTGAAGAATACTGTAATAGAATACCAATTTTGTTTCAGTCTCAGACTAATCTACAAATACATATAGCAAATATTAACACAAGTTACTACAGACAGATGATATTTAGAATTTTCAAGAGTTATAAGGAAATTCAAGCAACAAGTTGTGAAGCTAACTGGAGGTTAGTCTTAATCCACCAATGAAATTGGTGTTGATATCACAGGAATAACTATTTTTCCACTTTTTGTTCTATTTTTACTTTAAACATAGGCCTTAGAAATACCCAGAAAGTACCAGCAGGATTTCCTTTCCTTAGTGGCTAAACTGGTTGAAAACATAACTAAACCCAAACCTAATAGAGTATAAGGGTACACCAGGAAGAATGAATTCAGCTTTTATAGAAAAGTCACTCTTCCAACTAGTCTTATAAAACCCAACAAAGCACCACATCAAAGAAAGCTCCTAAAACCAAACACACAACTAAGCAGTCACAGAGAAAGGTACTCTCAGCTTACTCAGGGTTCAGAACACCAGAGAAAGGATTGCAATCACTCGTTTCCACAAGAGCAAGAAGGTAACTGTGGATTCCACAAGAATCTACTCTTCAGTGTACTCACAAATTAGGAAATCACTATGGAACATTTTGCTGCTGATACAATGTAATCAGGGGAAAAAGTGGATGAGTAAAGAGTAGGTTATTAGGGAGACAAAAATGAGTTAGTTTGAAAAGGAAACAGATAAATTAAGAATACATTCACTTATGTCTGTTAAACCCAATAGCCTGAATGAAACTGCTGGCTGAGGACGTACTTAACTGGCTGACTGAAGGCAGCTGGAGGATATTCAAAGATATTCAAGGTAAGTTTCTACATCTTGTGCATCTACTGCTGGCCTCTGTATAGACCAGATGGATATCTCACATCAGTTCACTAAGTGGATCATTCTCATCCAATGCAAAGCATGGCTGAAACTCAAAACTACATATATTCCAACTAGATACATGATTCAAGTTATTTAAAGAGCGGAAATTAAGGACGCTTTTATTAAACAAGTGGAAATTAATCACTTTAGCAATACACTTAACCATGTGAGGAGCTTCTTGATCACAGAAAGTTTTGAATTAGGATAGACATTTATGCTTTTTAAAAAAATGCTACATATAAAGCAGTAGTGTTGAACTATTTGAAAGAAGAGCCAGAGTGGGTTTTGTTGGTTTTTTTCCTCAAGTCCCAGAAAATATCACAAAAACCCCTCTGGTTTCCAAATATGTAGATAGGCAACAGCATCCAGACAGTAAAGCCAGATTACAAGTATGAAACAGGCTACAAGGAAGAATGGAGTAAATAGGCTAAGAGGAAGAATGGAATTCTTATAACTATTTTGATAGTTGGAATAATGTTGGGTTGTTTATTTTGCTAAATGCAGGTAGCAAGAAAAAACAGTGAGCATGATCTTATCTCAAGCAGGTCGGTACAAATCCAGCACAACTTCAGTTAACAGAACAAGTAAATAGATTGACAGCAAATCTGATTACCCCAATCAAACAGAATCTAGAAGTATGAGGACAGGCTAATATTTACTTCTTTTTGAGACCATGAATCACTATTCTTTGTGTCCTCAATCAATTTCCTAAGCTAAATCCTTTACAATGTTAAGCAAATTAAAATAACACTTGTTTCAGAAAAAAAAAGTTGCAACTAACACCTTAATTCAAACATGAGATGTAAAATTTTGAGTACATTTAGTATCTTTTGTGAAGTCCTATTTCATGTTGGGAGGAGGTGTTGCCCTGTACATATAGAACAAATCTAGAAATTTCTAGTTATCTGTCTTTACAGGTATGGAATCCAGTAATTCAGCCTGGTGATTAGCTACTTTTCCTGATTTGACAACAAATATAAAGAAACTTAGCATAGATATTGCTGAAGTAGGTATAGTACACCTTGCATATCCAAGTTCTGGTTTGGAAATGAATTTGTCTAGTACATGATGGCTTTCTTCTTGATATTATCTAACAGTGGTAAGAGTCTTGAAGGCCACACAATAAATTATATAAGAATGCCATTTACAAATGAACTACCTCAGCAGTAGGAAAATCATCTTGTTACTGTGGAGGATGAGACTGACATTTTGCTCTTAGGTGATGTCAAAAATCTAAATCTTTTACACAAGAGAGGACTTTTAATTGTCAGCATCTCTTTTATTAGCCTTTCAACTTACGCTGATTTGTAATATGATTAGTTTCAGTCCAATAAATTTTTCTGCAGATCATGAGAAAAGGATTAACTTCAGAAAACTCCTTCTGCAGTTCAGTTTATTCATGCTCTCATTGTCCCATTTTCACCCAATGATACTGTCATGGGAAGCTGGGGTACTAATCTAAGTCTGCCGTGTATCTCAGTAATACTATGAGAGAATTATTTTTGAAGGTACATTGTGCAAAAATTGACCAAAACCGAAATACTGCAAAACCAATGCAAAACGGAGTAGCACTTGTTACTAGGACAGCAATACTTTCACTACAACATAAATCATCACATAGCTGTGACTACACTGAGTAGAAGCCTTCTAACCCAGTCCTTCAGTCTGCAGAGTATATTACTCAGATTGATGAGGAAAACTCTTGAAAGTGTTCTTCCAGCCACACTTCAGAAGAAAGGCATAACTGCATGCTGGCCAGAAGCAGTGTGTGGCACCACAGGTTTCATGACAAGCTGATGTGTTACTATTAGAGGCAGGGAAGTTCAATGATGTGTAAGTTTCTGCTGTACAGCAATATGCTCACAATGGCAATCTGAGAGCAAAAAGGCCATTTTAAATAAGCTCAAAGGAGATGCATCCATTAGAGGAAGTACTTATATGTATAACAGAACAATGTCTGAAGTTCAATCAGACCAGAAAGAAGACACACTACTCCTAATTGTTTTTACATTGATCAGAAGAAATCTTATTTAATAGCTTGGTCTTCATGGCCTCACTGAACGAGTTCATTTCAGAACCATAATTTTTTTTAAAAAGAAATATCTTTAAGAATGTTTAATTAAACCAAGAAAAGGACAACAGATTATGATGCAGAAGCCAAGGAGAGATGAAGGAAAAGCAGGACTTTCTGCAGAAACCTTTGGTCAGTTCCTGCTCCTTTGGATATTTTCCCCTGGGAAAAAATTCTATCAAAAAACCACAAAAACCAAAACCAACCGAAACTAGCGTCACTAGTGAGCATGCTCTTTGCTAGAGACAATATTCCTAGATTTGTAGGGAAGTAAGACTGACCTACAGCTTGTGCTAAATTCTTGTTTTCTCAATAAAGGAGAGAAACACCTTTTTCAGTGCATTTTGTCTCCAAGTTAATGTTGGGTAGGAATTCCTTTCAGATAAATGTGATTTGATATTTAAATTGATTGCTGATACAACTGTGATGTAAACATGGCAAATATTTGGCACCTCCTTATTTGGGGTGTTGAGGGAAAAGTCCACATCAATTTTAGTCAGTGAAAGTCAAGAATTTCAGAGGTTTGCCGTGCTATGACCCTGAGTAGGGACATTTAAGCACAATAATATTAAATAAAAAAAATAAGAATCAACATTTGCTGAAGCAAGATTTCCCTACCATTCAGTCCAGCTTGGAAAAGAGATACTAAAACAAGTCAGAAGAGATTCTTTTGTGATGGATCCTGTGTGTAATTTACATTACACACTTCATACTCTCTGATTTTCAAATGTCTTTCCCAACATTAGTGTTTGACTCCTTTAAAAAGTCTGTCATAACAATTTGTAGGGTGCATAACAGAAAACTTGCTCTATGTATACCATTCAAAGCAGAGCAAGAGAAACCCATTTCCTAATAATCCATCAATACAAGAAGATGGCAAAGAATTTACAACAGTTTGATAAGAAGGGAGGCACACTGATTTTGAATTACTTTATATACAATTTTGTTATGATGTGTTGAGGGACCATAAAAAGTCTGTCTTTTGTTATGATGAGAGAGAAAGAAGGAATTCTTATTCATCTCAGTGATGAAACAGGTGTCACTTTATCAGAGACATTCAGGTATTAAACACTTTTTCCATGACAATGTAACAATCCACTGAGCAACAAGCACTTTTCTTTTTTAAATAGAGGAGCAGAACTCTACTGCATACTAGGACTAGAAATGTAACAGAATTTATTGTGACATCTTTCAGAGTGAAAAAACAATGAAACACTTCTGCGCATTTACTTTACACATGAAATTAAGTCCAACATTTCTAAACCCCCTTGTAACATCTTAATTTTATTCTGTGTATACTGAAAAACAAAGTTATAATTGAATACTTGATATTGTTTAAGTGTATCTCAGTGCACACAAGTTTAAACATACATGCTGCACCATGAAAATTCTCAGTCAAGATTTTCTGGCAAACTTTCCAAACTTTACTCCTATAAAATATCCTAAAATAAGGAACATTTCAGATTTACTCCAACATTATTCTTATTCTAGACAGTCAGGCTGTTTTAAACCTCAAAAAGAAGTGCTGGCATTTTTGTTTCTAAGCATTTAGAATTTTGCATTTTTAAATTTCAGCTAAGGGCTGAAATTCAGCTCCAGAATCATCAGCTGCTGGACTAAAAGCAACTTTATAAATAGAAGATAAAAGCCACCAGAAATTCAGAACACTTGGAAATATACTACACTTGCATCACCACCTAATAATCATCAGCCATTATCCCACAGTAAGGCAGTCACAGATGGATCAAGAGAGTCATATGCAAAAATTACCTCTGCAATATGTATTAGTTGGTCCAGGTACCCCCTCCTGCACTATTTTGTCAGCACTGCTAATCATGCTATTCCTATTGCTCATTTTCTTTCTTTCAGCCCCCATCCGCCTCCTTCAGTAAAACTCATCTCCAATATTCCTTTCACTCATTAATTTCATATTTTGCCATTCTGCTCTCACATCGCCACAAACAAAACAAATCCATACCAAACAAGTCTGCATACTAGTTATCAGATAATTTGCTTCAAGGTTTTACTAGTTTTTCTTCACTAGTTTTCATCTCTGTAATGTAGTGCTTGTGACATGGAATACTGTTTTAGAAGCTTGTATGGTGGAAATCTCAATCATATTTTGAAACCTATGATACTGCAGAACTATCAGCATTAAACAAAAATTAACCGATAGTAAGAAACCATCAAAATTTCAATTATAATCAGATCATAAAAGAAACCCTGTATGCCGCCAGGTGCTTTAGTTAAGAGGCTCTTCAATCAAGGAAGCACAATCTTTATTTTGCCATAGCTGCCTATAAATCCAAAAGGGAGATGTAAACATACATACACTAGACTAAACAATGGCTAAATAGCAGCCACTATTCACTCTCCCACTCATACATGCCATGCAAGTCTGTGAGAAAAACTTACGATTGAAGCTAAGGAACTCAAGTAAAGTTTTCTGAAAATAACCCAGAGCTGACAAGTCAGTAGGAGGGCCTGGATGGTTTCAAGACACAGTTTTTAACCAAGATTTAGACTTTCAACTGTGGGGCTTTTTTGTGTATGTGTGTGTGCCTTTTTATATTTTTTAAACAAAGATTTACATCCTATCCTTGGCTAAATTACTTATAAATTAATCAAATTAATTACTGAGTGGATAAGCAAGATACTGAACAAGACAGAATGAATTGTCAGCCAGCCAATATGGTCCATGCTCTTTTAACAAATGCATCAGTACTGGCTCTAACAGGTCTGCAGGACACAAACATATAAGAAGACTTATGAAAATACTTCTCCCAGAACACTGAATGCAAGTACATTTTGAGATTTTGGCTATTTAGATTAAATCTAGCTGAGATTATCAACTGCTGAAAATTGTATTTCCGCCAGCTTTGATTTTTGTTTTAATACAATGTTTCTTACACCCAGACAGGCAGTGAATTTGATATCTAAGTTCTGTGTAAGCATGTAAGCAATTTCATGTAAATAGCTGGACTCCTCCAAGAAATAATGCCCACACACACAAAAAACCCAGAAGTCTCATATGTGTAATATTGAGATCACCCAGTCAAAAAACACTGAAAGAGTTTTTGAAATCTCCAGAAATTATAACATATACCTGTGTGCATAGATATGTAGCTAATTTGTTGACATTTTTGTCTCCATAAAAGCTGAACAGGGGTATAACAAATGAAGTATTAATACAGACTTTCACCAAGCAACAGAAAAGAAAAGTAAGCTGGGTGAAGTCTATTGTTACTCAGCTTTACGAACTGTTTAACTAACTTCTGTGTTTTCTAAGCACAGGTAACTACGATGTATATCTGCCTTCGTGTACTTCAGTAACACTGGCACTGTGTTTAGCATTTTAAAACCTACCCATGGAGAAGCTTAGATCATATTCTATTAACAGTCCCATACTTTAAGTTATGTGCTGTGTCTCTCATATTCTGCAAAATATAAAACTATCCCAGATGTGTGCTAAGAACTAGTTCCAAAATAAAATAAAACTTTTTCATTAAGGAAACATTGACTTTTATGGTTGCAAATCAGAAGAGCATTTTACTAAATGCCTGTAGATTATGCTTCTTTAATTCACAAATTGACTGCACCAGGTCACCTTTAAGTAATGGAAATCTATGTTTAAACATTTTTTTGGCAATGGGCACAAAGCATTAGATCTCATTTCCAAGACTTACCAGCTGGATTTTGTCATTAACATTTATTAACAATCTAAGATACGGCTTTCAGCGTCTAATCCTCACTACACAAATGTTTTGTATAGTTCTCTAGAGAGCTTTGGTGTGACAAATTACTGGCACAGATTACAGCCCTGTGGCTATTCACCAGAGGCAATGCAAAATTAACATGGTACTAATCCAATTCAAACAAGAAATTGGTCAGACTATGCACAATTGCACAAATCATCTGAACTACAGCAAATCTAGAGGTCCTTAAGCAACAGTTTCCAAATTTATATTTAAAACACAGTAAACGGTTTTTGATCAGATTTGTTTCAACTTTTATTTGGTTCTCTAAAGTCACTTAAAACCTTTATCAATACACTAAGTATAAGATGAAGCACGGAAGTATAAAAACCACAAGAAACTACTTTGAAAAGGTTTGTTCTGGTTTTAGGTAGCATAATTCACTGTACACGCCAACTTATTTTATGGTTCAGGCTTTCAGCAAGAGGTTCTGTTGAAACCATCTACGTATATTAATAAATTCGTATCATCAGGTCTATGATGCTGACATTTGTAATAAGAAACTGATGGCAATATACTAGTGTTAGTGCGGCAAGTGACAATCTTCTCTTTTATTCTGCAGGAATTTTTAGGTATGGCAGGAAAAAATATGCTGAATATTTAATGACTGGTGAAGAAATCATAATCAGAGAGGTAAGATTTATATTCTTCCTCCTATCACCTCCTCAAGCATAGATATTTCAGAAATTGGAGATGACTCCTTTTGTCACTGGGGAAAAAGGCACAATTTGAAGACTGCAAATGAAGGTTAGTTTTTATTTACTAATCATGATTGTAGTGCGCATTGACCCTCTTCAAAGAGAAATACAGATTAAAAAAGCAGTATAAATTAGAAGAGCATCGACTTAACTTCTTACTCTCCAAAACCTGAATATTCTATCTGTAGGAATGAAGCAGGTACTATAATCTGCAAGAAAACCCAACACTGTTCCTCACACTGGAAGTAGGTGTGAATACAGGTAATAAAAACCTTTTACTAAACTTGAATTCTGAAACTTCATGTTAATGTCAATGTTTGTTCATGAATCAACTGGAATTAATGATTTACCAATTTGCTTGTCAGCGTCCAATGGAAATGTTAGCTGATCTCAGGCACATTGTTTAGCTAATGTTTACCAGAATTCATGAGAGATGATGATAAAATACAACATGTAATATGGATACAGCAAGGATGTAGCTGCTACTACTGCAAGTTTAAACAGTAATTTAAGTCAAAAGTATACGCCTGTATATATACACATGCCCACAAACACACGGAAGTACTGTTAAAACTTAGCAGTAACATAGCATGTCACATTAGTATGAGATTAGAATTTCCAAAAGCAGAAGAAAATTTCAATTCTAGGTTAAGTTTTCTGCAAGTTTTCTTCCTTTTACAGCATTTATCAAAAGTTAAACCCTTATTTCTAAAAGCGAAGAAGATTTGTTTCTCACCTTTACCCTTCATTCATTATACAATTAAAACACAGAACAGTTATTAGGACTGTAACTGACCAAGATGGTTGGGATAAAGGCAAAATATTTTTCTGGAAGTGCTGATTCAGCATTATTTGGAATGAAATTAAATATTTATTATTTGAATTACATCTGCTTTAAACTATTTCAGCCTTCTTTGCAGGTCTGAGCCTTGGCCTTTCCTAAGTTTGAAGTCAAACACAAACCAGTTTTGCTGTTCTCATTTTTGTTAAAAGCATAGCTCAAAGCTTTACTTTGTAAAGACAAACACTAATAACATGAAAACTAACAGTAGTTAACAGTAATCCTAGTAGCTTCCAACATGACATTAACTTGGTTGTCTCATATGACCAAAGAAAATCTGCATACCTGTTTTAACCTTGCAAGTTCTTTCAAAGCCCTTGTCCATTGTTGTTTGTAGTGGAGCTTTGACTTGGTAGCTGACTCTAACTTTCTTTCAAGTTCAACCTAAAAGCAATTAAAATCATATCAGCTGAAGCAATAACAGCAGTAACAATCACTGAAAGATGTATATATACAAAGGGTCTGGTTTAAGAAAAGTGTTTATGTAGTGTAATATACAACATCATCTAAAGCTGTTATACAATATAACATAAATATTATGGCACAAGAACATTTTCTTGTTTAAAATATAAACTTATTTTTATTGGATGGCAATCTATACAAAAAGAGAACGATTAGTTTTTAGCACTAAATCTGTTGATGTAACCTTTAAATTTAAGATTCTCAAATTAGCCATCCCCTCATCCCTTTTTTATTCGAAGTAAGGTTATAAACACTAATTTAACAAAAATGCTGATGGATAAATCTCTCCTAAAAAAGGTGCATAGATTTTTTTAGTGCTGATGGAAGATAGGTCCTACATTCTTTTCTCCAGAATACCCATCTGCTCAAACTATTCTTTAAAATATTTGTATCTAGAGGGAACCTTTGATCTTACTAAATAAATCTCTGAAAGTTTTTACCACTAAAAAAAATTCATTTTATTTTCTGTGCAAAAAGAGTTTTGTATAAAAAGAAATGGAAACACTTATTAAGCACAGAATACACAATAAAAATTAAGTATTTTTAACTAACATCTCTAAGTGTTTTTTTTTAATCTGACAAAAATTGTTTTCATTAAATTTGTGAATATCTTACAGCATCAATTTGTTTAATTCATCTAACAAAACCAGGAAATCTAAAAATATTTAATCTAAGAGCCTAGAGACACAAAAATATTTTGCATCTGTTGCTTGCATTATTAGTAGTTATTGAAACATACAGTAACATACAGACTGGCCATATAACTGCGTGTGTTTTGTGCCTAGAAGCACAGCCTAATTTTTTTCAGCTTATTTGACCAACAATTTTGCTCAAACCTCACAATAATTCTGAGCATTAAATGCCCATATCTGTGGTTTTAATGAAACAGAATACTTTCTACTGAGGGCATGTATGGCTTTTAAGAAAACCAACTTATAACAGTGATTCCACTCTACTGATAAGTAACACAATCTCTTTGCAGAAATACTTAATTACAAAAATGCACATAATGGAATACCAGTTTAATCCAATCCTTAGGAAAATCCTCATCTTTCTTTCGTTTTCTAAAGAGAATGTTCAGAGACCCCATCATAAATCATAATTTAAGTACATAGTTTATAGTTTTTTCCTGTTTTAGCTTCTAAAATTACTGCCTCCTCTATAGAAATAAGGCAACTGTTGACCTTATTTGTGTCTGAATAGTTAAACTCCAAAGAAATAATTGGAAAAAGTAAACCAAAACAGATAAATTAACCACTTAATCACACAGTATTATTCTACATCCCCCTTCTCAGTGAATGAATCACTGTGACAGTTTTAAAGTACTAAAAAAATCCAATATACCTTTTCTAAAGTGAGAAGATTTATTTCTGATTGTAGCTGGATTTCTGGTTTGCTACTTTGCCGTTCTTTGTACTGCTGGAACTCCTTCTCCAAAGTCTTATGCTTATTTTCTGCCTCATAAAGCTACATTAGAGAAACCAAGATGAAGTTAGCAGAAAACCCAATCCACAGACAAATAATTAGATTACAGAATGTAAGTTACTTCTTAGTTCCTGGAACAAACACCTTACTGTCAATTATCTGATATAAAACAGACACTGAAAGTTACACATTCATAATTAATGATTTCTTGATGATAGCACACCACAATGTTTTAACAGGAAGAATTTTAAAGAGGATCTTTGCTCATTACTGGAAAGAAAAAACAAGTCTGTCCTCATATACGTAAGATCAAGATTTACGCACATTTTTGTTCGCATTTCTAAAACAACTTGCAGAAGAAATATAGAAAGCATAACTACCAAGACTTACACATCTTTTAAAGAAAGCCAATGTTATCTACTATATGAAGTTTTATTACTTACTCAATTTCACAGCACAACTTTTTTAGGAATGTCTGCAAAAGGAAACGACTAATACTTTATACAGCCAAATGATTTAGAAGAAAGGTTGAAGTAGAAAGGCTTCAGTGACTAATGACTTAATGCTGTGTACCTCTGCCCTCACACTGTAGTTCCACAGTTTCAAGAAGATTTTTATAAAGAGAGTGCTTTGCTTTCTACACACAATGGGTAATTTGAAAAATGATGCCAATACACAATTACTTGCTACAAAGAAAGTAAGGAAGTCAAATGTTTAACAGCATTTTTTACAATATATTAAAAATACTAAGAAGTTTTTATAAGGTTTTCTTCTTCTGTTAAATATTATTCAACTATAAATACCTTAATATACCTGATGGAACTAATGTATTCCATAACAGAATATGATCTCACATGCTGATCTTGTATTTATATTCTTGTATCTATGTCGCATAGATAATGCAAATATTTCCATGAAATGTATCCAACAGTTTAGAATAATGGGTGAAAATGCTTTAGAGAAGTAACTTCTGTTTCAAAGCCACCAATTTCTACTAGCACATAAATATTTTAATTCTTTGGATCTTCTGATTGGCACACCTCTATTCTTCTCACAAAATTCTGGTTTTTGCATTTATAATTGTTACAGAATGGATGTAAGAAAGCAAAGCTATTTCCTAGGGAGTCATACAAAACCATCGTTCACTACCATTGTTTTCCACACATAACTACAATAGCCAACTTGAACAAAAGATATTGCTGTTTATCGCCTTTTCATTTTTACTTATTTCTTGTTGAAGCAGACATACAAAAATGACAAAGATAATAACTATTTTCTTTTGCTATTAGAAATACCAGCTCTGCTAGAACTTCTATGACAATGTTTAACTTTTTGTTTGGCTCTGGAAACACTTTCAAAAATTGAATTTCTCATGACACCTCAGAACTGTGGACTATGAGGAAACTATAAAAATCACACACATAAAGCAAAATTTCCTTACTCAGAAAGTAAGGGTGATCTTCAAGGTGGATGCTTCAAGGATCTTCTCTTGTACATAGTGGGGCTTACTTCCAAAAAAGTCTAAGTGTGGAAACCATGTATTGACAAATCCTTTTAAAAGGTAAGATCACTCATTCCAGAACATTCTACATAAAAAAACCCCAAAAACACCACCACAGAAATTGCCACACAAACAAAAAACTCCACAGCCAGAAAGGTCTAAAAAAGGAGACCCATCTGGTAGCAACAGGAACTTTCTGCTTGTGCACATTACAATGAGCAGGATCCTAGAGTGAAACTCCAAAGCAAGCAAACAAAACCCCACCCCCAACAAAGCAAAAGAAAAGAGCCTGCCTTATGCAAAATATGTGGCAACAACCACCACATACTGAAGCATAGCAGGAACAGCACAGAGAAAGCCAGGATCCTCTGGAAAGAATGGCCTTCATACAAAACAAGACAATACATAGTGGGGCTTGTGTTTGGAAGAGAGACAGGATGACAGCCACCTATGCAATCAGGAACAGTATGTTGCACTAAAGGATTCTTCATAATTATTAAGTAATGTGCTTAAAATGAACAAAAAGAAGTTTTTAAATATGTAAGACATAACTAAATTTTAGAACTCACTGCCACAGGATGTTGCAATACTAAATACTTTTTAAAAGGAATCATATGAGATCATAAAGAAAACTTCCACTGACGGCTAGTAAACATGAAACTGACTCTGGCGAAGAGTACATACAACCCTTCATGGTATTGCTGGATATACCAAAACTGCATTTTCTGTTGTTCCATTTTTTATTTTCTTGTCCTCTAAATCCAGCCATTGGTGCAACATAATCCTGAGCTAAATGCTCTTTGGTCTCATAACTGTATGTCTGTTCTGAATAGAAAAAATAAAGTGATTGTGAAGTTTTATTTAAAAAAGGTCTGTTGAAGCTAAAAATGGTTAGTGTGAGCAAAAAGAATGAATATGAAAGAAGAATATTAGCCAGTGGCATTTGGCCACTCAAGCATGAAGAACTACTAGCTGCCTTGTCTGGACTGGTAGCTGCCAACAACACATATAAAAATGTAAAAGTGGTTCACTTATCACTTTGAGGAGGATCACTTTGAGCAGTTTCAAACTGCAAATGCAATCTGCGGTTTGAAACTGCTCATCTCAGTTCAGTGACTGTTCAAGTAGAATGGTCAAGATAAGTATCTTTGAGGTTAGAAGCACTTTTGTATTAGCTACATTTTAAAAAGTTCACTGTACTGTGGTTTACATATGCTAACAAGAACAGAAGCACATTAATATCAATGTTCAATATAGTACTAAAAAATCCACAAAAATCTAGCACAACTCTTCCTAAGTCCAAAAATATGCCTTTGCCTGACACCATTCTTCAAACAGTGGAAACTAATGTGGGATTATCACTATCACATATCAGACATGAAAAACACCAAAGCAAGTAATTAATCCACATACACTAAGTACTTTGCAGAACACTTACACATTAGTAAAACTTAATCTACTTGAAAACAAATTGAGGGTCTAATGCTGCAACAGCTGAACATTATTCTCAGAATAGAAGATTGCAATAACAAGATAATTTCCCCCTCTGCCCCAATAAGAATATTAGAAACACACTTCTGCAATAGAATAATCAAACTAACTGAAGTCCAATTACCTAGAAGTTAATTGCTAACAAATGTTTAAGTTATTGAAATGTACACTGCTGTTCAAGTTCTCTGTGTAAGGTATGCTTTTAACTGAAACTTCATTTTCAGTGTTGAAAAAATAATCACAAGCACTGCATTGCAAACTGGCCCTACAACTGAGAAAGACTGACATGGATGGATCTCAGCACAGAGCTCACCAAACAATTAAAATAAAATGTTTATTACAACGTTGCCAGAATACATTTGTCCCCCAACCACTGCTTAACTTAGTATACTAAGAAAAATGTTCACTTTAATTACAAAATGTAGGTATACCTACCTGTTGATGTAAGTGAAGCTTGTCTTCTTCCAGTTGTTTGATTTTTGACCTTTCTAGCTCAAGCTGGTGTGCACATTCCTCTCTGGCTCGCCGCACAGAATCCTGAAGCACCTGCAGATTTCGCTCATGCTCTGCTTGCAACTCCTTCTTTACTCTTTGAAGCTTAAAAAGACAGATATATTTATATTAATCCACAGGAGTGTGAGCTTTACTTTAGAAGCCTCTTACAACTGTTACTGCTATGCATGACAGAAAAATTGTTATTAATTTCAAAAATTAAGCAGTAACATTCCTGCTGTCTGTATGTTTGCTATATGCATTCTCAATGAATTTCATTTTAACTAACAATCTGTCAGTTATTACATTTGGGCCACAAATATGTACTTGTTCGACTATTGTAAAAACAGAGCTATCTGTAGCTCTTCTGTACATGCTACATGGTTCTACAGGATTGCTCAAGGCAAGTTTCACATCCACCTTCTTACTACAAAGTGAAAAGCTAAATATACCAATTTACTGAAGAGACTGTGAAAGTCACAGCTACAGTCAAGATGTTTTTAGGTCAGTAAGACTGCGCTGTTCAAACTGAGCATATTGAGAGAATTTCTCATCAAGCTAAACAGGACAACAGTCCTTGCTTGACATGTTTGAACTTTCTAGAAAGATGCTACTGTCCTAGACAACTGCTAGTTGAATAGAAACTTCTCCAATGGCCCATTTCCCAAACTGTGTAATTGCTAGCTAAACACAACATAATTTTGTCTGGATGTTTTTGGAATCCACTGATTTTTATCATCTCCAAACTCTCATGTCAGAATCTCCCTAAACTTTGAGAAAGTTTTTATAGAAACATACATGAGATTCAAAATAACTACTTCTACTCAGACTGAAATAAACTTGACCAAACCTGAGCACCAGATTTTTTTGCATAGATGTTAAAGACAGAACATTATTTACAACACAAACTGCGCCTTGAGGTACTGATAGCCTGTATACTGAACAGGCTCCCTGTGTTGGGAGTGCTCAGTTTTGTTACAAGCACAGAAGGGATTAGTATGATAGAAAGATTAATCTGAGTTACAAGGAGGGAAGAGAAAGTTTGTTGGACTGCTAAAACACCATAGTGTCTTACCTATGTCATTTTTGTTCTGAAACACAATAGGCAGTTTATTTTCTCTTTTCATATGACTAGCACCCCAAAAGTCACAACTCACTTCCTCAGATTGGGGGTGTTCACTACAGTGGTAGTTACTGGTTTCTCCTGAATCCCCTTTCATCAAGTAACTATTAAAAAAATAATAGAAGTAGGAACTCTGAAAACATTGGATAACAAAACCTGGACAACTGGAGTTTCTCCCAGGTCTCTTTGTCCCTTTCTCGTATTTCAACAGTTAATCTAGCAATTACTTTCTGAAGTGAGGCACTCTTGTGTATGTGTACAATACTGACCGGACAGTAAGTAAACTTAAAACTGAGATATGCTAGTGTTACATAAATGATGGCACTGACAATCTAATTCTGTCAAGAATAGAAGGTTTACAGTTCTGTAATTCTGGCAACCCATTTAAAAGTCACTGAATTTCTATTTCAGTAAAAAAGTGTAGTTGTAACAAAACTTGGCTTAGTTATTTGTGCATCTCTATATATCACCATGAATGTGGCTATTTAAGATATTATACACAGTGCACAATTGTCACTATGTGAGAACCCAAACCTTATAGAAGCAGCTAAAGCAATTGCATTGTTTAATACGACCAATTTTTACCTCTGATTCAGCACTAAAAAGCTGTCGCTCTCGCTTATCCAGATCTCTCAGGGTTTTCTGAAGTTGTTCTTCCAAAACATTATATTCTGCTACCTAAACGAAGGAGAAGAAAAAAAAAAAGTATAAAATATTGGCAGTTTTTATTTGGAAACTTACATATAAAACAAATCTCCAGGTCTTAATTAAGAACTTGCAATGGAGAATCCTTCTAACTCTAATGGTTTGCCATGAACAGCCAGTCTGTAGAAGTGCTTTTTGACCATGCAAGTAAAAGGCAATTAAAGTTAAAAAGCTCCCATACATAGCAAACTAACCTAAGGAATTTCTAACAAATATTCTATGATTAATGGTTACTTTTCATTTTTTCCACTATTGTGGACTATATGCATGTGTATCAGTAGGTGCAAAGGCTTTGGGTGCACAGAACCCATGTTACATGTTACCAAATACTTTCCCAATTTTACAACAATTTAAAGTAAGACTTTCAGCAAGTATAAGGAGGAATTTCCTTACCTTTTTCTTTACTAATGCCTCTCTCTCTCTATCTCTTTTCTTCCATTCCTCTGCAAGTGCTTGCATATGGAGCATTTCCTTCTTTTTAAGCTTTAGAGGGGGAAAAAAAAGAAACAAAACCCCAAAACCAGAAAAACAGATCAAAATTGTTGGAAGTGCACTTTTAGAGTACTAGCAGACCTGAGTCTTGACACAAAAGAGTTTTGTATGCTGACTTGTATGACTCAAGGTATGATTCTGATAATGAAAGATATTTCTTACACCAAAGTACAAAATGCAAAGCAAACACATTTTTGATAAAAACACCCTAATAAATAGGTACTAGATTCTCAGTATCTTTTAAAAACAAGCACATGACTAAAAACACCTAGAATGACTTCAAGGGTAGACAGCAATGGTTTTTGAGACTAAAGGAATACAGAACTAATATGTAACATCAATAGTTTCAATCTTGAATCTACTGTAAATCTACTTGAATCTACTATAAAGAGTAATGGGAAATCGTGAAGATGGTATTCTGCAGTTCAAACTCAGCACTTTTAGTCACTCCCTTAAAAACTAATCTTCTTTCTTAAGAGCACAGAATTTGTGGATGGACTAGTTTACATCTGAAGTTTTAATATTCTGTATGAGTAAAATTCAGTTCTTACTTGAAACAGCACCAAAATAAAATACAATTAATGTTATTCTCTGTATCTGTTCTGCTAAACCTTCTCTGGCAATCATGTAGTTTAGGTAATAAAGAGTAAAAACCTGATTTTCAAAAATGTCCTCTTGCATTTCCTTCCACATTTCTAACTCCAGTGCTGCTTTGTATTCCAGAGTTTCTCGAGGTTCCGCTTCAGGGGCACAGCGAGGTTGAGTGCGAGCAACATGATGTTGTTGACCAGTACCCACATCCTGATATAGTAAGAGTGGATATGTCATTGGAACCTCAACTTTTCAAAGAAATGTTTAAGGGAAAAAGAAAAGATTTATATAAAATTTACTTGAGAAGAATCTGACACCATAACTTCTTGCACTTTCACAAGTCCATAGTCTTCCAAGGTGATGGCATACGAAAGCTCTGCTATTCTGTTGCCTGACCTATAAACAGCATTAGAATGTTATTTCAATGAACACTGTCTACAGACACAGAAAGAGAATTGTAAGACGACACACAAACTAGAAAAGCTGAAGTCCTAGATGTTCTGTGCAAGCTCAACATCTCTAAACAGTTGCCTATGTGAGAACCCAAACATCCTCTCCTATGCCTATTGTTAAGTTAAGGGCTAGTTTATGAATCTACAGTAAGCTTTGTGACTTAAACAAATAACTTTTCATTGGGAACCTATTTAACTAATAGATTACTGTAATCAAGACATCCCTGCAACAAGGGAATAATCCAAAATTGTACCTACAGTCTTAAATCTTCCTAACAATATAACTACTCATACAGGCATTGCTGCTGACTTCATTTTAAGATACTCGTAAAATTTCTTAAGTTTTGTGTTTTTAGACTTTAATGGTAACCTTCTCGTTATCCACAATATAAGTAACTTAGCATTGCTATCGTCTGTAGTAAGACATCCTTGAATTACTAAAAAACACAGTTCTGGAAGCTTCAGCACAGGCAACTGGCAACTTTAAATCCACTCACAGGTTAAAATATCTACCTGCTCTTGTACAGTGAAACAATACTTTGATAACAGGTATTTTAATAAATTAACTTGAAAGTAGCTGTGGTTTCTGCTTAAGAGGAACGGTTTGTCTCCAACTGTCTCATCTCTAATCATAGTCAAAATGTAGCAAAGGCATTCTTCTGCACAGAAAGATATTAAGGGAAGAAATACACAAAAGTCATGTAACTGGAAATTATCAAAAAGTGCCACATGAAGGTACACTGTAGTGTTCACCTTGGTCAAAACAAAACCTGTCATTTCAGTGATAACCACTCAGTATGCAAAGGCAATTACACAATCACATGACACCTGGAAGCTGCAGAACATACCACGCAACATGACGCTGCAGGAATTAACCATGGCTGTAGTCAGAAACTGACTTTCAGCAAATATAAGTAGCCAAGTTCAAAATACTTTTTGCAAAGGTGCAGCCTTCTATAGTTATTTTCAAGGGAAAAAAGCCCAAACAAACGCTTGTCATTCACATACATTAAAATAAATTGCTGCATTAAATTCTTACAACTTTCCACCAGTCACTAACTAAAAAAGAAAACAAGATTCATGTTAGTGGACCTCAAAAATCTGAGTACTTAAGTCTGTTTAACATACCAGTCTAAAAAGGTTACACCAACAAGGCCAAGGATAAGAAGGGGTCAGCACAGCAAAACACAGACCCAACTACATTTTGAGAATGCCATCTAGTGGTTATGTTTTGAGTAAAACCAGGTTTCATTTAACAAATGGTAAAGGTAAGAACTTTAATGTATAGTGAGATCTTAAAGTAACTCTTCACAGAATCAGGCCATGCTGACTTCCACACAGAAGTTAAACAAAGCCAGAGGTCAATTTTCTATTAAGATGGGAGGACGGGGGATACCAGTGACTAACATGAAATTTCCCATGAGTTAAATATAATGTGCTTTATTTATATGTTGAATTTGAGGTTTAAAACTGACCTCAGTATTAATAGCAATTACATTTATTTTTAAGGGCATAATCAAGCTCCATCACCACACAGAAAAAGATGAGGGCCTAGATATTGATTGTGAGCATTAATCATCCTCAACAAGGACACAGGAGAGAAGTAACTACAAATTAAAATGTATATACATACATGTAAACAAAACCCCATCACTATGTAAATGTGATGGGGTTTTGCTACTACCCTGAACAGGAAACTTCTATGGATATGTCTGTCCTCCTAACTTTCATCAAAGTCAGTGTATCTAAAAGCATACTATGGACAAAATATGTTAACTATTTTCTGGGATATCAGCACTTTCTGTATTAAGTAGCTTACTCAGGAAGTGCCTCAGCAACATTTTTTTCAATTATTATTTCTTAATCTGTCTGTGAAGTTTAATTTATCCAGGATCATATTTATATAAAGGTTTATTACGACGACTTTGGTAGTAGAGTGGACATTGCATAATATGAATTGTGGCAGTTTAGCTTTTCATCTCTTGGATGTCTATTTCTCTCCTCCATATTACAGTACTCTGCAGCCTGTTAACCTACTCAAAAAATTAAACAGGAAGAGCTTGCCCTCTTTTCAGAGAAATACTAAACAAACAACTCTACAAAACTTGCTACAGAGTTAAGTATTTTTTAAATAGCTTTACCCTTGTGCCGCTGTGACACTGACTGTTTCACTACAAGTCTGACGCCAGCATTGTTCACCATTCCCACCCAAGAAACGGGTTTTTAACGAAGCCAAAACATTTGAAAGCTGAAGCCTCGCCACCCCTAGAAGTAAATCTTTGGCTGTTTTATCCTTGTGCCACAATTCAACCAGCAGAGGCAATCTGAAATAGAGACGTGATCTTAGTGTCAGGCATAAGATGAAAGGGGAAATACTCTTATTCAGAAGAATCTCAAGTTCTAGAAGTAACTTCCCAAATCAGTGATGGTTACAAATGTCAAACAATTAGATGGTTTTGCTGCCTGTAACTTAGAGGAATGAGACTGACTGTATCTTCTCCATCACTTGGTTCAGTCAGATTAGCATTCCTTTCTTCAATTATTAGGGAATAACAATGTTACAGTGAAAGTGACTGACAGACTAATGTTAACAGAACTTGATAATCTTCATTTATAAATACTTGAAAACTAATTTTAGCCAGTCACTCAAAATACATCTCCCTCCACTCCTGCTTTCAAAATACCGCTATTTTGATGACTCTTTTTTTACATCTTAATCATTTATTGAAAGCTGGTGGAACTACTGGGAGAATTGTTTCACAGCCCTCAACACTGTGAGCTGCTTTCCTGGTACCTGCTGTATGCTCAGAAGATATCATATGGTCATTGTGCATTAAAAATAAAAAAAGTACGTAGTGCAAATAGTACTTTGTCAAAAACTACGCTATCAAGCTTTACTTTTAAAATTTATAGTAACTGCGTTTGTTTCTGTAAGCAACAATACCTAAGTATGCAAGAGATAAAATCAAGAACTGTATAATCCCTGACTTTAAATGTCATTAATAGAGAAACTGGAAGTGTGGGCTATTAACAATTTATTGGCATTAGCACCTGAATTATTTACTAAATTCTTGAACTGATAATCTTAACATGACTGCATTTACAACAAAATCTAGAAGAGTGTAATTAAGACAAAAAATTGCAAGTTACTACCTGAAGAATGTTTCTTGAAGCTGATGAGGTATAGTTGCAAAGTCAAATGCACAATATGACTTTGGAAGAAAGACTTCCATGTTCTTTCTGACTTCCACAGGTGGACTTGTCATAATAGGTGCTGCACTACCGAAAAATGGATACGAGTACCTAATAAAAAACAATAACAAAAATAATAATTCTATAAATAGATAACTAGCTCTTATAGTTTCTGCAACAGGAAAACCAGTTTGGACATCATTTACTAAAGCTTTACTTGTATCAAAGTTTGCAACACTTGTACATACAACAGTAGAATTTAGTTCTCAAGTATTCATGTTTTCATTTAGTTCAGGACTGATCCAGCTTCCTTATACTGGCTGTTGTTTTGACAAAAAAAGCTTTAATAACCTGTATGTTCACAACCAGATGAATTAATATTTTACTAGCACTCTGCAATTATTATAAGTGAGCAGAGAAAGAGGAGAAAGATTTATATTCACATGCAGATTGTTACTTGAGAACATTTGTAACTATACTTAAGAGTTAAGCCTAAACATGCAATAACTGATAACAAAGTATACACATACACAGTATCAGAACCATTCAAAAATTCCATAAGCTTTTAATTTCCTGAGTTTAATTGACTAAAAGGAAAGTCAACTCATTTTACCAATGTGGCTTACAATGCGGCCTAAAACTAGTTTACTGGCATATTTCAAAGTAAGATAAACTGTAACAGAGGGGAGGTCACAAACCTCTTAAACTTCACTTTGTTCAAACTGATGATGCCAGCTGACAGCTAAGCTCCTAATAAAATAAAAAGCTCCATCAAATGATGCCACTATATGTAAAAGTTGTGTACTTAACCTTTTGCGGACAGCTGTTGAAAGAGCTTGTTTTAGACCAGAATAAAGTAATGCTTCCAAACTACAGTGAATATGCTATTTTTTACCCTGTAAATTCCCTTAACATTTAAGTATCTGGATGATTCCTCCTCTTCAGTTCTCCTTCAGTTTCAATGTTCATCACTGACTATGAAAATTCAAGTGCATGGAACAACAAAACTTATGTTACTGTTCTGAAACAAATTAATTATTGGAATGTTACATGAAAGATTTTATGTGACAAAATTCCACCCATTGTATGTTGCTCTCCACATACTATTTAGTAACGTAGCATATACGAAAAGATAATAATGATGCACTCTGTATTAGCTGTATTTTAAAACAGTCCACCCCTACATCCCATCCACACCTTTTCAACCTAGTTCTAACAAAATCTAAACCCCAATAATCAGCCCCATAACTTTCTGGTGACCAGTTAAAACTGTATGAACCAAACTCTGCCAGAAAAAAGGCAGAGAAAATGCAGAGGCACCACCCTAGCCAGAAATATTTAATGCTTTCAAACTGAATCATCATTTAAAGATATACTTCATCACATAAGCCAAAAGGGCCCTAATGAAAATGAGAGGACAAATTGTAAAAACAGTTATCAATCACTGGATTCAACTATAGTGTCAATAACTAATATCCCATAAGCAGAATTTCTTTTTTAAACCATAAAAATCATCCCTGTATCTACAAGTCTCTCAGAAGATAATGGATTTACTACACTGAATCTTCATTACAACTAGAACGTGCTCCCTTTGGATTCTTACATAAACCGGTGATCAGTCTCTCATTAAAACACTACAAATAGTTCTTAGTGGAACATGGAAAGCTAAAAAAAAAAACCAAAACAAATCAAAAACAACAACAACAACAAAAAAAAAACAAACAAAAAAACCCCCACATCACTAACCAGCTGGAAACGTAGCCAGAAAGTAACATGAAAAGTAATTGTCCTCTTCCTTTAAAGACTGATGTTCCTAGTTATCCGGGCTTAGACATTCAAGTGAGATTTAATACAAATTACAGTAAAAGGTAAAGTTTTGCACACCATCTTTAATGCTCAGTTTAGTGACAAGCCAGATGAACATTCTGAAATATTTTATTACTGAAAAACAAGTATAAAAGGTATGAAGAAGTATACTGCCAACCATCATTCAGATTATGAAGGCTTTGTATTAACCAAGAATAACAAAAATAATTTGTACCTTAAAATGCAATTTATTGGAAAACCAACTTCCAGACCACGTATACTTCTTAAGTCTATTGAAAAGCAAAAATGGTGAGAGGCTGCTGGAATGACAATTTTCTGCGCTGACACAGGCTCAGAAGAACTGGACACACCCACAGGCTTGGGCTGAGATGTTACTACTGGACCAGTATCAGCTGAAAAGACAAAAGAGAATTCATGTGCATTTTTTATAATTTGTTCTGCCCAAAATAACAAAATATATCAAAGATTAGCGTCATAGTTTAAATGCAAGTAGATATGTTGCCCACCTAAGAGATTTCAATTCCTTGTAAAATAAATGAATACTGTGAAAAATAACCATTCCTGCTGTAAGTTACTGCTTCCAAAGGAAAAACACCTCCATAGACTTTAAATCTTCTTAAAGGATTGCAATATTTTTCCTTTCTTTATTAATCTTTGAAGCCATGTAAGTTTAACCCACTGAAAAAAGTTTACACTAAGATTCAAGATATTAAATTCTTCAGAAAGATGCTGTAAGCTTGAAGATGCTGTTCAGTTTGTAGTAATTGATCCTAGCCAACTTGAGGGCATGCATAAGAAAAACTATTTTTAGCAATTTACCTTTTTTTTTCATTAACTAACTTCTTTAAGGGACTTGCAAAGACAGATTACCAGGTCAATTACAGTGCTCATTTAAGGCAGCATCAACTATTGGCCCCAAGGTGAGGTTTAGCTATTGAAGCAAACTAAAATGTGCAAAGCACATCTGCTTCTGTCACAGAACCCACCTGTGACATCCATTTTATAATTTAGGAAGCAGAAGCAACATGGATTGCCTGTCCAATTGCATCAGGCTTCTCATATCCTTACAATGATATCCAATACTTCACAGAGCAAAACATCAAACTACAAGTCCCACAGACAGGTCTCCAAAAGGTATTCTCGAGAAATGTTTAAGACACTTTAAGTCTTTAAAGGCTATTTGGGCTACCTAGCCCCTACAAAAAGAGGGAAAGAAACTGTCAGATAAGAACTCAACTATCATTTGTAAGTGCTAGTCGTTCTGATACTTTCTTCATAATTTAAAATATTTCACTTTTGTCATTTTTAAAGAAATACATCATTACTAGCATTGACTTTATTCTTTCCTCCAAGTGTTTTGCTTGCATTTATAGTAATACACCAAAAAATAAAAATGCCAAAATACTTCAACATCAGCTAGTTAACAGCGGAATGAAACAATTTTAAGTGATTCAGGTAAAACGTCAGTTGCTTGGTGCAAAGAAGTGGCTGAGTGGAATTTTAAGGTCATCACTTAACAAGACGTACATACAGCTTACTGTTAAAATTCATTTAGGTTGCTACTATGGTCAGATTTCATTTAATGTACTAAATTCGACAAATTTTGTCTTACTGGGATTTTGCAGATCTAACAGAGGTGACTTCTCTCTGCTCTGCGATTTCAAAGCTGGAAGCTCTTCAAAACACTGCTTGTTAACATCTTGAGGGCATCCAGCTACCAGCCCTGAAAGACAAATGTGAAATGACATGCTTTACATCTTAGCAAAATAGAATTATAAAATTACTATTACTATTAATAAAAAAGCACAATCCTGGACTTCTTAACCAGAGATTCAAACCAGCTGCTGAGTTCACAATACTTTCTTGTTACATTCCATATAAAGGACTTAATCCTTGCTTAGATAAGATCAGTTAGGATTAAAAGAAAACTTGTCTGAATTAGCAGACAAATCCTGAGTGCCCATTCTAGGACACAGAATTTCCTCTACAGAACTGGGTGTCTTTAGGACAAATCTCAAAAGACCAGCAATACAAATATCATTAGAAAAAAAATATTCCGCTTTATTCATAAACCGTCTCTTAAGATGATTCATGTTCAGTAAGGTTTAACAAAATGACATTTTTTTGAGATTTGTTCTATTATTATAGTATTTCTTATCTTTCTTCCCCTTTTACTTCTCTGGGACCCAATTCTCAAATCAGAAACAAGTCTTCCAAGGGATCGGGCTACGAAGTCCAAACAAAAGGATTATGCAAAAACAAACCAAACAACACAGTTGCTTGGTTTTGTCCAGAAATCTGTACAATACGAACACCTGTCTTCACAAATTATTACCTACATAGTAAATTCCTTAGAAAACTTAAAAAATCCCACATTACCCCAGCTTTTCTACTTAAATGTTAACATTAGACCATTTCATCTCATTGAGCAAGTCAATTTCTTTATAGGAATTGCACTAAACCTTCTCATGCACAACTTCAGGAAATTCTAAACACTTTTGTTATGATTTTTCAAGCTGATGACCATCCACATTGCTTGTAATCTACGTACCCCCAAATTCTTAACCTGGCTCTTTCAAGTGTACTTAACAACTACCATGTTCAAATCACAACATTTATCCCCCTTCTGTTACTTGCTTTATGCAAATTATTCTGACTTGCCTGAAATTTATCCCCACAATATTCACAAATATACCAGAAATGAGTAGTATATGATCCAAGACTTGGCAACTGGGCAAAAAATGATATACCACATACCCCTTTTCCTTGGTTTTGTCCCTTTCTCAAGTTTAAGACTTTCCACTTCACTTTCTGTTGCTATATCTTCTTTTGAAGAACACTGGTCAGCTTGAGATGGGACATTCCGGGATCTTTGCTGAAGGCTCTCTGTTTTTCCACTAACAGGTGACAGAACTTTTTCCTGCGGCTGGGGTTCAGTTGCAGCATTTAAGGGATTCAAAGGCTGAATGAAATGACATAGTTTTATTATTGATCATGGCTTGCACTAAAAAATTCCATCTATCACATTTTCATAGTTTGAGATTATTTTTCAGACATAGAAAAACGACGATGAAAGGATTATTAATATAAAGCAATTAATTCTTTCAGGTTTTCATTTACATCAAGAACAGTCAAATATGACTTAAAAACACCAATTATTTTTTAACACGAAATTGTGCAACAGCATCTAAACAATGAATAGATAAGCTGTACCTGGGCAGTCAAGCTCTCCCTTTGAAGAATTACAGATACTCCAACAGTAGGAGCCAGATCCAAAGGCAGTTGTGGCAGTTTCTGTTTAGCTCTATTTGGTGGAACAAGGACAAATGGTCCTTCTATTGCTACCGGGTGTTGATCAATCTCCACATTTCCTTTCTTCAGTAGTCCAGACAGAGGTATTTCAGTGCTTCCAAGAGAGTGGTCCCCACAGCAAAGATGGATCTGAACACACACAAAGGCGCTATAAGGTAATTGGTATGTGTGAATTGCCCTTGAACTGTCTGTGCACCCTCCACTAAAAGCAGCATTAACACAACAAGTTATGATCCCTAACCTAGTCCCTGCATGCTGAGAATAAGAAAAACTATGAAATCTCAGTTTTGAGCAAGCAGGATTTGCTCACTAATAGGGCAGTAGCAGATCACTGCACTGCCCTTCTTAGGACTTGTCATATCATTCCTTCTGTAGGATAAATTCAGTGGTCTGTGGCTTCTAAACACAGCACAGATTCTTGCCCTTAATGTATAAGCATATAAAATGCATGACTGCAAAGTAACAGAAAAGGTTACTTGAAGGCTTTGTGTATATATTTAGACAACACTTAGGTAGCAAGGATTTTTGGAATTAAGTAACTGCGGTTTCAATTCTTGGTAAATATCATTATTTGAAAACTTGACTCAACTGTTTATTCCTTGCACAGTTTGATATTTATACACACAAGTGAAAGACGGATCTTAAAAAAACCAACACACTAAAGCAATCGACTTTCCTCAAAGTTACTCTTTGAAACTTACATACTAACTTGCATTTTCCCAAATAAAAGTCACTTCAGTTTCGATTTAGCAGACCAGAACACTGTATTCCCATCCTTAATATTTATTGCACTTAAGGAAAACAGTCATGCTATAAGGTATCAGCTGCCAATATATGTACCTAGGTGTGTACATATACATACATATGCATATATACAAATACGGTCATACAATACATATATAAACACACCCTATTCTGGCAACTAGCACCTTTTACAACCAAAGTCTTCAATTTTGAAAAAATAGGTCAAAATTAAGAATCAGAACACAGTGCTCTGATCTTATACGTGAAATTTTAAGAAGATGAGTGAGAAGTAAAAGAAAGACAACTGTAAATCAAAACATGGATCAGACCACACAACAACTTTGGTTCAAGAAGTTCTTTACATATGATGCAAACATGCGTAATTCCCCATATATGTACATATGCATCATATGTGCTAAATTAAATACTTTGTTTTAAGACTGTGAAGTAAGATTGAATTCCAAATACACCGGTGCACATGTTTCTCAAAAAAATATTTGAAGTTGAGGCAAAAAAAAAAATCTGAAACAATACAAGATTTAAACAGAAACATTTTTAAAGCACCCTGGATAAAAAAACCTACAATGGTCTTAATAAATTTAAAGAAAAATAACTTTCAAAGGGTCCAGATTAATGACTTGCTTTGCATAACTAACACTCTTATTTACCAGCTACATTATCAAAAACCCTATACCATCCTCCCTGAACCAAACAGCCTCTTGTTTTGTAATTATTTTAAGTGTGAGGCAGGCACAGATTGCTCTAAACATTCTAAGTACTACCTCATATTTAGCATCATCGATTCATTTAGTTTGGAAAAGACACTCAAGATTGCTGAGTCCAATGGTCAACCTAACACTGCCAACCGTCAACTAAACCACGTCCCTCACTTAAAGGCAAGGCTAAAGGTAAGCAATATCCCATAACAGCCCAAATATGTCTGTAGTGTATTTAGAAACAGCACTTGGCTACAGAGTGGAAAAAAAAGCCAGACCTCCCTTATTAGTCACAAACGCTGCTGAGGACAGTGATTGTAGAATTTAGCAAGAGTGACCTGAGCAGCTGGCATGGGATTACCACAAGCAGCACAAAGCAGGACTCTGGGTTGCAGATGGTCTGACTCCAGTGCAAGCCCCAAAGCTCAGAGCTCTTGAGAGTGCCACATTAGCTCTTTGGGAAGATCATATTTCAGCAACAGCTTTTATCATGACATACAAACCAGCTTCCTGTTATAGCAACTAATTTAAAAGACTACATTCCACCTGAGTTGGGAAACTTGCTGCTAGGTTTTCCCTCATATCAGCCAGAGAATCAAATTATATTTGAGCCAAAATACTGAAATATAATCTTAGCTTTGGAAACAGAAATGCTTCCCAGATACAGCTGGAGACATATCCTATTTCTTTCATTTTCATTATTTATTTTCATTCACTTTTGGAATGAAACAGCTTACCTGCAATTTTGACTGTGCACAAAGATAAACTTGAAGAACATCCACTGTACTACGTATTCGAACTGAAGCTCTTTCTGGCTCGAAGTTTGGATTAATTAAATCAGTGAAAGGTTCATTTGTGACATCATTTCCCAGTAATGAGTAGTAGAAAAAAAACTCTGGTTGTCGATCAGGAAGGTTCATAGTACTAGGAACTAGCTGAAAGAGATGCAGAAGAGAATAATGTATCTCTTGATGTAGAGTTACAGTAATTCTGAAGCCCTAGCTTGGACATTAGAGTTTAAAGTGACCAGCTGACCTAAACTCTAGCTTGCACTCCACACATAACTTTTATATTAAAACTCAAATTAAAAATGTTTTACTTTCCTTCAACTAAAAAAAAAGCAAGCTTTAATTTACAAGCATAACAACAACTTGCAAAATATTCTGAATTACCTTTAAGATTTGTCAACAGCAAGGGCTGTAACCAACATATTTAATAACATTGAGCACTGCACAAATACTCAGAAATAAGCAGTGCCTTCGTAAAATATTTCCAATGCAAATAAGGTCGACTAGATACTGTTATATAATTTACGTGATTGAATGAAAGACTGAAACAGACAAACAGCTACTTTATCCTGTAGGCAACCGCGAGTCCATTGCCTAAAGAGGCAGAAGCCACCCAAGAATGATCACAGTAAATTTACTTCTCAAGGTCCTATAGTTGTGACATGGAAAATTATTTTCCCTGAAAAAAAGAAAGATTACAAGACCAAGGAGAGTTTATCATACACTGTGAGTCTTAGGTCAATTAAGACTATGCTGGCAGTATGGCATAAACACAGCAGCTGAGGTCTAAAGCTGAAACACATTACTAAGGCACTTCACCCAAGCTAGTAAGTCCTCCATTCAGGCAATATATGAACTCTGTCTTATACACTTGGAAAGCATTCCACCTTGTTTTAACTCCACTGTATGGGCATCACACTGAAGAATGGTATTTTCCATACACACACTTCTTACACTATACTGCAGTAGAGAAGTATGCATTTTGTAAGAATGCATGACTTAGAGTAAATACAGCTTCAGCACTTTGAAAGAACTACATTTCATCTGTAATCTGACATGTTAAGGACTTCATAAACTTTTAAAATGAAAATTTATGTATATAAATATAAAGTGGTAAAAGGCTATTTACTGAAATAAACACAGAAAACAATTAAAAAAATCCTAATTAGAAATGAGGCATAGGAGGGTGAAAATAGTAATATGGGATAATACTTCTTAAAAACTACACATAGCAAGGAAGCAGACCTGTTCCAATTGTCTGGCAAATGCAATGGTTACAGACAAAACAAAGTGATCTCTGCAATACTCTGCTGGTCCAATCTGATGATAGCCCTCTTCTTCATTCAAGACAGGCACAATACCTTTAGGATCTAGCCCACGAAAAACTGTGAGAACTAGGAGAGAAGAAATAAACATAAGTAACAAATAGTCTAAATTGCTGCAGCATATATATAACTGCAGTTTTATCTTTAACTACTGCACATGGAAACTACACATGGAAAGAAAAATTACAAATAAAGACCCTGATGCCTGGTACCAAAGTATTAGAAAACACAAAAAAAGTGCCTAGGTATACTCCAGTATAGCTACAAAAAATTCTGAAATTAATTTCATTTCACAGATGTTATGTTGAACACCATGCTAGACAGACTTCTAGTTCCTATTTCTATCTAGTGTTACAGTGAGTAACATTACAGTGACTGGAAGTTTATTTCGTTAGGCTAGAGTCTATCATGTTTTTCCTTTACATTGTTCATTAAAGAAAATGCAAGACAGTAACTGCATATTGCAACCGCTTGGAACAAATAAGATGTGCCATTACACAGACCTTTAGAATGTTTCACTTAAAGATTTTTCATCTGAAGTCTTCAATGCATAAAATGCTGTATTCTGGTTTGCTAGTTTCTGCTCTATAGAGCCAGGAATTCAACACACTTCATAGCCCCTCAGGTTACACCAAATAATGACACAGCATTTTGTGAACAAAAAGCTACATTTCAAATACTGGAAGCTTTACACAACTTAAGCCGGTGAAGATAAAAAAGGGTATATGAATCCCAAACAGAAAACTGCCTTACTAGACTAAAACTGGGTAATCCAGCTTTGTTGCACCCAATACCCGGAACATTAACTTTACAACTGCAAAAACCCCCAAGTTTGTTTTTCCCCATTACATAAATATGCTATTGACTAATTTTGATGTGACAAAAGAAAGGAAAAAGCTGGCAAACTTGTTTGTAGCAATTATTCCACAGAAAACATGAAGCGGAAAACAGTGCTGGGTGAAGGCAGAAGGGTCTTCTTTTCTTTTTTGCCCATGTCATGACAGATAGGAGACTTGCAGAAACAAAGACCACATGGGAAGTGAAGACTAAGAAATCATTTACAGTAGTTCCTTGCCTCTTTCATAAGCTTTACAACATGAAAAGTTCCCTGTGTTTTGTTGCAAACCTGAAAGAATGGAATAAGCTATGCAATTACACTGAAACTTAAATACTGTCTTGGACAATCTTGAAATGCAGCCAAGTCAGTGAATTCTGGGCCAGAAGCCTTGTAAAACACTGCCACTGACCACTTTGCTTTTACAAAATCACAGCCACAGATCATAAGTAGATAGATGATGGATTTAGGATTAGGGAAGAGTTACCCTTTCAGGGCAAGAACACAAAATATTGTAAAGTATCTAGGAGAAAATCCACTAGATGTACTAAAAGGATAATTTTTCAAAAATTAAATAGACAGACATTCAGGTGGGCAATCAGGACAAGATGGAAGTATGCTTTTGTTTTGGGGCTCTTTTAAATCAAGTTTCTAAGACCTTGTTTTTGTTTTTTTAAAAACTACTAACTTGCATTTTAAAAAAAAAAAAAAAAATCACAGATTAAAAAACAACGGAAAAGGACAGCACATAAAGATACCTGCTAGTGTTAACATTTGAGTTCCAATAGATTTTTGACACATTTTACTAATTGCTTTTAAGAGAAATGAACAAGAGAATCCAGAATTGGAATGAGTCCCAATAGTAAACAGATGTTACCACAAAAAAAACCTTAACAATAGGACATGATTTAAGTACTGAAAGATTAGAAGAACCCACAAAAAAAAGAAGCAAGCCTACCTAACAAATGAGATCTTTTATTACTTTACAGTTCCAAGCCCAAACTACTGAAACTTTATGTTCTGTAAAGAACATAAAGCCCATAAATACAAGTAAAATGCCCAAGGGAGTTAACTACAGCCCCTGATTCTTATTTTAAAGATCAGTTGCTTTGCAACTTGTCCCCGTAAAAGTCACACGATTACCACAGCAAAGCATCCTTGAACAATTTACTACCACAAGGTACATTAATCAGCTGTAAAGGATTTACATTGGAATTGATGTGAAATTAAAATTCTCTTGAGATGTAAAGCCACACTGGGAACAAGTGGTACATCACCTGGCACAGGAGGATATTTAATTCAAAGTGAGTGATATTATGTTACTTACCCGTCCCTTCTCTAGGGGGTGCCTTCTTTGCCTTAAAATCATCAACCAGTGCTTTCGAATCAGTCTCCAATGCAACACCAAGTTGTATTTCAGGTTTAAACTTAGGGTACTTGTTACTAAGCAAAGGATACCATTTAGGTGCCTACATAATTAAAAACAAAAATAAAAACCACAGGCATTTAAAAACCCCAGAAAAAACAGTATATTATTATTAAAGAAAACTCACTCTTGCTCTAGCACTTCTACTACATAATCTACAGAAACATACTTTGGTCTTTGTTTCTAAAAATTTGGCCTACTTAGTACACTATTGTACTAGAAGATTCTACAGAATGATTCCTGGATGTCTAGCTGAACATATCCATTTCTTTCCATTGACTTGCAGTGAGAAAGTTAGAAAGAGAAATATACCATAAATCTTTAATTAGAAAACCTTTAAGTTCTCCACTGTGCTCAGTAGGTCATATGGATTGAAAATTCTCAAGAGTGATGTCAAAACAAGACACTAGGGTCCCGGCACGACCCGTATCAAACTTGTGTTTTGATCATGCTCAACGTAACGGTGCTGGCTAAGTAAATTTATACAAGCAATTGTATTGTGCTTACTCTATGCTGTCTGTATGAAGGGGCCAGAAATGATCACCTAACACATCTTCCATAGAGGCCCACTGAAAAAAAACAACTTAAGACTTGATGATGGAGGTTCAGTCCAACTGCTCAATATCTATTGCTTAGATAAATTTTTCCAGTTCATTAAAAAATGAAATTGTGTAGAGTTATTGGTTACTAGTGTTCCAATTATCCAATTCAGAAGTAAGCAAGATTAGTACAACAGTATTTTTATATTACTGGATGTTCTCAGAGTCAAGGTGTCTCTCGTCTAAAGAAGAGGCAACGAAATTCCCAGGCAACAACACAATCAGTCAGTCATTCTCCTAAATGAGACTTAAAAGTTTAGTCTATGCTTTAATTCAAATTGTATTATCTGTAATGTCATTGCTTTCAAAACATAATTTTAAAAATTTTTATACTCCATAACATACCTGTTTCCTTTCCTGCGCAGCCCTTAAATCCAGTACAATATAGCCTATATTCTCTCTAGCTGAAGATACAGGATCCAGTGCAAAACACTGGAGTTTGATAGGTGTACGCTGCAGCCTGAAAAAGCAACTCAGATGAAATACTAGATACAAAAGTTATCTCTGAAATTAGTTCTCAAAGTTAGTTCATAAGTTTCCAGTAAGCCAATGACACAAAACTTGTTATATAAGTAGTTTATATATATAACTAGTTATATAACTAGTTTCATTATGTCAGAAACTGAATTTATATTGAACACATAAAAACTCATAATTAAGTAAGAGAATGAAAAAGGGGTTTAAGTTTTTAAGATGAGTGCACTGCAGTCTCAGAACCTCATGTGCTACTAAAAAGACGCCATCAACATAACAGAAATAAGCACTACGCCTCACATAAAATTCGAATTTCACTTGTAGGGACACCTTAAAAATAGGACTTGTGGATAAGATTTTTGGGTAAACTGCCTAACTACTTCAAGGCACAGACAACATGTGTAGCACATGACACATGCAGGCATCTTTCTCTGTCAAAAAGAGATGATACAGCCTCTTTTAACTTATTTGAAAATATGGTCCTAATATTACAGCCAATAAGTTACAAAACTTGTAAAACCAAACTTGGTTATGGAAACATTCAATTTCTCAGCTCAGCTCCTCGATATTTTCAAAAACTATTTACATATGCTTTTCAGGTTTGAAGTTAAGTTAATTTTGCGCCACAGTATATATACAGAAGTTTGACTCCAATGCTTGGATTATAGCATTATTAATTTGCTCTAGGCACCTGGGGGGATCTTTTTAGTAGTGTAAAACATACCCTTTAGAATTTTTAAACATCACTCATCTTGCCACATGCTATCTTTTTTTGTACATTACATCACATTTGTACATTTTTTCACAACATTATGGTAGATAAAAGTAAAAGAAAGTTTCTAAAAAACCACTCAGATGACAGTAACACAAAAACTGTATTTAACTAACTGTAAAGACAAGAAAATTAAATTTCATCTGCAAATTAGACATCACTTTTTAACATTACCTGTGCTGATGAAGTGCTTTCCTATCAAGTTCCCAAGCCAATTCTGTAGCAAATTCTGGCTGATCAGTATGCTCCACAGGGTCAGTAGCCAACTGTTCACCATCTAACTTGGCTTCAACTACAAGCATGTACTTGGGTCGTTTTGGAAAACAGCGTCCTGTAAAACAGTGGAATTGCATGTGTCATCACTAAAAATGAAGCAAGATCTCAGATTTATGCCACAAACCAATTACATAAAATTAACTCCTATATCACCTTCCCTGGTCTGTACTTTACATTAAGGAAAAAGTGTTTGCACTATGCAGAAATACGAAAGAATGTAACATGAAACAGACTACTTGTGAAAAAGCAAGACATTAAGTAACAAACAACGAGAAAGAAGTAAGCAATTAGAATGATTCGAAAAAGCTATGATTGGCAACAGGTGAGTAGCTGAGTGAATGTTATGACTGTCCCACATGAAAGTAGAAAAACACCATCTTACAAAACTAGTGAAAAGTGTTTTTCCTGCCATTTACTGAAAAAAACCCCAAAAACATTAACAGATTAGGGGAGTGCCTAAAACTGTGTATGATTGGTTTTGGAATCAGGCTTATCCAATATTCTAGTTTGAAATGCCAAGCAGAAGTTAACACTTTTAAAATTCACTTATATCACAGTGTGGGGAGATGATACTACAGGCATGCCAGACGACAGGATCTTATTTGTAAGCTCCTCTGGCAAACTGCATAAATGGACAGAGAGATAATAGGACTAACTCGACAAAGAGAAAGAATTCACCAAAAAAAAAGCCAAAACGCCACAAATCTCCAAAACATCCAAAACACAAAAAGGCACCCCAACAACTCACACGCACACACACAAATTAGACCACAGGAACAAAAATCTGTAGAAACACAAGATGAAGAACAACTAGCAACACATTCGAGTCAACACTAACAAAAAAAGTTAAGAAGGGATAGAAACATCAGAACACTACTTAAAAAAAACCAACAAATATTCAAACCCAAACAAACAAAAAACCAAACAACAAAAAACCACACCCCCCAAAAACAACAACAAAAAAACCACAAAAAACTCCCCAAAACCAAAAAACAAAACAACCCCCCGCCAAACCCTCAGGGAAAGATGGTTACTTCCCTCATTCCTTTTAAATAATATATTGTGCAAATGCCTCCAGAACCTAACTGAGGGTAGCCAACCCTGACCTTAAGACACGTACGTCCAAGGCTTTATTAAGATAACCGGTTTACTCAACGCTGCTCGGCTTACCCGAGGAAACACCTCGGAGGCAGCGAGCAGCTCTCATCCTGCCCCGGGACCGAGACGGCGCGCAGCAGCCGGGAGGCCGCGACTCTCCCGCCCCGCCCGCTTACCTTCCAGCACGGAGACAACGATCAGCAGCCGATCGACGGCTCTGGAAACCATCTCCCCGCTCCGCCCGGGCGCTGCCGGGGCTGGGAAGCGCGGCCGCTCCCGAGGCGGAGCAGAGGGAACCGGGAGCCCTCTGGCCCGCGGTGCCGCCACTCGCCGCCCTTTTGCCGCCGCGGAGCCTTTAAACGCCAACCGCCGCCGCTTCCGCCCGGCAACGCCAACAGTGGCCGCTTCCGCCGCCGGCACCGCCCCCGCACCGCCCCGGGCCCGCCTCGGCCCGGACACCGCCCCGGCACCGCCTCGGCCCCGGCACCGCCTCGACCCCGGCACCGCCCCCGCACCGCCTCGGCCCAAGTACCGCCCCGGCCCCGCCACGGCCTCTGCCCCCACACCGCCCCGGCCCCGGCACCGCCTCGGCCCCGGCACCGCCTCGACCCCGGCACCGCCCCCGCACCGCCTCGGCCCAAGTACCGCCCCGGCCCCGCCACGGCCTCTGCCCCCACACCGCCCCGGCCCAGGCACCGCCTCGGCCCCGTCACCACACCGCCCCGGGGCCGCTCCTTCGCTAGAGAGACAGGGGCGGGAAACTGTTGTCAAAAGCATCACAAATAAAAGTGTAAAAGCTGTGTTTTTCACAAGCACTCTGCATTGCCAGTGGAGGATGGCAATCTTAGCAGGGATGTCTAGTTGTAAACACTGTAAAGGGGTATACGTCCCTAAATTTGTGTCTCTTTGAGCACTATTTTCAAACTTAACACTTTCAAAAATATTTAATGTGATTTTCTTTTACAAGAGATGTTGACCCACTAACTTATGGTGCTCTTCTGGGCATCCATTATAGGTGTAAGTACTCAACTGGCTGGATTGGGATGGGTAAGCACAGTTCCCTGACAAATCCAGTTTAAAGCCCTCTTCAGGAGTCTGGCAAGTCTCCGACCAAAGATCTGTTTTCCCTACTTTGTCAGATAGGCCCCATCACCTGCAGGAAACCAGGCATGGCAAAAGGGCTGAGTAACTAAAGACCTGACTATGGCACCATTGTTCTAATCATTTGTTGACCTGCCGGGTTCATCTGGCCATTTCATAATTACATCATTTCATAACCTGAGAGCCCATAAAGAAAATTACATTACATCTATCATTCTGGTTTCAGATTGCTCAGGCATAGCTAGGAATAAGCGTTTGGAATATGAAGAGGTATGTCAAACCACATTCTTACCATTGTGTTATGAGCCATTAGCAACAATAATAAAGCATATTGTTAATTTAAACAACTCTAGGAAACCAGGATAGTAGTATCACCTTTCAAACTGATTTTTCACTCTTCTTTCCCTCTTCCATTTTTTTAGATTTTAAAGTGAAAGAAAATGTGTCTTTCTGAAGTACCTTGCTGTCAAATTTGCTTCACAACTTTTGATAAATATAGGTACTTGTTTCAGGTTTTCTGAAGTCACATATTTTACTTCCTTTCTCTTACTGCAGGTGCAATGACTAGAAGGTTAAAAATAAAATTGGAAGCAATAAACCTCTCCATAAAACCTCCTTAATCTTACAGATGGAACTATCCTGAGGTCTTTAGGCATACTTAGTACTGAAAATTCCACTGAGGTATTGAGCCATGAAAAACTGGTATTTTTACACAATTCCTTTGTAAACACTTAATCTATGTATATACAACCTTATTCTTTTTAGAGCAGGTCCTCACAGGAAACCTAGAGAATCTCTGAGAGTGAATGAAATTGAACAAATAAATAACAATAATAATAACAAATAAATAATAATAACAAATAAACATTTTTTAAGATGTTTAAAGAATTTATTCTTTCCTAACAAAGGGCTGTAATTCTCTTTAGCATTTTAAATTTTTATTTGCATAATAATAATAAAAATTACCAGATAAGTGCTAAATATCCCCTTTGCCATTGTCTGAACATCCTGAGCCATTTACAACAGAAGCACCACCTGCTCGTGATGCAGGGTGTGTGTGTGTGCCGTGCTTATAGACAACATTGCCCTTCATTGTAAACCAAGAAATTCGTCTGTAAAATGCTACATTTTTTGACAAACACTGCAGTAAATATTAATCAGAGGCTGATACATAAAATATTTTTGTTACATTTCATACTAACTGTGAATAAAATACAGTTAAGAGGAGTAGTCACAATCAAAAGTCTAGAAGTATCATGTCATAAATACATGAATTCACAGGAAAGTATGCTATAAAGATTATAAAGAGGAATGCATTTGCTTCAGGAAATACCAGGTGATATAAAGAAAATCCAGGTAAATTAATCCAGGTTGCCTATTTTATTATGAATTGATAAGTAACTCTAATCACAAAGTAGTAAACTACTGGCACCTTCTCCCAGTGGCATTCATCAAGTAGATACACCCGTCTTGCTTATCACATTTCTAGTAGTGATTGGCCAGGTTCTCCATAAAGGTTTGAAGCAAAGTTTGTGTTAATTACACAAATACGTATTGGGAAAGGATTTATTCTCCACACAAATGCATAGAAACATTATCTCTTAACCAGACTATATCTGGAGTGCTAGTTAAAAGCCTAGAAAATATCTATTTAGAAAAAAAGTTTTTAGAAATTATTCGGCTCTCACAATAACTACTAGCAAAATTCTGGAGCTCAGTGTGCTGTCAAGTAACTGAACATATTAACTAGCTATAATTTCATAGGAAAAGCATAGAGTAGGACTAATTTACTATTAGTAAATTAGTAAAAAGTTATCTAAATGAGTAACTTTCATCGTCATATTCTAGCTCATCTTCCTCATCATCCTCCAAAAGTCCATATTTAAATTTGTGATAAATTGTGCCATCCTTGCCCATGTATACAATGTCATCGTCGTCATCATCATCATCATCTCTGTCTCTGTATTCAATCACTTGATCCTCCTGGTAACTGGGATTCTTGTGGTAGTTGCTCACAGAGGTTTTGGAGTTATTCGTCAGCTTCTCATACCGTCCTTTATTGACAGGCTGGGTCTTGGTTCGTGCCTTTCTCCAGATGAATACAATGGCTCCAATGACAAGGAGAAGCAAAATGCAAGTGATAACAAAGAAAGTAGTTTTGCCTTTTTGCCCGGGGGGTAGAGTTGTCTGTAATACACAGTCATCTACAACAGCAATTTAAAACAAAAGAACAACAAAGAAAAAAAGATTAAATGAGCATGTATTTGTGTGTGTCTTAAAAAGTCCAGTACAGTGTTTAGGACTATTTATATTTTTAATAGCAGTCACAAGATACCTAACTTTTCTGGTACCACCATGGTGTTTTTGTTGTTCTTACACTGTAAGGATATCAATAAGGTTGTAGGGATATCTTGTCTTCATTATTTGCTTTGAAATATCGAGAAACAAGCAGAAAAGCTAGCAGGCACACAAATGCAATGATTCATGTGTCTGTTCATTGAAGTAAGTTAGTTCATAAACCAGTCAGTTTATGAAGTGCTGGGCCATTTAACACAATAGCTGTGAGTGCAAGAAGTTGCCATCTCCAGCACCAGACATAATGGCTGTTATTTGTGTAAAACCTTTCCTATTTTTGATGTAGCAGTAGAAACACACTGTTTACCAGTAGCACATTTTCACTCTAATCCACTTCTAAGTGTCAGCATAATCAGCCATAAAACACTTCAGCACTATTCCTGCCCTTCGGCATGGTCCTACCTTGTGTTTCACTGCAGTCACAGCACTCTCGGGTTCCTGCTGGGTCAGTGTTGCTGCAGCAGGGCAGGCAGCGGCTTTCCTCCAGGAAGAGCTGCATGCTGGCTGGACAGACTGTGCAGTTGAAAGGACCAGGTCCCTTGCACTCAGTGCATGAGCTGTCACATCTCTCACACTTGGGTTTGTCCTCCTTCAAACACAAGTAATGCACCTCTAATTATGTGTAATTTGGCTTGACCTGGTAGTTCTGTCCTATCATTCACCATCTGGGTTATCATCTCTGGGCACCATGAGTGTAAATGTCAAAATACAGTAGCAAATTCAGAATTGCCTATTTTCTGATTTCTTAGTGATCTGCTTGTAGGAAGAGGGTGTAAAGTGTTATAAAGCTTAGAGATCTCACCTAGCTAGATAGGAAGTTTAAATTAATTCATACTGTTAAGCTTCTGTGGCCAGAAAAGTAACTGACATGGAAGAAGCAATATAAAATATTCTGGGAAAAAGCTGAGAGTATGAATTTTCTCTACCCAGGGAAGAAGCAGAAGTAAGGAATAAAGGTGTTTGGAAGTTTTTTAACAAAACAGATTTCTCTTACATTATATTGCTTCTCTTTGTACAGAAACAGCTTGGATTCAAATACTCATCTTAAAGTCCGGACTTTAAAGTCTGGGAACCTCTGTGTGCAAAGAGTACCAGAGGACACTGTGATCTCACCTGACTTGCAGAATGCTCTGAAGTCAGGTGTTTTGATGTTTCCAATGTTCACAGTTCCTGGCCTTGGGAAATAGTGACTGTGAAGATCTGGAGACTCCAATAAACTTCAACCAAACTTGCTGTTAGGATTGCAAGGCTGTTTTTCCTGGATGGAAGAACCATCCAGGTTAAAGATGGGAGGACCATAGTTGTTCATAATCTTTTAGAGTGAAAGCTTTTCCAAAGACCTGCAGACTTCTGTGGTCCTCAGCCTCAAAAAGGGCTATTTTCTCAGACTCAATGCTATGAAGTAGTCCTGTCAAGGAGAAATTCCTGAACAGAGACTTCAGGGTTTGTAGTACTTCAGGCCAGCTGGCATGCCTTGCTACTATATTCTCAAATGAACACCTTTAGAAGGCAACTGGTGTGGAAATCTGGAAGGTGGAGTGCCCAGATGTATGGTACAGACCCAAACCTAACTGTAATCCTGCTCTACTAAATATACAACTCTGTTAACTTCATCCTGTCCTTCTACTAGAAGTTTCTGCCAGCAAAACAATCACTAAAAAATGCAAAAGGATTTCTTACAGAAAAGACATCAGAGATCTATGAGGAAATTTAAGTTATACTGGAAGGAAAAAACCACTATCATGAATAGAACTGATTTGTTTATATGGTTTCGATAGTTTTGTTGACTATAGAGTAACCCCAGAAAGAGAAACAAGGTTTCCCCTACCAAGAGAATAAAAAAGTAAGCATACTTAAAGATAGGCACCATTAAAAACTCAGAGAAGAGCAATGTGTGGTTTGTATTGTGTACAAAGTGCGTACAAATAGGTACCTTTTGTCCTGGTGTCTCCTGGACTTTGTATTCACCTACAAAACAGTCTGAGTTGCACATTCCATCTAATAAACTGTAGCTCCATACACAAGATGTGCAGCTGAATGCTCCCTTCCCTAGAAGGGCAAATAAAACAACAATATTACAACAGGAAATATTGTCAGCTAACTTAATTTAAAAATTGTGACCGCTACTATGAAGTGTTTGTCAGTGGCAATAATAACTAGTGAGGAGTTCAACATGAAGAGGTTGGTAGTAGAAAAAGCTTGCAACTAGTCTCAGGACTTTATATGCAAAGAAAATTTATTTCTTATGTGTTTTGATATTCATGAAAAGATGATTTAGGAATCAGTTGTACAGGGAACCTCTGACATATTCAGGAAAATAAATTAGGCCAAAGCACTGAAGTAAAATTGTGGAGAACCTTCACCAAATGCTGTCCTTTACAAAATCCATACTTATTTACCCTGTTAACTAAGTGTTTTCAAACCACAATTAAATAAGAGATGCTTATGCTTGAATAGAAAAATTAATTATTTAGTTGCATTTTAAAAAACCCATTATTCACTAGGTGCAATCAGAGCACCATATGCACCTTGTGTGCCAGAAACTTTTTGGAAAGACAAATGCTGCATGCAGTATTTCTGTGAAACATTGAAGTGATGGGTTTGTCTTAAGTGTCAAGATGCACCTGTCCATTTCCCTGCACCTAGACATTTTCTGCCATTGTCTGAAAGGAAGAAAATGAAAATGCAAGTAGCTGACATTTGCAAAAGTTAAACTGCTGAAGTTAGCAACCTTCTATACACAGGGCACGTACTGTGTTATTGTACAGGGTTTTCCTTACTACTCTTGTCAAAGAGACACCATGCTCCTTGCTCATATATCAGTAATGCAGATGCATTTCAGACTGGCTTGTGTTTCATAATTATGTCTCTGAAATTATGAAAAAAGTCTGTCCCATAGTATTTCTGCCAAATAATGTGAAAAACAGAAGATGTGGTCTGTAAATTAAAATGTCTATCTTTTTTTTTGTCTCATATCAAAGCAAAAATATTTCTACTACTTTTTATAATCTTGTTATACAATTACATTGTTCTTGAATGTGGCTCCATTTTAAGTGTTATTTCCCCAAATATTTTATGTTGCGATTAGCCATCTGTGCCATCCAGTGTACCCACTATCCAAAACAAAGTTTGTGTGTTACAATATAATGTGGTCTAAGCTGCAGTGTGTAACCCATTAGCTATAATCTCATGTTGTTCAGTTAAAAAAGGACACCAAATGGCTCCAAGAGGATTCATGGTTTTTGTTTCAGAATTGGTTTAATTAGGAAAACTAAGAATTGAGAACATGAGTGTGTCACAGAGCAAAATAGATGGTCTCTGAAAGTTAACTTTAAAAAATACATAATTATTCATTTTGATTTCTGTTAGCCTTCCAACCTAAAGATGTGCTTTATTGATCTTTACTCTTCTTATTGTAAACTGCAAAGATGTGTGGTTGGAATCAAGTTCCTTGGCTTTCACAAAGTAGCAGACAGTATGACAACTCAACGAGTGAGGTATTTTTCAGTCATTATTAGTATTTGTGTGATAAATGAGGTCCAGGTCTGTAAGCAAGTGAGCCTGTTTTTTATTAAGCTGATGAGCATTTTTGTGAGAGGCCTGGCTGATAGAAAATTCATTACTGTTTTCCATTTTTTTCCATTCACTGACTTGGAAAAGTGATTCAGTCCCAGCCCTCCCTCTTAAGTGGCTGTCTTTCTATTTGTGCTCCGTGCTGGTAGCAGCTCTAGAGAAAGTTTGGCAGGAATTCATATACTTGTTTTCACCTCGGTTATCAGTGCAGTAGAAATATAGTGGCAGCATGGAGCAGTGAGTGCAACGAGTACCGAGAGCCAGGGAAAGCCCAGCAGCCCCCAGAGATGTCTGCATCACCCACTGTGACTAAAGTCACGGTGAGGTTGGTAACACTGTATGTGGTTCATATCTTTGTGAAATGTTTCCAAATCTTGGAGTCAAGATTCCAGGTGTTTTGATGACCCTTTTTTTGCTCAAAGCAGAACATGTGCTTTTACCTTCACAAGTTAGGCAGGAAGAGTGGCATCTTTCACAGATGTTGTTGTCCTTGTTTTCATAGTAGTACTGAGGACAAGAGCTAACACATTCATTTGTGGAATGCAACAGATAGAAATATGTATTACAGGAAAGACAGTCTGTGGGTCGAGATCCCACACACTCCTTACAACTCTTGTGGCATCTCTCACATAATCCAGTGGAATTTTGTGCGAAATACCTGAAATAGATCAGAAAGGCGTAGCTTTGTATAAAGGCCCGCAGTGACAGGAAAACTAACACTTGTTTAATCCTTAGCTTTTTACCATGATTACATTAATTTATAAAAATTATACTAGAATGATATTTGTAATCTCATTGAAAATAGAATTAATTTATTTTAATTCCTCTTGGCCATTGGAATTCAACTATAGCGTGAGACTGTATGGTGTTTAAAGCAAGAATTTCTAAAATCTAGGTTGAATTGAGACACAAAGTATAGAAGTAGGAAGGATTCACAAAAACTCAACTCTGTTTTTGTGTTCTCCTATTTTGTGTGATTTTACTGAGATGTGGTAATTAGAGTTTTCCAGTTTAATGGGATGAACAGCCAGTGTAATTAATTGAACTCTAGTTTTAAATTAAATGGACCTGAAACAAAAAGCAGAGGTTCGCTTTCTAAATTTGAATTTCACAAAGGAGCATTGAATTCACATTTTGAAATTAAATGGGTTAATTGGTGAAGTTTTACTCTAGAATTGCGAGTGCTCAGTTGAAAGTTTTAATTTTTTTTTTTTTATTTTCACCCACTGTAAGCATTAACTCAGGACAAAAAAAACCCACCATATCCAAACTTCACTTTAAGTGGAGGCGACAGAGGTGCTTGAAGGCTCTTCTGACTGTGCTCAGGCTGACTGACATATAACTTAGTATACTTGCTTGGGTTCACACTTTTCCTTTATAGAGATAGCTAAGAGCATCCTCTGAGTGTAAGCATGTCCATACCATGTCTAAGTAGTTCCCATTTGGGCACCAATTTTAGAGTTTTAGAGTGAAGGGAGGTTTTCCACCACTTGTGGACTGTGAAAATACAAGCAATTTTCAGCTGAAAACAAAAAGTTGTATTTCACACTGATGTAGAATGCTACAGAATGATCTAATTTCTCAAAGCTCTCTCTGTGATGCAGCTCTTAGAAAAAGATCTTGGACCTTACCCTTCTGGACATTGGGTTACACATCCTTTTCCTTGTCTGTACCAACCCAGTTTGCAGGAAAGGCATTGTGAGCTGTGTTTTCCGGTGCAAGTATCACAGGTCCTGTGGCATGCAGAACACTGCCCCTCCTCGCTGTCAGCATAGTATCCATCTGGGCATGTTTCAACACAGGTTCTGTCTGCACAGGCAATAATGCAGAATAACACATCATATTCAGTACTTGTCACTATGAAACATCTCATACAGCTGTGCTAGAGTAAGCTGTCTATCAGCAGGAAATGCTGATAGATAATGTATCAGAACAAGAAAACTGGATGTTGGGGTATAGTAATTATTTTTTTTATTCTTGTCCATTCATTAGTCCTCATTTCTGTGTTTTATGCATATTAGCAAGCTCTTTAGGCCAGGCAAGTTTTTATCATTGCGAAATATACAGGAGCATAATAATGAACAGCAGATGTGATTTCCTTCAGAATAATCAAAAGTAGTAAGCCAACTGTTGAAGGTTGGGAGGGGGTGGAATTTTTCCCCATTCTGTTGCTGGGCAACTAACAATGAGATACTTAAGGGCCATTTACTCCTACAAAAGAGACAAAGATTTTGGTCAGGTGGGGCACGGGAATAAGAGCTGGGGATTGATGGTGGAGCCACTCGCTCACTGGATTTGGAAGAGAGAGCAGTGGAAAAAGCTGCTGTCTGCTTTTTGGCTGCAACTGCAGAAAAAGCCTGGCTTTGCACTGGTTTTTCTCTACCTGGTGGGTGAGTTTCACTTGGGGAAAAAGGGCACGGGACTCCAACCCCCTTCTCCCCTCCTGGAGGGTGCGTTTCCCAGCTGTGCTGCAGTGAAAGGAGACCTGGCTGCCACCACCCTGCGACCCTGCCTGCCACAACTGCGGACTTCCTGCCGCCTTTGTTGCTGGCTAGCTCGGATGAACCCATCCTACCGCTCCATTTCCCTGCTCTGAACTCCCTACCCGGCCTGTCCTCCTGCACGCCCTCTCTGCCCAGCCCACCCACCATTGCCCAGGTGAGACAGACCTGACCTCACACCTCAGCGCCCCCTGCAGCTGCGCAGGAGCCATCGCACCTGCCCTGCCCAGCCGGGAGCCAACAGCGCCCCTGCTGGTTGTGACCGTAACTGCACCAAATGGGAAAGTGCCTGCCAGCCTAGGGACATCTGCCACTGTGTTTTTGGTTTTGTTTGTTGTTACTATTGTTGTTACTGATTGTTTACCTCATTCTAGATACTAGTAAAGAACTGTTATTCTTTTTCCCATATCTTAGCCTGAAAGCCCTTGATTCCAAAGTTATAATAATTCAGAGGAAAGGGGGTTCACATTTTCTATTTTAAGGAAGGTTCCCACCTTCCTTAGCAGACACCTGTCTATCAAACTGTTGGAGGTTGAGGGTGGGGAAGTGGAATTGTTACCATTCTGTTGCCAGGTAACTAACGATTGGTACTTAGGGGCCATTTACTCTCACAAAAGATATAAAGACTTTCTGTTTGGGCAGAGATGGGAACAAGAGATTTGGGAACTTGATAAGGACTCTCGCTTGCAGGGGTTCAGAGGAGAAAGGAGTGGGAAAAAGGCGGTCTGCTTTTTGGCTGCGACTGCAGGAAGAGAAGCCCGGCTCTGCCCTAGCTTTTCTCTACCTGGTGGGTGAGTTTCTCAGGGCACAGGACTCCAATCCTCTCTTCCCCTCTGGGAGGGTGCATCTCCCAGCTGCGCTGCAGTGGAACGGGATCCCGCCTGCTGCTGCCGCCTTNTCCACCCTGCTCCAGCCCGTCTGCCATCACACGCGACACAGATCCAACCTCGCGCCACAGCGCCATCTGCAGCTCCCCGGGAGTCATCGCACCTGCCCTGCTGGGCTGGGAGCCCAACAGCGCCCCTGCTGGCCGTGACCGTGACTGCACCAAACGGGAAAGTGCCTGGTAGCCCAGGGACATTTGCCACTGAGTTTTTTTTTGTTTTGTTTACTGTTTTTTACCTTGTTCACTGTTTTTTTGTTACTGATTGTTTATCTCATTAAAGATACTAGTAAAAAACTCTTATTCCTTTTTTCCCATACCTTTGCCTGAGAGCCCTTGATTCTAAAGTTATAATAATTCGGAGGGAAGGGGGTTCACATTCTCTGTTCTAAGAAAGGTTCCCACCTTCCTTAGCAGACACCTGTCTATCAAACCAAGATAGCAACTTTCTACCTGCATTGCTGTTTTCCTTAGATTTCACTCTAAGCGTTAATTGCATTTCATTCTGTATAGATGATGAATCCGGTGGTAAATCTGAGATTTAATGACATTTGTTTACTTGTCTTTACCCTTGTCTGTGGTTTCTACTTTATGTTATGGAATTAAATGTGTTTAATGCCAAGCCAGGTAAGTCCCATTTTTTTAGTGAAATTTCAGTAGTTGTAGTAGGAATCCTGAATGAGAAGTTAGTACTGTTGTAATTAGCTGCAAGTGCATAAAGCTAATAAAGTAATAATAGTAATAGTTTTAGTAATAAAATAATTACTAAAAAGTAATTTTTCATTAGTTGCTTGTACTTATTACATAGTTTTTCTTGATAATTTTGCTGCATGGGTTGCAACTGGGTAAAGGAAAAAACCAGGTTTGGGGTTTTTTTGCATTTTTATCTCAATTCCAATATGTTTATGTACCTGTGTCCATCAACTTTACCAGTTGTAATGGCGCAAAATAGATGAGTGCGTTGATAAAAAAGGTAAGTCTGGTGTAAGGCCTCAGAAATACAGAAATGCAAAATCTGCATTAGAATTAGACTATAAAAAAGTTTAGGTTCACTTTTAATTTACACTATTGTCAGATTTTCCCTGCATTTAATTATTTAATTAAAGATTATTTAATGTTTTTTCTCTCAATGATTTTCTAGAATTTTTGTTTGCTTTTAGAAGATTGTGCAGAGAAGACATATTTTGGGTTTGGGATTTTATAATTTTTTCCTATTAATTTCTGAAATGGTATAGTCTCAAACCTACTCTTCACTCCAAAGTCAGAAAAGTAATTTTGCACCTCAGCCACCCACTAGAAGCTGACATAGTGATCCCTTTTTAACAGATGTTGATCCCTTTTTAACAGATGTTTAAGCACTCCTTTGCTCATCAGATTGCTGCAGGGATTAAACAAACCCACAAGAAAATGTGTACCTTTTATGGATACATTAACACAACAACAAGAACAACAAATCTAATGATAGCCCTCTTTTGAAGTCCTTGTAGGAAGCCATAGGAAGAGTACATACCAAGTGAATGAAACATATGAGTTTCATTTAGTCGTGGTGTTGGTTGCTATTTAGAAGTCCTGCACTGGCACCAGTGAGTGGCAAGCCCTGCCTCACAAAGAGTTTCCATGTAGCCCTGCTGAAGAAATTATCTCTGCACAATTTATCTACTTGTCATGTCCTCTTTATAGTGCTTAGGTTGGTTGATGCAGCCCTAGATGTTTCAAAATGTGACAAAAACTTGTCTATTTCATGCTTTCAGTGTAGAATGAAATCTAGAGGCAGGAGAGAGACACTTACTGAGCAGATAGCGGTTGTTTACACAGCTAAGACACTCGTGTTCAGTGGGTCCTGAACAGTGGAAGCATTTCCTGTGGCAAGATTTGCAGGTCTGAGTTTCCTCTATGTAGTACTTAGTGGGAGGGCAGTATCCAGATGACACACACTGCCCATCATGGTTCAATATCTGTCCATTTCTGCAAGTTAGGCAGGCAGTGGAGGAAGAACAAGTCTGGCATGTCCTGTTGCATGCTGAAAAAAACAAACAGTATGAATTTCCCCATTTCTTGCTTTCTTTCAGAGTATTATTACAGCTTTAATTTTTGAAGGAGCAGCCATAATCTCAGGATGAAAGACTGAGGGAAATAATTTTCTATTTTATACAAGTAGTTCCTTAGGTTTTCTTTTTTATCAACACTGCTTTTGCAACAGTGAATACAGTCTCCAGCAAATCTCATCAGTTCTGCAGCAATTCTCAGCATTTTGCCAGAGTGGTTGCCTGTAATAATAAACGTATGTGTCCTTGCTACCTCCCTCTCTGCTTTCTTCAATTTTTGCTGTTCTACCATAAGGTTGATTATTTTTCTGCATTACCTATCCTCTTCAGCTGCATGACACTGGTGTCGACATTAGCTGTCATACACAGGCCCTTAGGGAGTGACCTTTAAACAGACCCACTTGTACCCCAAAACTCTTTTGGGGAAAAAAACCAGCTGCCAACCTTGACAGTCTTGGGTGACTTTTTCATAGTAACTCCCTTCAGGGCACTCATCAAAACACATGCCATTGTAGAGGACAGACAAGCTGAAAGTGCATGCTGTGCAGTCATCAGAATCCGGCCCGTTGCAATCCTGGCAGTTGGCATGGCAGGGAAAGCAGTGCTTGTCTTCAGCGTAGAAGTGTGAAGGGCATTCCTGCACACACTTCCCCTCGTGCAGGAAAAACTCGTCCATACACTCTGCAGGGGACAGCAGAACACGGGTAAGCAAATAGGCAGCAAATTCTGATGTGTCTAAGTGTGAGAGCAGGTCTAGAAAACATTAAATTCTGCATTGTCTGTCATTATAGAAGTCATTAGAACATCTTAAGAAGGTAGGACTTCCTTTTTCAAATCTTGCCTCTCCAAAACACCTATATTGGCCCAACCCTTAAATACTATCTTCTGTGCTACATCAAGAAACTCTGAAAAAAAGTCACCTGCTTGACTTTGGTGATACTAACCAAGCAATTTGACACTGATATATAGATGGCCTTTTTCTGACATTTTTCTGCATTATGAACTTCCTGCTTCCTTTCTGAAACTCCTAAAATATGAGTTTATCTAGAATATATTGACCTAAGTGTTTGTCTTTGCCTAGAGCTGTAAATAAGTTGCTATTTTATTATGAGTATTATGTTTAATATGTTTGTTTATGGTTTGATTGGTTGGTTTGTTTTTTATTTCATCCATGTTTATGTTTCCACAATGGCCCACTCAATATTAACTATATTAGAAATTTTTGGGGGAGCGTTCAGCCTCACCAGGATACTGAAAGCATTCCTAGTATGTTTCTTTACAGAGATTTCTTCTCTTACAGGAATGGTCATTTGCAAAAATGATAAAGAGACGTGAAGTTCAACCAAGGCAGGGAAGAAACATTCTGTATTTCACATTGGTGCACATATACAAGTTTTTAGGGTTGGATACACTAGATCAAGAATAAAATCAAACCAGTAGGAATCTTCGAAGAACCACAGGACCAGCAAAGCAATGTGAAATCTTTACAGATTAACCATGTAGTCTCATCATAATCTATTATAGAGATTAGCAATAATATGCACATCACTTTTTAAATTTTTGCACATTACTGATTTCGGATCTGTTTTTCTGTCAGTCTCTCTCCAGACAGCTCCAGGTGGATTTTAGTCTGTGCAAGACCAGTTCTTTGTATTACCTTTGCATATTTCATCATGAATACACTCCTGACACATTTCAGGGCAGTGTTTGCAGATTCCTTCCCAGGCAAAATGCTCCTCTGAACAAGTAGATTTACATTCCTGGTGCTCCAGAAGCAAAGGACTTTTACAGGACAGGCATTGGTTTGCACTTCCCATGCATGTCTTACAGGATCCACTGCATTCCTTGCAAGTCTCAGAATCATTAAAATATCCCCTATGGAATGAAAAAAACACAAAGCAAACTGCTGGTCATTCCAGACTATGAGAATTACAACTCTAAATGAGACTCTCCCAGCACACACACTTGTGTGGGTTTGGTTTGGCCTGGTTTTTGGCTGTGGAGGGGCCACAGAGATGGATTCTGTGAGAGGCTGCTGGAAGGTTCCACCATGTCAAGCAGAACCAATCTCTGATGGCTCTGAAGATGATGGCCATGCTGCTGGCCGAGGCTGGGCCAATTAGAGATGGCGGTAACGCCTCTGTGATAACAGAGTTAAGAAGAAAATCAAAGCAAAGAAAGACACAATTTTTTCTAGCCGGAGAAGAGGAGGAGATGAGAACATGTGAGGAAAATAACATGGAAACACCAAGGTCAGTGGAGAAGGAGGAGGCACTCCAGGTGCTGGAGCCAAGATTCCCCTGCAGACCATGGTGATGACCGTGGTGAAGCAGCTGTGCCCCTGCATCCTATGGGGGTTCACGGGGGATGCAGAGATCAACTCGCAGCCCATGGGGATGTGCCCACATCAGAGCAGGTGGATGCCTGGTGGAGGCTGTGATCCAGTGGGAGTCCCAGTGGAGAGAGGGGCCCCTGCTTCCAGGCTGGAGCAGCCTGTCCTTGGAGGACTGCACCCCGTGGAACAGTGACCCATGCTGCAGCAGTTCTGGGAGGACTGCTGCTCATGAGATTGGAATCACATTGGAGAAGTTTATGGACAGCTGTCTCCAGTGGGAGGGACCCCACAGTGCAGCAGGGGAAGGACTCCTCTCCATGAGCAGTGGAAGAAGATCTCAGTGATGAACTGACCAAAACCACCATGCCCTGTTCTCTGCACTGTCAGGGGGGAAGGAGGGAGGATTTGGGGGAAAAAGTGATGTTTTTAAGAGCTTATTTTACTTCTCATTATCCTCCTCTGATTCTCTTAGTAATAAATTAGTTTGTATTGAGTCTGACTGAGATAAAGCTCTCAGCCCTCCCAGTGCTTTGCTTTGCATTAGTAGCTGGAAGGGTGCTGATAACAGAGCAGTGTTTTGGCTACTGCTAAGTGTGCTGTCCCTCTGACATTCCTTCCCCCTTCAAAGGGATGGGAGTGGGCAAGATCCTGGGAGGGGACACAACCAGGCCAGCTGCCCCAAAAACCAAAGTGATATTCCACACCATATGATGTCAGCTCAGATATGTAACACTAAGGGTGAGAGGAGGAAGGGGTTTATTCATGATTCTTCGGTGTTTGCCTCCCAGAGGAACCGTTATGCATGCTGAAGCCCTGCTCCCCAGGAGGAGTTTGACCATTGTGTGCTGATGGGAAGTAGAGACTGACTTTCTTTCCTTAATTTATGCATGTGGAGACTCTCACTTATTTCCTTCTTTCACTGCAATAAAACAGCCTTATCTCACCCACTGGTTGTTCTGCATCTTATTCTCTCCCCCGTCACATTGGGAAGGGGAGTGATGGAGAGGCTTAGTGGGTACCTGGCACCCAGCCACGGTCAACCCACTACAACACTTCACCAGATCAAACACATTTCTCACAAAATTTCTTGTCCACCCTCCACTTAAGATCTCTGTCTGAGATTAGAATATGTGCATCCTTAGTGTTATATGAAGGACTTTCCTTTTTTCTTGTATCTGTTCTCTGAGTTATGTTGAACTTTCTTACTTGCTTGTTTCTTTATTTCCCCCTCACCTAAGATAGAAAGATGTATAACATTTGGGAAAACATGCAATCTCTAGTCTTGCACAGCTGCCCTACCTCAGTGGCTCTAGAGGGGAGAAAGAGATGTAAAGGCTAGGAAGAATAAGGGCAGGGATTGAAAAGAGACATACTAATGTCAAAACACAATTAATAGTTGTGTGCCTCAGTTTCTCATACTAAAAGTTGTTTCTGGACTGGAGTAGGCTTTAGTGAAATTACCTTGCATTTACTGTGATATTTGGTGAAGCAAACCTGTTCCACTGGCCCTCATTGACTTATTCAACCAAATTACCAGGAAGGTAGTGACAGAGAGATTGCAAGAAAGCAGAAGCTACACATTTTTCTGAAGAAGAAAGGTTAACTAAGCAAGGCTTTTTTATTGCATAGCACTGGTTTGATGTATATATAGATAAGATGAATGCTGATGAAAAAACACAGAAAAGGGAGAACTTGATCTTCCTGTGTGCCTGATCTAATATCCATTGCAGCCAAATGGGAATCTTTTTCAATTTCTCATTTAAATAATGTATAAAAATAAGTATGAACCAAAGAGAGAAACACACATCATTAAGCACTGTATTTACATATCAGGACTCTAATACGTTCAATGTCTTAGTTCGTAGCTCTGCCCTGTGCTACTTGGAGGAAGGAACAAGTCTGGAGAATGTCTAGAACCTTTATTATCATTCGCCATGAAATGCCATGTTCCTATTAAAGTCACTGGGAGCTGTTCCATCTTTCATAGGATTTAATGTCTTACCTTCACTTCTGATTTTTTACTTCTTCTCTAACCAAAAGAAAATACTGTTTACTGAGGCAGTCTGAAAACTCCATTTACCTTAGGTTACATTAAGGTTTTCCTTGAAAGGTTAATAATGGAGCTGAACTTCAAAGAGAAAGAGCACATTGAAAAGGTTAGGGACAATATAGTGGGGTTACTTACTCAGGGCACTCCTGTAAGCATCTGCCTTGGTGGAGGAAGAGCAAGTTATCCTGTTCATCCTGACACTTCTGACAGTGCCAGTAGTCAGAGCACACTTCACAGTCATCCCTGCACATCTCACACTTTCCACTTGCAACATTGCCAAAATATTTTTGTGGGCACTGAGAAACACAGGTATCATGGATAAGAAATTTTCCTGGCAGAAGAGAAACCCAGTGGGGTAAATTAGACATATATTTAAAAGATTTCTGCCTTGGATGCTATTAAAAAGCTCTCAACTGCTCAAAATTCAACTTTGGTTCTTAAAAGCATGAATAAAACATTTAAGACATTTCCCAAAATATTTTGCTTGGACTTCACGGAAATTTACAGTTAGAAGGAATCACCAGGGTTATGTAGTACATCATGCTGAAGAAACCTCTATTCAGTAATTCCTGCATCATATCTACAAATGTTAATTGAAAGAAACAAAAAGGAACACAATCAACATGACAATTTTTTTACCCATATTGCCAAGGGCGTGCACTGTTGCCTGAATTGAGCTGTTGATTATCTGACCGATTACCTGCCTACTCTTTAAGATGTTACGGGACTTTGTAGTGACTACTGACAAAAACATTCTCTGGAAGCATGTAGGATACAAAATATTATAGTTGCTTGCAAAACTTATCCAAGGAACCTGAAATGTTACCTTCTGGACATGAAGTACACACATCAGCAGATTTCTCGCAGGTCATACATGAAGAGTCACAGGACAGCAATCTCCTATTTCCATCTGTGATGAAAGGGAAAAAAAAAATCCATTTTTTACCATCGGGTTTTGTTAATTTCTCCTCTATTTTGGAGGGACACTTCTTATGGCTTTTCCTAAGGTGTTTTGAAAATGCACCTCTGTGTATTTTTGGAATTCACAAAGTTGAAGAACTTAATGATTATGTTTGACTCCTCTCTCCAAAAGGGTAAGTTAAGAGTTGTATTAAAGGAAAATACAACTCCTCAGATTCACGAAGGCATTGTTCTGGACAGCTCATCATAAATGAGAACAGTGATACTCTTATTAATTTTAAAATTATCCCAATAATCTTAATTTCAGTGTATTGCTCCAAAATTAAATACAGATACATAATACTAATAGCTTGCAAAGAGAAAGATCTAGAAAGTATGGACATCTGGGGACTTGGTTTATTTAGGTATTTCATGGACATTTTGAACGAAGTTGTTGCAGAACACCATTACCCTGTAACCTAAAACTCTGAGTCAGAAGGAGACAGAAATCATATCATCACAGACTATGTTGAGTTGGAATCGGCCCATCAGGATCATCAGTGTCCAACTCTTGGCCCTTCGTAAGACACCCCATAAGCTGAGATCATTGTCCAAATGCTTCTTGAACTTTGTCAGGCTTGGTGCTGTGTCCATTTCCCTGAAGTGCCTATTCCAGTACTCAGCCACCCTCTGGGTGAAAAATCTTTTCCTGATATCCAGCATAAACATCCCCTAACTGAACCTCATGCCTTTTCTTCAAGTCCCATCACTGATCACAAGAGCGAAGAGCTCCATACCTTCTCCTCCACTTCCCCTCGCAAGAATGTTGAAGACCACAGTGAAGTCTCGTCTTCTCTAGGCTGGGCAAATCAAGTGGCCTCAGCCTCTCCTTGTAAAGCTTCCCTTCCAAACCCTCCATCACCCTCATGGCCCTCCTTTGGACATTCTCTAATAGCTTACACACTTCTATATTGTGGTGCCCAAATCTGCACACAGTCCTCAAGCTGAGGCTGCCCCAGTGCAGAGAAGAGCAGGACAATCCCCTCTTTTGACCAGCAGTCGATGCTGTGCTTAAAGCATCCCCGCACATGGGTGGCCCTCCTGGCTGTGAGGGCACACTGTTCACTCACTTTGAACTTGCCATCGGTCAGAGCACTCAGGTCCCTTTCTCTTCAGCCTCTTGTTCCCTAGTCTGTACAAGAAACCAGGGCTGCACTGTCACAAGGTGCAGAATCCATCACTTGCCCAAGTTAAAGTTCATACTGTTGGTGATTGCCCATCACTCTATAACTTATCAACGCCTGAGAATAACTTCTATTAAATAGTTCTCCCCAAAGGTACTATCTGCTGTTTCCTTCAAAAAGGAAGAGCCTAATGAGTGTCCATTGGAGTTTTTGAGCTTGTGAAAAAGCAAATTTTGATTATGCTTTGTGGAACCATCAGTTATAAAATGACAAGGAGATGCTAACATCGTACCTAACACCAAAAAATCTTCTGTGCAATATGACCGCGTACCCAGCATGCAGCTCTGTATTTTGATCCAAGCAAATTATAACAATGGCTAAATGTATGTCTGATGAAAAAGCAATTATGGGTCAACAGACAACAGACTTCTGTCTTCTGATTTTGCTGAAAATAAAAAATAAAGACAAAACCGAAAGTTGATTGCCGGTTGAGCTGTACACCTCATTTAGCACACTCAGCTCATCCTGCCAATTAAATATATATGATTTCTGTAGGTTCATTGATGCCAGTAACAATTAGCCACGTACAGCATATCACTAAGTTGTTTAGATCTGGCAGTTATAGCAAGGTAGTTTAGAATACTGACATTCTGAATGAGAGCCATGAAAGTAAATGCTTGAGAAGTATAAAGACAAGGGAGGAGAGCAGGAAACTTATATAAAGCCCTTTCCCACAAGGAGAAATGATGGGCATTATACTAATCGGATGAAAAGCGTGTATGTGCATAACATACCATAGAGGAAGAAAAGGGAATAAGAACAAAAATATTAATAATTATCATTACTTATGACTGTACTGCTAAATGAGCTGAGCATAGCTATGTCAGTGAAAGAAGTTAGGTCCGCATTTAATGTGACTGGGGGATGGCCCATTACAGTATGTAATAACTACATCTGACCCTACCAATGGTTAACAAGTCTCAAAAGCTCTGCAGTAAAAAAAGTCTCAATGTAATAATTGTCCATGGAGAGCACAGCAGATCACCTGTTAAACCTGGATGTTTTACAATAGATTGTTGAGCAAGGACATCGTTAGTCACTCTTTACCAAGACTACTTTTGAGTACCACTTATACAGGATAACGAAAGCCTGTGGTGTTGTTACTTTTCCTGACAAATGGCACAATAAAAAGTTTATCCAAATCCAGTTGTATTTTTAAAAACTGAGAGACTTTTACACCAATCAGTAACAAAGGTACGTGTGACTAGAGTCACTCAAGCTCCACCTAAACACAGGGAAATGTTATGAAAATAAGCAGAGAACGGGGGAAAAAGTAGGGAAGGCTCTATCAAAATTGCTGGGATCAGTCCTTGGGCTGAATCTGTCTTCTCGCCTTCAGGGATGCCTATTGGGTAAGAATCATATTCTGTGCACAGTGAATCTTTTACTGGGGATTAGAGCTTATCTGTGCATTGCTTTGAATGTATTTTTGCAGTCAGTCACTATCACCAGCAACTTTTGAACCTTAACCTGTCATGGTTTTATATTAATAAGGAATGTTTTTCCATAAACTGTCAGTGTGAGTCCTTCACAGGCACTAGCAGTTGCCAGCAGTGGGTAACACACTCTCATAAAGTGGAAGACCTGCTGAGGTGTCGGCCTTGCACTGTAGGTGTTTCCCTGACCAAGTCAGTGGAACCACCCTCTGATCCAGCAGGAATGCTCTGTGAAGGTTTCTCCTGACAGGACAATGACAGAGTGCTCGGGCACGAGGGTCTCAGCTTTCCTGGGATGCCAATAGACAAATCAAGCACTGTCAAGTATGTCTCTGTACACTAACACTGACTCTTGCTGACATAATTTCTATGGCTTTTTCCCCCTGCTGAATACCTATTTTCTATATTTTATGTTACATCATGCCCTTCTAAAAGGACTCTACTGTATATAATTGCCCCTGGGTGCAGAGGGTAGTTTGAGTCTTTTTAAGGTATGTAGCACATAAGCATTTTGCCTTTTTTTATCCAGACAATCCTCAAATAGATAATTGCTTATTTTTGTGAGATTCACTGTCAAAGGATTTTTGTAGAAACTGTGCCTTAGCTTCATGTTTTTCATTACTCTTCAGTATTCTAAAAAACATTTAAAAGTGTCCTTGATGTTGACTACAAGAATATACGAAATACTCCAGAAAAGTTGTATGTTATAAGGTTTTCTATTATCCTAACTTTATTTACGCAGAGCTTGTCTCTTTTGCTGTTTTTGAGTGAAGACGAGGTGCAGTTAAGCAGAGAAGTTGTTAACTATTGCTGAAGAATATTTAAAGGAGCCCTTTCTTTCTAAATGTTTGAAGCCTTACAATGAAAAATATTTTTCAGTAAAACAGTTTTTATTTCTGTTTTCCTTTTGCAAAATGTTCTGGTTTTTGTAATAGTTACTAGTCGCCACCAGAGGGGAATGTACACAAGCAATTAGGCTTCTACTGATGATAGAAACAACATTTAGCATCCAATCAAATAGAGGTATTTAAATTTCCCAATTTAAATACTGACAGAAGAAATTTGTAATTTTTTTCTTTATTAAATTCTGGATAGGTAAAACAAGTCTTACTTGTTACTGTGGCTTTCATATTAAAAAAAATCCCTGAAATACAACACACATTTAGAAAAATGTGAGCATTTTAAGCATAGATTTCCTTCATACCGGAAGTTCCCCAAATGGGAAACCGTGATGCAAGAAAAGTTTTTGTAAAAAACTGTGCACACTTCTTCCAATAATGTAACAAGATCCTTACAAAGAATAACCTTACAAAGCTGAAGAAATGGTCATGCAGCATGTACTTCCTTGGTCTTTGGACTGATGGCAAATTGAAAGCTTGAAAATTACTGGGTTTAGTCATTGGGTTGTGTTTTCCTTTCTCTTGGAAGTCTTGAGTGTTCAACCAAATGAACGATATTTGCAGACCTATTGAGTAGGTTTTATCCTTACACTTATATTCTTTACAAAAATTTAAAAATTCAATATCCATTTTTAATTTTCAAAAGCAAAAGCCCTCTGTTTAAACTCAGGTCAGATTCTGACTCACGATCACCTTTATTCTTGTGTCTTTGTCAGAATAAGTAACAACTTTGACCCAGCTAAGTCTCTTTTATTCTTTTATAGAATCTGAAAAACTGAATCTCATTATTTCTTGAGCTAAATATTCCTGCAGCTTTGAAGCTATCACAGTGCTCTTGCCCATTCAGTCTAGTGGAGGAATTACAAAACTGGAAGTTTGGGGAAAGACTGGGAAATATTTTTTTCCTGTTCACTTTTGTCATTTGGAGTAGTGCATCATGAATGAGACAATGGCAGATTTTCTTGAAACATATTACTGTAAGATGTTAGCTGTGACCCTAAAATTAATTAAGGGAGAAAATGAGTGAAATTTTATTTTCAATTAACACAATGTCCCCGTATTTCCTTTATTTTTGCTTCAGTCATCTTCCTTTGAACTCCTCACATTTTTTCAATCTAGTCTTAGAAAAAAATTAAATGAGATCTCAAAAATATTCAGGGTGAAAATCTTGGGTTCATATGGAAACATGTATGGTCCTCTTCACAGACTCACCACTTCTTCTGGAAAATGTAAAATTTTATCTTAAAAAAAACAAGCTGAAGCCGTCTACAAAACCTGAGGACGTACGAGCAGAGATGTGGCCATATATAAAGAAGCAGTATAAAAGTGTTTGAATTGCCTTATAGTTCCTCCTTCATTTAATTCAGAACCACAATGGTGTTATAAGAGTTCTTTCTAGTTTCTCATCTCCTTTGTGCCATCCACCTTGCTCCCTTTACCTGTTCCGTTTGGAGAATGGATCTTTAGGCCAGGTAGCGCAAGCAGGAATTATTCAGACTGACAAAAGATGGTTTCTTTCCTTCAATTTAAATCTCATTTATTCATGCTTTTCAATGAGTGAAAAAGGGATTTAAAACTTTGTATTTTTAGTTGCTATCGATGTAGGTCTCTGTGTACATTTGTAATACCCTTAGCTCCTAGATATTAATTTCTGAAAACATTTTACATTTGCAATGTATTTTTTTGTTGGGCCATGGTATAATTACTTCAGGGAGGGATGCAGAAGGGAAAAAAGTGCTGTTTCTAACTGCAAGTGTATTCCTTTGAGAAGGTGACCTGCCTAGCTTTTACACTGTGTAGTAAGATGTGATTTGAATGTGGTCCAGTTGAAATGTGGCTTAGTTTGTTAGATTTTATTCTGTGTTTGGCACTGTTCCTACAAAACTAAAACTAATGCAATCATGAATAAAAAAACTAAAACAGGTAGCATATCTCCATGAGGTAATTGCAATTATATAAATATAGTAAAACGTACTGAAAATAATATACATATGTAATAAAATGCTAGACCTCTCCCATTGTGAAGACTTGTGTGAACTGTAAATTTAAAGAAACTATAGGAATGCTGTGAAGTAAATGACATTCCCCAGTAACCAATATCAATCAAGTTATCTCTTGTAACAACTCTATTATTTTACAAACAAATAACCAGAATATTACCTCATCATTCATAAGAACATATTTGATAATGGATCACTTTTGCTTGCTTCTAGCAACCTGAAATTTCACATGTGGATGGTGATTAGAAAGGTCTTCTATCTCTTCCCATGATGCTGTAATTCTGCACTTTAAATACTGCAACATTTTCACGTTTCAAAGTCTATAACCCATTGTCTCCTACTGCTGACTTCTCTCCTGTCTTCTGTATAGCCCATTCCCTTTTTGTCACCCAATATTCTGAAACCTTTGTAAGTATATCTGCAGGGCTGCATTAAGGTCCACTTAAAGCCTGAATTATTATTTTCTCTCAACCAGTACATTTTTACTGATTTTTTTTTGCCCTGTGTTTAGGAAAACGAAAATGCAGTTGGTCAATGGTGCTTGTGGGAGGTTGCTCTTATTGTTGGGGGTGGTATGTAAGAGTAAACTGCTACTGCTTATCTGTATGCAAAGAAACACATATTCCATTTTGAATTTGCATTAGAAATAGATCTCATTCCATACCTATATTTTCCCATTTTTAATTTTCATAAAAATGTGGCATACTAATCCAAGAAATTACTGTTTTTATGGGTGCAGCCTTTTAGCAATTTGGCAAAACAAAGACCTCAGATTCTTTAATTCAGGCCACTGAACATCAGAGGCAGCTCTGCCATGGTGCTACACTAAAATAAATATATTGAGGATGTTGAGAATGCAGTGTAAGCTTACATTGATGAACAGCCAGACAAGATGCAAGTCAGAAGCCAAATCTTGGTCATGATCTTGCCCACATGGGACTGGTGAAAATCATTAAACTATTCTTATATCCTCTAAAGCCTGGACAAGCTACTTTGATCATGCCTGTCATACTGTCTGACAGGTTACCCTTAGAAAATGGGTTTGACAATAGATGAGATGGAAGATCCTTGCATTTTGGTAAGGAAAAATAACCATGGATAAAATCAAAGTGTATATAAAAAAACTAAAGAAGAAGAACAACGACAAAAAGATAAAGTGGGATAAAATATTCCTGGATACATTTGTCCAGAGTAGCTCGTGAAAGACTTGGAAAGATGCTATGACCTCAAGTATGAAAGAAAAATTATATTCTCTATGCCCCTAATCTTTGAAATACGTAATGGAAAAGAGGAGGGCCTAGAGATATGCTTAAAACAAGCTGGAGAAGGACCATTGGTTCTTGACCCAGGGATGTTTTCTGTAGAGGTATGAGAATACACAGGGATACCCAGGGACAGTAAATTTCAAGGGGCACAGATAGGTTTTTGTTTTATCCATTCTTGTACTAATCCTACAGAATTGTGTAGACAATGACAGTGTCTTCCTCTCCTAAATTTTATTGGTTTTCAGAAAGCTTTAGATAATGAAGAAAATAATTGTGACAGATTGTGAAGCAGAAGTTCTTGGTTGTTTAGTCTGGTTTCTTTTTTCACTTTTAAAATGAGCCATATATTTCAAATTATTAACAGGGTGTGAAATGTTCTTCAGTCTCTAACCAGAAGCAACTCTATCAGTGTGATGCAGTCCTGGAGCTAAATGTGTTTTGGTCCTGCCTGTCTGAATCCTACATTTTTTATTAATGATGTTTAGCATGCAACAAGAATTTCCAGTATAGACAATACAGACTCAGCTGACATCTGCCCCTTGAATGAAATCATCAAATGAAACTAGTGATGAAAATGAAATTTTCTAGCCAAAAAATCAACCATTTGGGTTGTGTAGTTTTTTTAACAATTAAAATTATTTTAATGAAAACTGGATGAACCTACAGTGTCTGAATAAGAAACTTCACAAAATGACAATAAATGTAATTACTAAAGGATGAAACTTCACTTAACACAGGGGCAATTTCATTAGATTTTGACTTGACAATTACTACTACTTGGAAGCCTGGAGAAAAAAGGCTCAGGATGTCACCAAGTTCAACATCACTTTCCCAGCTGTTACATGGTACAGCAGATGCCACACTGGAGAAATCCCAGCAAGTCTATCTAAGAGGATGTGCACAGCAGCCAGACATGTTTCCTGGGGACCCATCTCCAATTGCAGCAGGAATCCTGTGACTTTGGAGCAGTCATTAATGTTCAAGCCAGTACAGCTCTGAGTGAGATGAATCTTGCAGTTTGAAATGTCCCTAAGACAGATGTATTTTTACAACTGAAAGGAAAGAGAAATGGTATGCAAGATGGAGAGAAAGAAGTTTCACAGCACAGGAATCCTGACTTTTACAGAACTGCATCAGATGTGTGCTCAAAAGAAAAAAGCTGACAAGAAGTCATTGTGTTTGACAGTGTGAGAAAGAGATGATCAATATAGATTGACCAGACAACAGATGTGATCTTTACATGGAACTGATATAAATATAGACTTAAATTGAAAAAAACCCCTGTTTTGTTTCTGTGGATCAAACACAAGGAAATGCTTGTAAGAGATCAACTTTCTATTAGCATTCTTATTTTTAGGTCTCTCTGGTATTTTTTTGAAGTGAAGAAAAGTTATTCCTTTTGATACAACACTTCTTCTACAGATAGGCAATTAATAGAAGTGGTCAATATTTTTTTCTGAAAGTATTAATTGCAGTATTTTAGTTTCTATACAAGAATATATTGACTTAAGGATGGTAACTTTTAGATGTGTCTGATTCAATTAAAAACGTAGGACCCAAAAGGAAATGTATACTTGATTCAAAATACGGCTAGTAATCTGGTCTTTTGCTCATTCAGCAAACATCCCTGTAAGATGCTTGCCATGTGTTCGTAAAACTCCTAATGATGTAAATCCCTAAACCTTGTAATAGATTCTACTACTGTTCCATTACACAATTTGAAAGTTGCCTTTTTTTTCCAGTGGCACAGTTTCATTTTGTAACATAAACATTCTGTTGCTCTTTATACATTGGCATAATGGGAATGACAAATGTTCTATATATGCCCTCTTCATTTAAAACATTTTAAATAAGATATTTGTGACAGTACTAGGTTGCATTTAAAGAAGGATATGAAAGAAGGTAATATATAAAATTTTTAGTGTTCCTCTAGATAATATTTAAAATTTTTACAGTGTTCCTCTCAAAATCACAAAACAAAAGCATTTTCCCTCCAAATAACTTTTGGATTTTTTAGGGCTTTTTAGAATAGAGAATTGTTTCCCCCATGCCCTGGATGAGACAACCAAGAAAAAAGTAATTATTTTGTAAAGTTGTGGCAATGGCCAGCGTAGGACCAAAATGTCGGAATGTAGCCCTGCAGCCCACATTTGGTCTCTCAGAAAGCAATGCATGTCTATACAGCAGGGAGAAAGAAAAGAAGAGAGATGATAGATTTTTTTCACATGACACACACGGAGAGCCACATATATTATTTTCCATTTCCTCCAACTTCTATTGATTTCTTTGTAGGGAGGAAATAGCCACAAAGTTGGTCTAAAACATAACTTACAAGGCATCCAGTAGTTTAGATAAGGAGCTCCCAGGGCCTTAATCTATTACCCATCTTTCATCTTTTTCATATTTTTATCTTTTTGACAGTTACATTTTTAATCTTTATTCAGATAAGAAAGCTGAGAAACACCAATGTTTTATTGAAATGTTACGCTATTTACAGGAAGATGAGTTTCATACTGTGAAACCAGGGGTTTTGGTCAGTGTATTTTTAAAATGACAAGTTTGACAAAAGTGCAGTTTCAGTCAATCTGCAAGATCTTGCTGTACTCTTTCTAAATTTTGTTGTAGTCTTCAGAGAAACAGAAAAGATTGCAAGTTCTGTTTCCACTTACCCCTCCAGAACTTCTCAGGTGGCAGATAATTTCTTGGGTTCAGGCACTGCCCATGAGATAATTGGAAACCGTGTTTGCACCCAGTACACTTCTTGTGACCAAACCCAACACAGGTTGCACAGCTCCTGTGGCAAGATTCACATTCTCTAGAGATGCCATCAGCGAAGAAGCCCTCGCCGCACTCACTCACACATGTGCCCTCTGCAACAGAAACAGAGTCTGGAAGCATAATGACTCCTGCCAATCCCTCTGTCTCCAGCAAGAAATGGTTTAAGAAAAAGCCCCAGTATACAAGAACACATTAAACTTTGCAGCTATTTAAACTCGAATTTTTTAGCATGAAGATTAAATTCAGTTCAGTTGCTTATGAAAAACTTCACAAACTTCTAACTAATCTGCATTTAAATTTACCTCTAACTTGGCTTTAATCAATATGCAAAACTTTAGTACATACAAATCTAATGGATATCCAAGCCCGGGTAAAAGTTTTGTCTTTGAGTCTCAGTAATTACACTGTCTCAATATAAAATTGAAGGCTAGACATCCCTAAGATTTTTAGATATATGCAAACCTTAGACATACGCAAATCTATAGGATCTCTAGTTTCTGTTGAATATAAAATTAAATACAGCTTAAAACCTTATGTAGATTAAGGTTTGGCATACTTCATCAAAACCTCTGGAAGTTGTACTTACACCTTTTTGAATTTCGTCTAATTTCAATTAAAAATTCATAGATCAACAACTCACCCCAGTTGTGACCACAGAGCTTACCATGAGTGTGATGCCACTACTGGGCACTTTCAACAGCCAATGCATGAGAATACTATAACCTCAGGAGTTCCTGTGATTCATTTTTGGCACCATGTCTGAACCAGACCTGCCTGATTTATAGCTTCTTAATAAAGCTAGGAGATTCCTACTCTTGTGTGAATCTGGTGTGGAATTTAATGGTTTTAGCTGAGCTCGTTTCAGAGTCCTTAAAGCTTATGTGCATCTGAAAGTCAGAGTAAAACTAGATTTGCAAATAGTAAGGGAACATTTAAATGCCTCCTTTCGCAAAGTCTAAATCAAATACAATTTTTTTAATGTGCCCCAAAGAGTTGAAATTTAAATATATAGGCCATTTAAACCAAATTACACTACTGGGTAATATAACCACCTTATATCAATGCAAATGCCTGATTCTGTACAGAGCTAATTCCCCCTCAGCCTCCATGGTCTGCCGTAGAACTGATTTATGAATTTGAGAATTTGGATCAAGAGTATTTTTCTAAAGAAAAGGCCTAAATTATTTTTGAGCATTATGCCATACTTTGTATGTGGCTTACCTGAGAGATAAAAGCCTTCCTCACATGAGTCACACCCCTGTTCGTCACAGCTATCACAGTTGTTAGGACAGTCTCTACACTGCAGAGAACTTCCATCTCTGTAGGTATGTTTTGGACAGTATTTATAGCAATGTTGCTTATACCTGTAAGGTAAAGTAGAAAATCACTAGTAAGTTTCTTTTGAAGGTCATTGAGTCTGTTTTCTGTGTGTTTCTAGGTATTGTAATGTTAAAGCTGTATTAGCATAATGAACAGAAATTATTCCTATAATGAGGATTCAAAGTGTATTTGTTGTTATGTTGTTTATTCAACTAACAAAGTCATGTTTCCTAATCTCAGGATCCTTACGTATAATTAATTTTATTGCATTTTAAAAGGTAGCAGAAACTTGAATACATGCTTCATTAGAAATTACTATATCATGCCTGTAAAGAGCTGATAGCTTGTGAGAACATATAATTGAGTGCCTTTATTTACAAAGTCAACATAATCAATATTTTATTTTGTAATTTTTACAGAAATCTATTAACACTCTCTTTGAAAAGCGGTAGTTAGTTCTTTTCTCCATTTAATTTAAGCTTTTAATTATTTTTTTACTCCTTTGCATAAACTCTGTACATTTAAAAGTGTGTCTTATGGATGTCACATACCAGAACTAGACACAGCATAATAAGAGCAAACTAGTTCCAAATCCATGTGCACTGTTTAACATTTTGACACTTTTTGTTCTATATTCCTCTCTTCCAATATGCTAAGGTCCCACCAGCCCATAAGTTTTAACAGGTCTCAATACTGAGTGATTGGCTCGTCTTCCAACATTTCCCAAGCCTTTTTCCAAGTTACCGTTATTCAGACAAGCAATTTAAAGGATGAGACAACATACACAGCACAGATCTATACAGAGAAGCACACATTTTGCTTCAGAAAAATGTATAGTCATGAAGAGCTATAGAGCTATACTTACATGTAATTGTTTGGAATGCATGTTATACAGATTTTTGGATCATCTGAAATTAAAGATATAAAACTATGTAAATAATTTCCAGAGTGAAAACCAGAATGCTGAAGAGAATTTTTGCTGCCCCATTTTTATGTTACTATTTCTTACGCTAAAATAATTGCAGCCATAACAAGAACATTGTTGTCTCTGAATCTCTGTTCTCATTTATTTTGAGATTAACTCTTCCACAGTCAGATCCTGGCCTGCATTTTCATAGTCCTCAGCATAAACCACAACAGGTATCTGGAAGAAGCTAAGTCCTCAGGAAGTGATGATCTGAAAAGCAGAACTTTCATAGGGGCTCAGGCTGGGTCAAATGAACTGTTAAAAGGAGACTGTAACTTAACTGAAAATGTAATTTCATCCTCTTTCTTTATTTGTTGCAAACAGAAGTTAAAAACTTTTGACACCTTGTATTAGGTTACATGGAAGGCGTAACCAAAGGTATGTATTCCATTACCATCTCCATAAGCTGTTAAACCAGGTGGGGCTGTGTTCTTTGTGTTCAGCATGACCCAGCCCTGATGGCACCATCAGGGCTATCTCTGCTCATGGGCCATGAAGGTCTGCAGAAGAGACCCAGCCCTGCTAACACCATCGAGGCTATCTCTGCTAATGGGCCATCAAGGTCTCTGGGAGTGACTCATAGGATTACATCAGCCCATTGTGAGATGCCCCGCCCAAAGAGGAGGAACTGGACATTCCTACCTGCATATAAGCTGAGACTCTGGAACACTGGGCTACCTTTTCCACTGGATTCCCAGAGGAGAAGAGCTCAAGAGCCACCACTGGACCTCCAGAGACTGACGAGACCTTTCCACAAGATCACCACTTCAACAAGACCACATCCACCGCTCCAACAGAACTGCAGCCACCACTTTAACTGCACTGCTAGCACCACCCTAACAGGGTGCCAGGTTGTATTCTGACTTTGTCAGTTTAAACCATTTTTTCTGTATTATTGCCTTATTCTAAATATAAGTAAAGAACTGTTATACCTTTTTTCCCATATCTTTTGCTTGAGAGCCGCTTGACTTCAAAGTTATAATAATCCAGACCGAAAAGGGGTCATATTCCCTATTCCAAGGGAGGTTCCTGCCTTCCTTGGCAGACACCTGTCCTTCAAACCAAGACGCACCTCTAATAGCAGACCTTTAAGGCATCTAAGTAACCAGTTTAGATTTTAAAATCCTGATCTTGACAAGCGTGTTTCTATATTTGGAGAGGGGGTGGTGGTGGTGGTAGTGGTGGTGCAAGTTTTTTGGGTAAACTTTTCCACCAGAAAATTACTTTTTGTATTAAAAAAATTTGTTGAATGAACAGGAAAAGTGTTATACAACTTTTAAAACCATTAAAATAATGGATTCAGCTTCAAAAACTAAGAGTATTTTATATAACCCTCCTTCTATTATCTTCTATTCACCTTATTTAATTCACCTTAACCAAATATCCCAAAGGCAGCAGAATGGAAGGAAACATAACAATCCGGGTGAATGTATTTATAGAGAGAATCACAGAATATGCTGAATTGGAAGGGACCCACAAGGATCATTGAGTTCAGCTCCTGGCCCTTCACAGCACCATCCCCAAGAGTCACACCATGTGCCTGAGAGTGCTGTGCAAGCACTTCCTTAACTCTGACAGGCTTGGTGCTGTTACCACTTCCCTGGGGAGCTGTTACAGTGCCCAAACACTTTCCGTGTGAAGAACCTTTTCTATCCAACCTGACACAACTTCAGCCCATTCATTTGGGCTGTCACTGATCACCACAAAGAAGAGGTAAAGGTCTGCCCCTCTTCTTCCCCTCACAAACAAGTCTCCCCTCAGCGTCCTCTTCTCCAGGCTGAATAAACTATGTGACTTCAGCTGCTCCTCATAAAGCTTCCCCTCCAGACCCTTTAACATCCTTGTGGCCTGTTTTTGGAAAATGCTAAATGTGTTATGCTGTGGTGCCCAAAGCTGCCCCCAGCACTTGAGGTGAGGCCACCCCAGCCCAGAGCAGAGCAGGACAATCCCCTCCCTTGCCCAGCTGGCCATGCTGTGCCTGATGCCCCCAGGACACACTTGGCCCTCCTGGCTGCCAGGGCACTGCTGACTCATGTTCACCTGTCCACTGACCAGGACCCCCAGGTCCCTTTCCATGGCACTGCTCTCCAGCCTCTCCTTCCGCAGTCTGTCCATACATCCAGAGTTGCCCCATCCCAGGTGCAGAATCTGTCACTTTCCTTTGTTGAGCTTCATATGGTTGGTGATTGCCCAGTATTCTGCTTTGCTGAGGTCTCTCTGCAGGGCCTCCCTGCCTTCAAAGGGGACAACAGCACCTCCCCGTTTTGTATTGTCTGTGAACTTGCTTACTATCCCTTCCAGTCCCATATCCAAGTCATTTATTAAGATGCTGAAGAGCACAGGGCAGAGGATGGAGCCCTGCAGAACTCCACTGGTGACAGGTGACCCCATTCCCAATAACCCTTCATGCCCGACCCATGAACCAGTTGCTCAGCCATCGCATGAGCTGTTTATCCAGCTGTGTGCAGAATGTTTTGTTCAGAAGAATACTATGACAGACTGTGTTTTTAATTTCGAGAAGAATTGAAGAAAACACTACCTTTTCTCTTGGAATCAATTAGTTTGGAAAAGACCTCTGAGATAAGCAAATCTAACTTTTGATCAAACACCATGTCAGCTGGTCCATGGCACTAGGTGCCATTCCAGTCTTTGTATAAATACCTCTAGAGACAGTGATTCCACCACCTCCCTGGGCAGTCCATTAGATCCAACCACCCTTTCTATTAAGAAATTCTTCCTAACCTCCAATCTAAGCTTGTCCACGTGCAGATAAAAACTATGTCTTCTCATCCTGTCACTAGTTGGCTGGGAGAAGAGGTCAACCTGCACCTGACTACAACCCCCTTTCAGACAGTTTTAGAGAGTTCAGAAGCTCCCCCTGAGCCTCCTTTTCTGCAGGCTAAACAATTCCAGCTCTCTTAGCTGTTCCTTGTGTTTCAACCCCTTCACCAACTTTGTTTCCCTGCTTTGCACTCGCTACAGCAGATCCAAGTCCTTCCTGGACATAGCACTCTGAGTGTGACCTCACCAGTGGTGACCACAGGGGAAGAATCACTCTCAGTCCTGCTGGTCACACTGTGTCTGACATAAGCCAGGGTGCCACTGGCCTTCTTGGCCACCTGGGCACACTCTGGCTCATGTTCAGCCAGCTGCTAACCTGCACTCACAGGTCCTTTCCCAATGTGTCACTCTCCAGCCATTCTTCCCAAAGGCTGGAATGCTGCATGGGCATAGGATCTGACACTTGGTCTTTTCAGTGTCCTGAAATCTCTTTTGATTAACCTTGATCTTCTGGTTGAAATATCACTGATGCTCATATGAAAGCAGTAGTAGGCAGTATTTTGAAGGCTGTATCAACCTCTTAATATTTTTTTTTGAGTTCCCTAATTTGTGCCCCAAGGAGGCAGCAAACTACACTGAAAAGAGGGTCTGGTCTGCAGATGGTTTAGATTATATTTGTTTTAATGTATATTTTCTTCAGTAATTCCAGCAGAACAATTCAGCAGCTAACATTTCTTGACTGTTTTGATTCATGAAGCTCCTGAACTGGAAATTGTTGAAGGAGTTGAAATATATACTTTGTTTGTATATGTAATTTTAGAAGTATGTTTGGTCAATGGCTTCTGAGCTAGGTGAATTTCTTGTGTGATCCAGTAGTTTTCTTCTGTGCTCTTCTTTCTGTACAGAACTTTAAATGAAAATCTGGAATATTCTGTACCCGCAGAACACATGACTCAATCTCATATCTTAAGTTTTTTCAGTGATTTTCCCCCAGCCTCGGTTTTACACAGGAAGTAGTTTTTTCTTTCTCAGAAAAATTTCAAAGAAAGAAAGCTTTTTTCAATACATACACCTTGTATCGTCAGTGTGCAAGGAAATTCTCTTTAACCTTTACTCTAGGAAAGACAACATGCTCTAATGTAGTGTTCTGCCCACACAGAAATTTCAGGACTGAAAATCAGAGAACAGTTCCAAAACTTGCTGGGCACTTTTTTTTTGCACAGACTGCATATTGTCACCGCAGAAGCTTGTCGAAACAAGTCTTATTATCTGCAAATCTAAAACCCCTTCTGCCAGACTAACCTCTTGCAGAGGATTTACTCTGAGATAAAAAACCTATCCTTATCATAATTTTGTCTTGAAAGCCAAGGTCTATTCGTCATCAGGGATGGTTTGAAGAAATGAAGTTTTCCTTTGTCTTCCTTAGGTTGCTATGGGAACCAGATCAATTTTTGCTCGTTTATCATGTAATGATAAATCTGTATCTGTAAGCCTGAGTCAATTCACAGAAAAGTGTTGTAACTTTGCTGAACATTCTTCACTCTGCAGCCTACTGAGGAGTGCTTTATTCTTGGTGTGAGCCTTTGAAAATAGTTCTGGTGCAAATGTTGCAAACCCATGTCATGGTGCTCACTGTAGAAATCTGGATGGGTCAAGAGTCAGTATATATTGTATTTTGATGCATGGAAATGAGATATCCTGAAGGAATCCATAAGAACCATTCATACCATAAGATGTTTTACTTTCACAAGTCAGGTGAGGTGAGTAGAAGAGAACCCCAAGTAATTAAAAGTTGGGTCAGGAAAGTGTGGCTCCATGGGGGCACACTGACCGGAAGATTGGCACCACAAATTGAGAGGATGCCTGTCTTTCACAATCACTTCTGAGAGGAAGACCTGTCCTCCGTTGGTTCCTAAGAGTTTATCAGTGAGCTCTGTGTGCTGCAAATATTTACCTCCTCAATGAACTATGTGCTTGCACTTACTCAGCATTATTAGTTAATGGTGCTGCAATTTCTGCTGGTGAAGTGTACATTTGCAAGTCAGTAGATATTGCATGTCAGAGAAGTTTGTCACTTATCACCTTCAAAGGTACCCAAATTTTGTGTCTGTTCATTATACAAGTGCAAAAGGGCATATGTAAATTGCATTATTAAAGGGAGACCTGAAGGTGTTTGAGAAAACACATTAGTCCATGTGTTGTATTTTAAACAGAAGAAATAGGCACCAAGATTTTTATGTTCTTGCATTGAATTGACTCTGAAATTCTCTTAGAATAATTACTTTAAGTGGTTCAGAATCTACAGTTTTACCTTATATTTTTTCTTTGCTCTGAATGTTGGCTTATAGCCACGAGCTTTCCAAAAAGGAAAGCTTGACTTTGAAGAAGGTGTCTGAAATCCATTACAGTTTTAAAAGTTTGGAGAAAATATGAATGCTATTCTGCAGTTCTATAAATATGTGAGTAAGTGAACTTACATTGAGTGGTGGAAGGTAATTGCTACAATGACATAAAGAAAATCCTCTTCCTTAATATTTTTTGGAGCAGAACTTTCGCTCTCAAAAGCTGCTTTTTTGGGGGAAACTGGATTTCATTTTGTGTTTAGTGGCACCCACCAGAAAGAGAGACATTAAAATATAATCAAAACCTGATGGTCAGAGATAATGAAGACCTGCAGTTCCCATCTTTCTGCATCAGAGGGAGCAACCGTTCATTGCTGCTATAAACAGTAGACTCAGAGTGTCCAAAACTGGGCTACAAGACCTGAGGTACCAAAGCCATAAAGATAATCTTGGCAGTGTGGGCTTGTGATGTATGCATCACACTTTCTAGATACTTTGTATGTCCAACGTTGTGCTAGCGCTTGCTTGCACAGAAGTAGGGATATATTTGAAGTTTGTAAGAATTTAGAATTGAACATCTATACTGAAGTCACCATTAAGGCTTGGGTTGTGCCTGTGCAAGAGCCTGCCTTTCAGATCTCATGTGAAGTTGTGTACCTCAGAATGCCAATTAGGCTGGTGTGGCATCAAGCAGAGCCAAATGCATCTGAGAGCGTATGGGCAGGAGAGAGTGGGGAGCCGAGCCTTAATGTGCATAGCTGTTGTTTGGACACCATGTACACACAGCTATAGATTTTTTTGGATTTGTGCTTTCTAAGGCAATGTTCTCAGTTCATACCCCAGGATCTGTCAGCATCTGCAGGCAGAATGGTATCTGTGAGTGTTAAAGAATCTTTACCTCCTTAAAATGTGAGTGGCCTCTGAATTAATGAAGTGAAACGGAAAGAAAAGAATTACCTGAATTTAAAAGAAAGCATCATTTTTATTTTAACTGCATAGTTTACCTGTCATTGATTAAGTCTCTCTCTGAGTTCCTGTCTTTGCTCTTAGACCTTCAACGTTGATACAGTAAAGATATACTGCCACACTGGCGCCCTAAAACAAAATCCACTCTAAACTTGGAGGAAACCAGACAGATTTGACTGCATTCCTTGAGGATTCCAGAAGATCTTACAAACAAACAGTATCTATCTTCTTTAGTATCCTCACACCTGGTGAAGAATAACCTGCAGTGTTACTTACTGGGTGGGTTTTACTTTCTTCTCTGAAATGCCTGATATGGGATGTAAATTATCAAACCACCACAAAAGTATGATACCTCAGTCTTAACCTGGATGTAGTGTCATTGCTGATCAACGTTGCCCACTCAGACTTTCTCTATTCTGCTCTCACATGGCATCATGCAGAAGGGAGGAAATCTTATTATTTTCCCTGCTGGCACAAGGCAGGAAAACACTGCCTGAGACTGCAGGTGGTGGTTTAATCTATTATTTGGTGCCTCATGAAAAAAATGTTTTGATCAAAACTCTTTCAGGCTAGTAGGAAAACAGGCAGTTCAGTTTTCTTAATAAGCTTATGTATGTCCCTCCTAAAAACTAGACTTCTGTCTACAATAGAAAAATATCATAATTTTTGTAATTTGTAGACAGTAAGAGAATCACTTGCATTTTGTTTCTCTTGGTTTAGATTGTAATGTTGTCATGCCCTGATATTTCCTTATAAATAAATAAAACTTCTGTAAGTGACCCTGTGCTCATTACAAACTTAAGAAGTTAATTATTTTTACTTCCTAGGAATTTATATTGAAGAATCTAAAAGCACTTCAGAAGGAGCAGGTGTTGGATGATTTTCTGTGAGGGAATGGTCTTGAGTCAGCTGTAGACCCACAAATATGAACAAAATGTATTTGCATTTGTATATATGAATAACTACTTTTCAGTGTGCAAACTATATAATTTTTATTCCAATTGCTATGATTACTTCATTCCTTTTTTTTCTCACTGCACTTTTATCTGAAAAGTTCATTGCATTGAACTTTTCCTACACCTGCTCTACAGTTACGTTAAATTATTCAATTGTGTTGAAGGGAAGATAGGACAAAGAGACTGCAAGCTCCTCCAGCATTCACTTAATTTAAAAAGGGAGGCTGCAGAAAGACTATGAAGATGTGAAACTAAATGTAGCACTAAATTCTATATTTTCTCGCCTTGAAATTTTACTGTTTGAAGTTATTTTTATGGCAGTCTAATTTCTCTAGGGCTTGCAGAAGAATTAATTTATTGAAAGAGATAGGCAGTTAAGTTTTTGGTTTTTAGGTTTTTTTACAAAGGTTTCTAAATACATCAGCTTTCTGATGTGACATGAGAAAACAATTACTGTGATCAACTTATCTACGAATTAAGCTGTTGATATGCCTGAAAACTCATTGAACATTAATAGTAGAAATATAAGCAAATATCTACCATAATATAGATATAGATATAGGTTTCTACCATAGCTACCTGACTTATTTAATGTTTGAATCTTACAGGTTCTACTTTAATTCAAGAACACATAATCGTTTGTAAAATCTGCCTGGGACTGTGCTTTTAGGTCACTGCTGTTCTTCTGTTCCAAATAGAACTAACACTAAACCAGTCTCTGACTCTCAATAATATATGCATTGTGACCACACAAGACTTTCCTTAATAGAATTCCTGTTATTAAACTTTGGCATCTTAATACTTCTGACTTTACACAGCAGTGAAAACTAATCCAGTCTTTGCTTTACCTGTGTCCACTTTGTTGACCCTTGAAGCTCTTAAAAAACCTCTTTTAAATCAGAACTTTGATTGTAAGAATTTGAAAGTATGTAGGGAATATTATAGTTGATTAATGTTTAGGAGACCACTGATCCTCCGAGGCAAAAGGTAGATGAGTACAGCTTCTTTTTCTCTATGCCAGCTGACTGTGAACAGCCTTCCAGTCTCCTTATACACGGCTTAAAAAGTTCATATACAAAGAAAATCATCCCCTGAGTTACTTGAAATTGTTATTTTAAAGAAAAGTTGCTATTCATACATAGTACATTTCTCCCTAAATGAAAACACAGATTACCACTAAACAATTTCAGAAGAAAAATAAAGAATTCGAAGTCATAAGCTTTGCAAAGAACACAGAAAATATTAGCACAGAGGAGTAGCATCTGATGGCATCAATAAAGATAGGTATTGAAACATATACTCCCCCTTTACTTCTCTTCTTCTCCCCTCAACCAAGCAGACAGCTGCCATGAATCTGGATAACACACCATGCAACAGAAGACCACAGTGTAGTTGCATTCGTGTTAAAACCACCTCTTCATTCAACAGTATTGTCAGGGGAAGTTGTCACAGAGAAAAGCCTTAGCCTTGACTGAATTCACACAGAATGACTACTCACCACCATCATAGGGTGTTTTTTATGGTATCACATATTAGATTGGACAACTGGCAGAAAGAAGGGATTATGTGGTGGAAATGCTTATGTAAATTAGGTGTGCCAGTTAGTACAGCCAGAGAAAGAGCTGCACAGACAATGTCTGTTATTGCCAACAATGGCATGCCAATACTGTGCTGTGATAAATTTTGCAGACCTGGCAACTCAGGTTCAGGAACTGTCCTAGTCATGGATGGCAGCCCTGAATGCAAGAGATACATTTTTTATGGAAGGGGCATGTCTTTACATCCAAGGTTTTCGCTTCTGGAACATGGCAAAGCGGAATCCGTGCCCGCTTGGAAGAGAGTGACGCACCCTCCTGCGGGACAATGACTGTACACGTTGCACTTGCCGACATCTTATGAGCTTTCTCTGGGTATTCTGCTAGGACGAGAAGTCCCTGAAACTGTGGGGAAGCTGCAATAGCCATGTGGCAAGCACTTTGTGATGAGGAAGTTGAGATTCCATCTGAATCTCAGACCCCTCTTTTTAATTAGCACTGCTGGTTGCATTTTCAACTGAGCATATTTTCTTTCTTTTCTGTTTCACCAGAATGCCAAATGAACTGCACATGGATGGACGGATTACCCTACGCCAACCTTAAACAGATAGAAGGAATATTTTTTGGGGGCAGTAGCATTGTTATTGCAAGAATATATTGCAAATTAGAATATAATTTTGCAATGATATGATATATCATATCATATCATATCATATATCATATCATATATTATTTTGAATTAATAATATATTTTGCAATAATATATGGCAAAATATTGCTTTTTAATGAAAATTAAAGATTGCCTATTATGTCTATTTTCTTGAATAAAAAGCATAGGGTAGTGGTCTGTTTTCAGGCCTAGAAAATCTAAACATCTGTAGTAAAATTCTGTGTCTGACAACAGCCTCACAAAGTCGTTAAATCTTTCCGCTTGAGTGTGGTATTTGAACAGGAAAAAATAAAAGTGCTGCAAATTTTAATAGCTAAATTAATAAAAAAATATTCTTATCTATGCTGAATATAGATTTTAGAAATTTATTTCAAAAATAAATATAGTATGGAATATAATTTATATGGTGAGAAGCCACCTGCACTAATTACAAATTGCTCAGCTGCATGCACTCAAGCTAATGACAAGAGTGAAGGGAACTAAATTTTCCCCACTTTAAGAATAACAGTAAGGTTGATAAAGGAAATATTTACCCTGTTTGCAGTGCTGGCATCCATCTGAACATGGTACGCAGTCTTCAGAGTCAGGATCTTCCACTTCACCTGCGTTTTGCAAATCACCAATTTTGGGTTAATTCTAGATAATGTAAGGCTAACATTTGGAAGCATTCAGCAAGGCTCCTGGAAATAAATTTGAGTCAAATCAAAATGGGAGAAAGACTCATGGAAATTTGTTTTGTCATTTGTTCTTGTATAACCCAATTCGAGGAAAACACTCCTATTTTACAATAGCATGATATTAAGAGAGGATTGGAGCTGGAGCTTAAGGACCTCAGGGTTATATGTGACTGTGTGTTTCAAAACATTTTTTAATATGCTTAAGCAGATTTCTATAACAAATTGAATAATATATTTGTTATCTTCTACTGAAGGCTTACCTTCTCTACAACTATGCTTCTGACACACATTTTGAGTGAGGTAGTAGCCTCTGAAACATCTTTTGCAGTGGCTGGAGTTCAGGCACACCTCACAGTGACCAGGGCATGGCATACAGGTATGCTCAGAGTGGTAGTAACCTGGAGGACATCTGTCTCTGCACTCGCCGTGGTACAGGAAACGTTCCGTCCCTCTTCTGTCTGTGTGGCAAACAAACGGGAAAAAGTAGTCAGTCACAGACGGCATTTGGGGTATAAAATGGAGCTATATGAAATTCCAGTGCTGCAGATGAGACATTGACTGTTAGATTTTACAGTTTCACACCAAACGAGATGCATAAAAGTTTCAGGACCCCAAACTTTTCACATTCCTGGAGATTTATGGTATGTAAAGATGTCATGCTAGTGAATAATTACTCTTTACATCCATCAATCTAATAAAAAAAAGATCAAGATTTTTCCATTGCTGTGTTCCCTTGCAGAGGACCAACAAATATTTGTAATGCATTGTACGTGCAAATGTAGAATTATTATTAGGAAAGCAAAAGTAGCCCACTTCAGCTTTGGAAAGGATCAGTCTGTGACCATAGATGATTAAACAATAATCCTCATCCTAGTGGAATCATTTAGATCTGAATTTAAAAAGCAGATGCGCAGCTATTTGCTATCGAAGCAATAGCAGTCTCTAGTGCATGAGAACTGGGGGGTCCCCTGCTCCAAATCCTTCTGAATGAAGCCTGTGAAAACCTCGGTAACTTCATGTGCCATGTGCTGCAACATGGGGAGCTTTCTAATCAGCCATCCTACAGTATAAATTACACATATAACTGTGCTAAGTGTATTTCATTGCCTTAACTGTAGAGCAAGAATTTACTTACCATAATTTATTTTTGAAAATGGAGAGAAAGCAGCTATAATAGGCAATAATGCTGCTCCACAGCAGAAGCTGAGTTCTATTTATTTTACTTTTCATGCACAAACCTTCAATTTTCCTGCCTCATAGGGTGTGAGTCTCACCAGTGTCTTAATTTCTTGATTCACAGAAATACAGAAATTTATTTTGCTGTCCACCATAAGGGAGGGACTTTGGGGAACAATTCTACAAACTTGCTCTCACATTAGACCTGAAGTACCATTTGACAACTTCATCTACTGAGTCACATTTCCTAAAGTGGGAATGTCAGTCTCATCATCAGTACGACCGATTAATGCAGCCGTACTAGTGTTTTCTTGTAATCTAGGCACCTATTACTAAATAAAGTCTGGGCCATTGTTGATTAAGACTGAAATGGACATAGCACCTGAAATGAAAAAGGCTGCAAATCCATTGTGCATCCTCAGAAGACAGTTCATAAAAAAATCACTCTTTATTATAATTTAAATCTTAAATACTCATTTCCAAGGACAGTTCAGACTAGTTACACATACTTGCAGGTAACAGCCTGGGGCTCTTTGCTCATCAGATGTTAGAGAGACAATAGGATACCATTTTTAAAACAGGCTTTCAGAAGAAACAGGCTTTTAGAATTCCCACTAAATTAACCACATTCGCCTTCCTCTCAACCTAAGGGCTGTAAAAATGTGTGTTGGTGTGGAGGGACGTCCCTTAAGTCCCACCCCTTCCCGAAAAGCGCCAGATCTAGACAGTCTAGGGGAGCGTGACACTCAAGTTTGAGTCCTCCCACGGGGGGTGTTCACCGAATTGCCCAGCCCTTGTTGCTGGGGTATTTCCCCTTTCCCCCGCCCTGTGGGTGTTGCAAGGAAATATCAATCTCCGGGAACCCTCCCAGGTTTCCCGAAAGTTCTGTAGGTTTATATCAAGCATTGGTTTGTTTCCCTATTTGTTACTGTCATCCCCCCTCCACCTTACCGTAATTTGTTAGCCCCCGGGTTGTCCATCCTCCTTGCCATTCCCCTATTGGTCGCTAGTATACCTTAAAGGCCAGGTACCCGCACCCCTCGGGGCCTTTTTGCTGTATCGTTCGCCACCACCACCACCCCTGCTCTCTGCCTCAATAAAGCGGAGTTGAACAGCAACGCCCTTCCTGCCCTTTTGTTCTCCGGACTCTCTTCACCAGCTGCGGGAATGTGGTCTCACGCCCCTCTGGGGCTCAGACCTGCCTGCCTGAGAGCCAGCCGCTGAGAAGCCCAGCCAGGCGCCGTCAGCCCCTGAGCTAGCCGGGCCCCTGTAGCCATATCACACACGGCTACATGCTGGTGATAAGCTTCTCTTTGCAAACCCTGTTTGTTCAGCTGTAGGGACACAGCAATCTCCAGTGGAACCTACCATGCTTGTTCCTTAGCCTGTCCCAGAGAGATGGTTAGGAAAGCAGCCTGGCTCCCTGCCTGCTCCATTTCAGTGCAGCACATCCTGTGCAGTGGGTGGGGGAGGCATGTATGAAGCTTTCTTTTCCAGAGGCAGGCTATGCAGGTTTTGTGTCCCTTTCATTTTCCTTGTTTCTGTTTCTGTTAACATCGCTCTTATTGAAAGTACACCAAGGGAAATGCATTAAGTTGCAAGGACAATAAAGAGTTTTGTTTTGTTGTACTTAAAAAGAAAATTGAGGTCCAATTCCCTTCAGAGTCACAAGAAGATTATTATGCAGATTGGTAGTAAAAGCACTACTCATTTTATTGGATCTAACAACTGGCCTTGAGAGCTGAGGGAGAAGGGAATTCGGAGGCCAAGGGAGGGGAAAAAAACTGACGAAAAGAAATCTTACTTACCTGTTCCACAAGTGGTGCATTTGTTAGGTTCACTTCCACTGCAGTCCAGGCAGGTATGATGGCACAAATGACATTTTTGTTTGAATTCATACTTTCCTCTGGGGCATTGCATAACGCAGCAGCCATCATCAAAGACTCTTTTAAAGAAGACAGAGGCATAATTACAAATTTAGCTACTACTTTTTCTTTAAATCTAAAGGAAACTAAAAAGAAACTCTATATATTCTTCTCTCACTCTATTTACAAGTCTTTGAACTTTAATGTTTCACTCTCCTGAACTTATTCATAGCATTTACTATACAAAGAGTGTTTGAACCCGAAATTTAGGCTTCAAAGATGATTTTTCTCTGAAATATTTCTCTGAAAAAAATCACCTTTTCGTACATTACCTAGGTGTCCCTATATCACAATCCCTGGTAAGTCTCATGTGTCTGCTGAAAGGAAAATCATACTTGATCTTTCTCTCTGAAGGAATAACCCATTTGTCTTATTTTAAGATTGCGCTTGAAAAGTACTATGGCTTCAGTAATACAACCTTGTACATGAAGTCAAATATCTATCTGTATATTGGCCTCTAGGAGCAGTATTTTTAGATTTGCATACTATCGTGACTTAGGAATGGTATTTACTGATTTCGTTTTCCCACGGAAACACTCCAAACCATGTTCAACCGCCTGTCCTACCTCCTCCTCCTCTGCTGGGGATGGAGAGGAGAATGGGATGTACAGAAGGTAAAGATCACAGGTTGTGATAAGCACAACTTATTTGAAATTGCAGAGAAATAAGAAAATGGCCAGTAACATCAACAGTATCAATAACAAAGCATACAAAAACTGAACAATTCCTGTGCCAGAGCTCACAACTGCACCACACAGAACTCATGGCAATACCAGATTGTGCCAGGCTGTGCCACCTGGAAAGGGACCCCTTCCCCCAGCCCTGCAACTTACAGAGAGGTAATACAGAATAACCTCCAAGTCTTAGACATGCCCCTCCTGAATACTGCAGAAATTAACTCTGTCCTGGCTGGAACCAGGACATATATCTATCTGTAAGTATGTAGAAGTTTGGCTGTTGGATGTTCTCCTCCTGCTGGATAAATAAACATTTGCTAAAGAATCCTTTTATGCGATGAAAATTTGTGGTCCGTTTTTCACTGCTGCTTAATGTCTACTGTTTTAAAACAGAGAAATGCACCAATTCATGCATCATTCATAGACTAAAAAGAATCATTCATATACTAAAAGAATATAAAACAAGTTGGCTAGGTATTGACAGTGTTTTTGCTCTTAAGAAAATAAGAAAGGAGAGGTTGTAATCCTCCACGCTTAACTGCTTTGACCACTTTGGTACCTGAGGACTTGGGATTCAGTTTCTAGAGAAGGTGAGCACCATTTTGGCTGTTAGTACAGATTTTGCGTACACCTAGGCAACAAAAGGTTTTTCATTATATTAAGAGAGTCCGTGTTTTCATTGGCTGGAGTCAGCCAATGGCATTAGAGAATATCCACAATATGTCTTCGTAAATTTCAGTTACTATGATCATTTTCAGATTTTTTCTGAAAGAAAAGGAAAAATGCGACGGAGGTACTGGAGGTAGCTGGACCACGCTCATATGGCATGCAAATATTACTGAGTTCAACTACTCAGTAGTTGTAGGATGGCTAGCTCTAATGACAGCCATCCTTACAAGCAGCTCACACAGTGGTAAAGCACATTTTTCTTGCTCTGTTACGTTGCCCTTAATGGGAAACACCTGGTCAGATCTTGTCACCAACCTTAGCTCAAACTGTAAACAGATGGAGAAGGAATTTTGTGATAACCAGTTTGTCTGGATGAAAAAACTACAATTCCATATTTTTTTCTTTAAGAAAACCGAAACCAACAACACAAAATAAAAATGAACAGGTAGCAGTATTTTCATTTCTCAAATGATCTGACAGTGATTTTAGTGTGAAATACATTGACATCTACTCTGGCTTTTTATAAGGAACTCTAGCCTCTGTGCAAAGTTTTTCTTTATTTTTGTTTCTTTCATTATAGGCTATCTCATTTAATATGACTTCTTCTAGCAGCTTTCATGATGTGCAGAAGGATCTCAGAAAGCTTTTTGAAACCTTAGACAGCAAAATTCAAAATTGTTAGAGAATTTATAATGGGGGTTGCAGCATCCTTCCAAAAGGCCACAAAGACCTCATTACTGCAAACACCTTGGTGATTTTTCGTAACAATACTTCGTTCCTTCTTTGCTTTGTAAATATCTCTGTGTAAATCTCACGATTTAGGTTGCAAGGAAGGAACAGACAATCCAATTTAAGTGCCATTGTGAATCGGAGAAATCCACTCCACAGTCCAAAATTCTGCCCAGATTTCCTCTGCTCTCATTTTTGGTGTAATGCAATTTAATAATGTTTCATTGCTTACAAATTTGTTTGGACTCCACTGGTCCTGGTATGTCTTTCATTGGCATAGTCATATAATCGATTTTTCAGGGCAAATTGCAGAATTGTTTAGGGATTTTTTTCTTGCCTTGGAGGATCTGATCCTGTTTTCATACCAGTGGAAATGTCAGCTGGCTACAACACACTCCAGTGGCACAGAACCAGAGCTATTTGTGGGAGAATATATCTATGGGTAGGACATGTGTTTAAAACTGGTAGTCCCCTGGATGAGATGAAAAATGATGTAAGCATAAACCACTGATATGTAAAGTCATGTGGAAAAGCTTCTTTCTACTGTTCACTCCTCATGGCAGGTTAGAAATACCAGCTTCAGCCATAACACCTCAGTTAGGGAATGAAATTGAGGTGCTATGAATGTCTTTCCAAATTAACCTCAACATGCATATTCATGACTTGTGCCGACCTCTGTAGCTATGTACAGCTACAGATGCCCTAGATTCTTGTTGTTAAAATTGTCAGTAGTAATTCCAGCAATTATGATTTAGAAAGGATGACAATGAAAGAATGCCTATTTTATATATAAAATTGAATTTTTCTTTACCTGTGGGGATCATGCTGCTAAACATTAACTGCTTGTGTAGCCAGCTCCCTTGTTTACATAAAAATTGTTTTCTCAAGTGTCGTGTTTTTTTTCTCTAAACACTTCTTGCTTCCTTAGTCTCTGCAAGCTAGTGTTAAGTACAGTACAGCCACTTCTCCAGACGATGATGTGAGATGTTTGTACTGCACTGTGCTAGGAGACAATTACCTTGTGGGTGGGCAGCTGATGCAGTCGTCTGACTCAGGTCCAATGCACTTCTGACAGGAAGTGTCACACAACTGGCATTCTTGGGAATCATCGAGATATTCCCCTGATAGAAAAATAATTGTTTATTTCAGATCATTTCACAATAGTTAGAAAAAAAAAAAAAAGGAAGAAAAAAGCACCAAGCTTTTCAGGTTGGAAAATACAATGATGAAAAGGAATTGGATCCATTTTTAATTACTGAAATGAGCACATTTCCCTGTGGCATCAGGAAAACAACCACTGGGTCCCTTGGGGAACCAGGATACTCAGACCTGTTAGTTTCTAGTAATTGTTTATTTATTTGTGTGTTTGTTCATTAATTTTTTTCTTTTCCATGTGAATTTGACAAAGAGTGATTTTTGTTGCTTTTATTAATGTTATTTATTTTGCACCAGTTGAAGTAATGAGACTCTAAAGATTTGTAAGTTGCATCAAAACTAGTGCTACCGAGGAGTATTTGTTATGCAATGTGTTCTGATGCAGCTGAAACATGAGCCTGATTGAAGTTGCAGCATAAAGGGTTTGCTGTCATGGGTGCAGATGTGGTACTTGAGGAGATGGACTTGAGCAAGCTCCCATCAGCCAGAGACCTGTGGGTGCTTCCCAAACCTCTATCTATAGCATTATTTGTCTCCCTCCCAAACTGCTGGTGGAATACTTCCTACCTGAAAGATCCAGGATTTCATTTAGGCTGAATCAAAGCTTGGTGCCAAAGAGCACATTTGGACTTAAGAAAAATAATTATATTATATGGAATTCTACCTGAAAACTGAGATAAAGGTATAAACATTTCCAGATCATGAATACACAAGTACTAATGTGCTGCTGAAGTGTAAAGTTTGCCTCTTTATCCACTGAATATTAATTGAAACACTGGTACAAACTTGTAAGTTGCATGCTTGATAACTCTTAGGGCAGAAGTATTAATTTGGTAAGTAGTGTGAATTCTTTATCTGTGTGCAGCATTGTGTGGGGACAGCAAATTGATATATCACACAGTTTTATAAAGCTCAGGACTAGGTCTTTTATGTCAGTTAGTATTGGGAAAATTAATTGTAACTGAGTATATATATTTAGGGAATTGGCTGTTCCTTCATTCTTGGGTAATGGAAGAGGCTGGGCAAAAAGTCCTATATAATACATAAAACCTGCAGTTTCTATGGATACTTCAATATCAAGCAACTCTTTCCACTTGCATTGCTGCTGGAAAATCCAGATCTGGCAAATATAGTGAACTTTAGGAATCAAAATACAAATATGGAATGACTTGGGTTTGGGTCTCACTTGCAATGAGTTCCTTACATTTGAAGAGCAAAGGCACCGTACAACAACCACTTGTACCAATTTAAAATTATGTAGGAAGAAAAAAATTCTAAACTATTGCAAATTATGTTCTCTGACCATTATGTTTTTAACTGCTGTGTTTTTACATATTAAACTGTATTAACAAATTTTATAATAGTTGAAACCTCTGGTATTTGATATGAGCTAAGATTTTACTTACACGCTTAAGGGGATGGGAACAGTATAGCTATAAAGGCAATCTGACTGGAATATCTAGCCAACTGTGGGTTGAACCTAGGGTACCCAAAATGTAGGCAGAGATATAATTTTCATTTTATAATGGTTTGTGGGTCTTCTGAAGAGAGGAAAAAAGTAAAAGACAAGCCAAAAGCCAGTGATAGAGCCACATAACCCATGAAGACAATGCTCCTCAGAGGTTGCTGTGGAATCTGTGCTAGCTGGGTAGAAGTTCAGAACTGGGAGAAAATGAAGAGTCTCCTGGGAGATCAGGGAAACAAAAGTCTTTGTACACATACATGTTCACACATTTTTATAGGTCTTATTATCCAAAGAGCATTCTGTATACATCTATATCTGTATCTATATATGTATCTATGTATTTATTTCCATGTATTTATGTAATCCCTTGCACTTCCCCTTCCCAGTACAAAAATTAACCCTGTCCTGACTGAAACTAGGGCAAATTTGATATATACATATATATATGTATACATATATGTATACATATATGTATATATATATAAATACACAGACACATATACACATGCACGTAATTTGGACAATAATACAACCATGAAAAAATGCAGTATCTGAAAAGAATTCCTGTTGCAGGTCTGGTGATTCAGTATTTTATACTACTGGGTTTGCATCACTGGGAAATCTGTCAAGGTGACTTCATTACATAATTGTGTCTCTGATGTTGTATTGTGATATGTATTAGAAAACTTTGTTTCTCTAGTCCTCCACTTTATTTGCCCACACTATCTGTGTGTTATCCCATGCGCTTATCCACTGGGCCTGAGCTACTAATTCATACACCTCAGCTACGCCTGATTAAATCCTTCCCACATGGTAGAAGTGCTTAGTTTTTAAAGGTTTTAGTTATTTCTATGTTATGCCTTTCATTGGAAGTGGGGTAATTCATTTCAGCTGTGCTTGGAATAGTGCCAGAAGACCAGTTCTATGGCTCTAAACTGACACATTTTAAAGAATACTATTACAAGAATGTGCACCAGAAAATACATACGTCAGGCCCTCTGAATTGCAAATCACATCTAGAACTGTAGGTCTGATGTCTTAACAAAATAGTTTTCAGTGGATATTCAAAGAGTTAACACTGAAATTCAAAAAGGAGGACTTCTAAACTATTCCACAGGGCAGCTGAAGCATCTCCCAGAATTTCTTGTGAGTAATGTATTTCTTTACAAATCTCACTAGATAAATACAGGCTGCCAAAGCCTCAAACCTTTTCTTTTCTTTTTTTCTGTATTAAAATTCTTTATCTGTCCAACATACTTAATAGAAGAATGCTCTCAGCAATGTGTTTTCACTTAGCTTGCAATCAGGCAATGATCATCAGTTACTTTGGATCATCTCATATTCATCATTCATTTATGTGTTAATTCTGCTACCTTGTCCCCTTGTTTAAAAACATTTCTCACCATATTAAAATTAAAAGGAACTGGAGATATTGTAGGAATAATGATACGTTAACAGACATGATTCCTCATAATGGGAAGATTTTAATGTATAAATTTTGTGTCCATAGTTAGAAATGTTTAACTCCACATTTGGGCTACATCAGGTTTCAGGTGCCTTTAATGGCATACAAAACCCCTACACTTAAAACTCAGTTCCTCTCAATTAACATGATGCATTTTAAAATGAGGTTAGAACTATTATCTCTCATTAAGGAGGTAGAAATCTAAGTTGCAATAAGATCATCAAATTAGTTTGCAATAGCAACCTAGAGCCTGTCTCTCCTGAGTCTCAGTCTGGAGCTCTGTCATAGTTGCCAAGCCATTCTATCTCTTTGTGAAAGCAACATCAAGTGTACCTTTATCTTGTCACTGTTTCTCTCTTGCTTTCCAAAAACCTGTGTAATTCACAGACAGCACAAGATATTTCAGGAGATCAGTTAGATGGAGGTGTGAATATCCTTGTCAGATATGCGTGAAGATACAGACTTTTATGTGCTGGCTGTCTTAAATATTTTTCTCTTGTCCCTCTTGAGACTCAATCACTGCAAGTCATGTGTTACTTTCCCACTTTTTTGGATCAAAACATCACTTTATCTAATTTTAAAATGCTCTATATCTTCAATAACATTGCCACAACCTCTTTTCCTTAAAATCAACATAAAAAATAACTTTATTTCCTCCATTTGGCTTGGTTACTTCCATGAGAATCAGGATATGGATTTTATACTTGGGTTTTCTGTCTGTAATGTTACAGGTTATAAAGGCTTGACAGAGCAGATAAACAAAAACTGCTCAGAATTGCTTTTCATCCATTAGCTGTGAGAACTGAAATAAGTTGGTCTTGGAGAGCTCTCTGCTTTTTCTCATGTTTGGCCGTGGCACATTTTATTTTGTCTGGTTTGTGGGATCAGCTCCTTGAGTTCTCTGAAGGAACATTTATTCTTAAAGCTTAAGTACATAACTAAAACCAAGTTGCATATAAAATTCACCCTTGCATGCAAATTCACCCTTAGGATTCTTTTTTAAGTTACTCTTTTTCATACCCCAAGGTCTCAGTGTTTGATAGACTACAGTTCCCTGAAAAAAATCTTGCCATAATGTCCATGTTGTAACATTTTCAAGATGAAGACATTTCCTTTACCCTCAGATTTGGCAGTTGTACAAAAATTGCATCTGGTTTCCAATTATTTGTCTAGCTTTGGTTTTCAGTCTCCTGCTAATTACACAATGACCAAATTTCTGTCTCCCTATTTGGATGTGCAGAAGGGACAAAGAAGTTACTCTTCATGGACAAAACTTGGTAATTATGATTTGAGGTGATGAGAGGGATTCAGGATTGGAAGTCCTCTTTTCAAAAGTGCTCTAGGCTGTGACAAATGAGAAAGCTGAAAATAGGATATTGATTCCTAAGTCACTAAATCTCCCTCTTGTGCCAAGGGGCAAAGCAGAACCTTGAAAGGGATTGAACATCTCTTCCCTGAACAGCTGTGTGCTGAGTGTGATACCATGATTTTAGGATGAAAAGCCCCTTTGTTGCACGATTAGGTGAGATCACACAGAGAGACTCAGGTTAGCCGTAATCATGACAGTCAGGAGTGAGGAAATTGCCTTTATCAGACTCCTCTATCTTACACAGCCCTCTATGCTTTTTCCTGCAGAATAAAAACATTCACATTAGCCAAAGCTGCCTTATTTATTTCTAACACAAAGGGATTTTCCCTTCCCTTTATAATGCGTACTTCTCCCCCCATTTCTGCATAGTATTAATACCACTGCTGTTAGAAATGCATGGAAGAGCCAGCGATCTCAATGGTACTTAGTGGGCATAAACAGGCCCCAGAAAAACATTTTTTAGCATTTTAAATATCACCTTTAAATCTCCATTTCTACAAAATTTTTAGGCATTTTAAAAGTTTGCTTTAAAACTCTCTACCAATTACGTGGATGCCTGGAAGCAAAAGCTGACAAGGTTCACGGTTTCTCCCTTGCCTGTGTGAGGACCCACGTCAAAGCCTGGCAAAGTATTCTGCTGCTCACCTCGAGCCTGAAATTTGACAGCCCCATGAGAAAGGAGGAAGGGAAATGGAACATTCTCTATGGCTCTGTATCTAAATACTGCAGTATTATTAAGTTGTTACACTCCATGGAAAAAAATAAGCTTCGCCTCTCTATTTTTTGAGCTTTCCAATTGGATATTTTTGTTTTACGTTGTCAAGCTTCCCATTCTTCATGAAAATCAGTAGGTGAGAATCTTCTAAAGGGCAGGGGAACAGACACCTGAACCTCACTGAAAATCATCTCACAGTGCAGATAGTACTGCTTTGGAAAGGTAGGAAAGAAATTGCTTGTGAAATACAAAAAACAAGTGTGGAAGCTGATGGTATGTTTGAGTAAAGCTAGTGTTATTAGCACATGGAGTACATTAAAGATAGAATCTTTCAATGCTGGAGGAAAACACACATCAGAGGCAACCAAGGTAATCCAGTGTGTCTCCCTCCTATGTTATATAGCAAGCAGTACGTACCTTGTACATACAGAACCTTCCCTGACCACGGCAGGATCTCTGTAGTCTGATTTGAATAGACATAAACCTGAAGTGGGAAGAGCTGGATGTTTTGGGGCAGTATTTCAGTGGTGACATCCATTTTAAGCTGAGAGATTCCTACACAGGCTGTTTGTACTGGACATCTTCAACTTAATCAGGTTACGAACAGAGATTACTGGGCAGATTTTAGCAGGCCAACTATTGTCTCAACAAGATGTAACAACACAGACTCATACTGTTAATCAAATGCAATTTCTGTTTAATTTGCACAGATGAAGACATATTAAAGCCTGAGAAAAACCTGCCAAAAGATGCAAGTTCCTCCTTGGAAGTAAGGAGCAGATCAAATTAAATCTTTTAATAAGCAGTATAAATGTCTAAATTTTATTCCCATCTGTAACTGTTAAACCTCCTCAATACACTTACACTGCCGATCTTCCCTTGCTTAAAATCTTCTCTGGTTCCTGGTCTCTGCTATAAGCACCTCTGGATCAGCAAGGTAATTTTTTTTTAATGATTACAGATTACATTCCCTTTAACAACTGCATATTCTATGTTGAAAGTGTAGAAATGGGTAAATGATACAGCTCTTCTAATTCAGATACACCTGGAGAGAGGTGTGAGACTGTTTGGCAATGGGAACTCATTTTGAATCCTCCTTTCAGCCTTGGGCTGGGATTGAAAGTGTTCATAGAGGCTGTGCTAAAGGCAGACACAGCAAGACCAACATTTACACAACTTCATTTTGTAGTAACAAAAAGGGCTTGCTCTTGTAGTGACAAAACAGGCTACCTTATTTGGGAATGAATATTTGAGTTTTGTGGTTTTTATCCAGTGGCATTGCACAGAATGGTCTATTATCCTGAGCACCAGAGATGATGGCCACCTGATCCGTGGGGACTGGTAACCAGGTGCTAGACTTTCCTTCCAACCCACATCTCAAAGAACATCTGCAGGCATCAGGAGGGCAGGCCAAGGACAATTGTACATGGAAAAGTTATGCAGTATTTTCTGAATTGTAATTAAATCACATTAGTCATGCTCCAGTGAATATTCAGTGTTACTATTGAATTTGCATGATAGAGCCACTAATTTTCCTTGGGTAAACAAGTACTCACTGCTTGTCAGTGTTCCTGCTTCTCACCCTCAGGCTGATTTGAAAAATGGGTACTTAATCACCTCATTGCTCTCTACAGAGTTTCGTGATGGCTGAATATTTTTTGCTTTGGAAAGTGTTGCTGGTTTCCCAGAAGACATTCAACAAATCCATCCCCCAAAAACATTCAGAAAAATTAACAGATGATTGTAGAGGGTCCTTCTTCTAAGCTTCCTTGGTCATCTTTAGCAGGAAATACATGAGTTGCTCATGTATTTGCTGCCAAAAAACAACGAAGACCAACCTTTGGTGCAGCACGAAGAGGCTGCATTTGTTGCTTACCAGAACTATTTTGTAAAAATACTCAGAGCTTTCTCCCCATAATATATTTTCCTTTGACTACAATTCCCATCCTAGAAGTGAAAATTGTCTCTGCTTTTATGCCATAGACATTGCTTTTTAATCCAGAAGGGAAGTCCTTCAGGACAATTACAATCATAGCTCTGCTATTAAACATTAACTCTGTGGTGATGTCTGCTACACTCCCACAGCAGGTGAACATTATTGCAGTCTCTGGCTTTATCCTAAGGATTTCAGAACAGTTTTCCTAGTAAGACTTCATGTTTCTGTGCTCTGAGACATCACAGAATGTCTGAGGCCTTTGACAGACCTGAATCCTCTTTGCTCATTGGTGTGGAACCAGTGATGGAAATGCAGGCGTTGGTTGCACTTCCACTGGTTGGATGCGATACTGAAGTTCAGAGCCTTAGTTTGTTCTTAGGGACACTACACTCACAACTCTTTAATTCTTGCTAACGAGGAGGATTTAAGCCCCAAGAGAGTATCATGACAGGTGGTAGTAAATAATCAGATATTAATCTATTTTAATAAAAAATAGAAATCTCCCAAAATAGCTTAAGCAAGACATGTAATTAAAATTATGTTAAACTGAAATACCATTTTTTTTCTGCTAAAGAAAATGCTCATCAAAATACATTTTCAACCCTTTCTTTTTCACTTATTGAAACTCCCTATTATGAACAAGAACATGCAAGTTGTTGCGTATTAGTTTCTTTTTGATGAAAACTTGACTACGACTTTTCTTTGTATGCTATAACACTTCTTTAATGCTTGCTTAAAATATCTTGCACAAACATCTAATGGCAGAACTTTTCTTGGTTCCTTCTGCACCAATGACAGGACAATAGCATATCCAATATAAATATAAGGCACGGTAATGGATCATAGACAAGTTACTGTTCAGTGAGCTGCACTGCAAATTAAAAACTGACTCATACAAGCAATCTTTTACATGTCTTTACAGGAATTTTGAATTTATAATAGGCCTTCTTACAATCATTCAGTTCATTGAATCTATTCATTAAACATAACAGATGGTTATTAAGAGGATTAATTTGGTCATCAACAATTGTAACTTGTATTTAGTGACGGGTGAAATTGCTGTAGATAGCTCTAGTGCTCCTGCATATAGGTTTACTCATTCCTCTGTCAAACCTCCCATTATCTGACAATGTGCAACTAGCAGCAGCCTGCTCTCACACAATATACTCAGTTGCAAGGATTGCTGAGGAATTTGACATGACATTGGAAACTTGCAATCACAGTAGAGGCTGAGGTAGTCTAAAGTCTCACAGGGAAATCTTCACTAGAAAACTGTGCTTCACAGGGAAGTTTGCAAAGCCACCCCAGAAAGCGGCAGGGAGTGCCAGTGGATATAGGTGCGTGGGCAGACAAGGGCCAGGCCAGCAGTTACAGGAGCTGCTGGTCAAAGTGTAAGGTTTCCACTGACCTATTCTGGCATCTGACCCTACAACATTGGTGAGTGGTCGAGGTGGAGCGCTGTAGCTAAAAAAGGAATAAGGCTGGAACTCCAATACAGAAAAGGAAACATAAAATGACACCCCCAACACAACAGGCAGGGTGTTCTGCAGGTTTGGGGCATGGTAAAATTTTTAGCATGTGTGAGTTTCTTTCTTTTTTTGACCATAGCTGTCTTTATTAAAAAACTCTGAGTCTTTTAGTAAAGAAAACGTCTTAGATGTGTGTCCAGTTTGCATTTAAATCAAGGATTCTCCTAAAGAAACATGAACTGGAAAATACCATGTTCTAACTACAATGGCATCTTCAATTTGTCATTGCTTTTTGACTTGCGGTATAAATGAAATGGAAGCAATGAACAGATTTAAACTGATTTCATACACAGTCTTTTCCAAGACATGAAAAAGTACTGTTTTGCTCATACTTAGTATCTTCTGTTCTTTCTGAAATGGTCTGTATCCATTCTGCATGTCATCAATAGTGTCAAATACTGAGCACTCTAAACTACTCATTGTTGAATCAGAGAGGGAGGATCAGTCACCTAGGAAAACTCTGCAGGTGGGTACAAATTAGTTTCTTTCAACTGCAATCCTGTTGCTGCAGTGATCCTGTAGTACACGTACTAGCTATAGGCTGCTTACAAATTTTGCCTGTGTCTGACAACTGCTATTTCAGGCATGACAAATAAAAGTTCTGGTTTTCAGCCTAAAACTCAGATGTATGCTTACTTGTCTGCTCATTTGGAAGGTGAGGTAGGAGCTGAAACAAGCAGTTCTTCATACAGCACTCAACAAACGACTGCTAAGAATGTGCCATCCCACATATGCTTGCTTTTGGGGACTGACAGGGAAACTGTGAGAATGGTGACTAACTCCTTGTTTTGGAAACGGGTCAAAACAGGTCAGTGGCAATGAGATGTCTAAGGCAGAAAAGTGGTGGGGTATCCTGCAGGAAATTCTTTACATGGCCTCAAAGGTGCTTAAAATGGCATCTGAATATATGACTTCTTGGATAAGCTGCCATTTTCCTCTCTACTCAGATTGTGTGACTAAGTGGCAAAACAACAAGAACATCAGCTAACGCCAATGAAGGATCTCACCCGGCAGGAGTTACAAAAAAGGTCACAGGGAGCCCTTTTGGTCTGGCAAGGACAGAGGAGCTGCTGTTCTCAAGGGGCACCCTGTGGCTGTGACCTGAGGTGTCCTGGATGTGAGCACTGGCACAGACACCAACACCACACTGTGCTAGTGGCCACTCCGTATGACTGGGAAGATGAAACCTTCCTTCTTAACTCTCCGAGCCAATAGATAGTTACAAATTTTGCTTTTTAATCCTAAACACACAACGGATTAGACCCATCACAAACTCTTACAGGTCAGAGGAAGTCCACATTGCTAACCACTTGGGTTCAGACACGGCTCTACTGTTACCCACAGAAGGTGATCTCCATGCAAAACAGGTATTTTTGCAATCATAAATTCCATCGCTTAAACTAAAAAAAGTCTGTAATAAAATGAAACACCCTGGAATCTAAGTGCTCTGTACCACAGAGCTACCTACACCCTTCAACAAAGATGTCTAACATATGGATCAACATGTTTTTCCAGACCAAAAGAACAGGAATTTAGGTTAATTTAATAGAAAAAATAAAATATGGGATAACATTGATTTTGGCCGATATCAATTACAACAGAACTACCCTATTTTACAAATAACAACTGAACATTTTACACATGTACAGTATTTCAGTAAAAATGGATTTCATTATAACAATGTGTCAGCTTTTTAAAGAAAAAAAGTTATTAATTTCTTCTCTATAATAGTGTTAGAGACATTTGTAAGTATCCAAACAGATTCTTTACAATCCATTACATAATTAAATCTCAATAGTGAATATATATTTATATATAACATATATAATATTAACTTAAACTTTGAAAGCATTATGTTCTATTTAAACACGCTATACTGAGAATTGAGGCAGAACAGACTAGTAGTTAAACTAGCACAAATTTGAATGTTTATCAGGAAATTTGTAATGGGCACCAAAGGAGCTTGACTTCCCTCTGTCATACTGAACCAGGCTGTAATAGTTTTTCTGCTCTCTGCTAAAGAGGACATTACCTCTAAAGGTTTGTATTCATTTGTTTATAAAACATCCACAGTCATTTTTGATCCCCTTTATTTTCCAAGATTTACATGCTTAAAAAGCTGCAATCCATTTTCTGTTTGTATGTCCTGGAAAGCTAACTGAAAAAAGACACTTTGTATGTTTTAAGTATTATCCCCGGTAAACAGTACCTTTGAAGTTCAATTTTCTGTTTTCTGTGAAATGACTGTCTTTTGAACACTATGCTGAGTGAAGCCAAAGAAGAGAAATTAAACAGAAATTTGTACTGGCAGCCATGTGCCTGGGTAGAAAAAGAGCGAGGCTGGGGCCACTTCTCTTACCACTCAGGACCATTTCACAATGAGGTAACTCCAATGGCTGCAGCAGGTCTGAAATTCCTGCTGAAATTTCTGTTGTGAGCAGTTAAAAGCAGATTCAGGCCCATCATGACACCAAGAGAACCACTGATTTATTGCCCTATATGCAATTATTCCTGGAGGTGTATTTGGCACAATTATGAATCCAGTCCTGTAAACACATCCTGTCATATATAGTCACACTGGCATTTACACATGGGCACTATAAAATAGTTCCACATATCTGTATGATAATATCCCCTTTTAAAATGAACATTACAAGACAACAATAATTTATGAATACTTCTTACATGTTAGCAATGTTTTCTGACTTCTGAGCATATACATTACTCCCACTTATGCAAATCAAGAGAAGTAGTATATTCTAAATTCGTCCGCTACAGGAACAATGGGTTTTTAATGTTTATTTGAAATAACTTTGACAACTTAAAAAAATAAAATAAAAATCCTAGCATATCTGTTAATAAGCCACCTGCCTAGAAATGAAATCTATATGACCAAAACCACATTTTGGGCAAACATATATACATACCGCATGTGATACAAAAAATAGCATACAGCAGAGAAGGTAAGAAAGAATGTGTGCAGAAATGTTCACTTTCCATATTTTAAAATAGTGTTACAAAAGGGGAAGAACTTAGTCCTGCACTAATGATGTTTCTGATCCCCTCAGGAACTCAAGTTCCCCCGTCAATATATACAGCACAAAAAAAGACTACTGCAAATTTTTTTGTGTTGTTTAGTTTTAATCCATGTAAACTTCTGGTGTACTCTTGAAACACTCTTTAAACATCTTGAAGTGAAAAGAAGCAGGAAAGAAAGAAAGAAAAAGGACCTTCAAAAAACAGGAATAATCCTAAGGTTGACAAGAACCAAATCAAGAGTTAAATGTTAATTTTGGCATCAAATGCTTTGGTCACACAATACTGACTCTGTGATCCTGGATGCTCTGCTCTAGACACCCAGTTATGAAAGGTAGGCGTGTTGTAGTTTTTCCATTTAAGTTCCAACAAACAGTTCACCATCTCCCCAGACAAATGGGGGGAGAGGGAGAAAGGTGGCTTTCTTTCTTTTTCTTTTTTTTTTCCTTTTTCAGTAATATGGATTAATCTATAAGTCTGCAGGAGGAGGAGGATGCTGGGAGGTGTCAGTTCACCCCTTTTGTTTACATGTTCTGCAACACAATTGCTGAAGCACTTTCCTCTGGCAGAGATTGTTCTTTTTCACCAGCATACAGAATCCTCCCTCGGCCCAGGACTCTTCCGTGGCTTCCAGAGAGTAGCAGCAAGAGAAGGAGGGGAGGTTCAAGGTTTGGAGAGCATGGCGTGTACAATGGAGAAGGTTTAATTGGTCAGACATGCAGATTTGGTTGAAGAGACCATTCAGGAGCAGGTAGGAAGTAGGAAATTTGGTCCATCAAAAGGAATTTCAGTCAACAGCATTTTTTTTTTTCAGGAAGAGATATTGTGTGGTCCAACAGGGAATGATTGGTATCCATTTATGAAAAGGAAAAAAGATTAGAAAGAGAATAATTAGAATACAGTGATATTTACAGCAAAGGAATTCATTCTCAACTTTTATGAATTAAAAGAATAAAACAATCAAACCACAGAAAAAGAGTAAAACATTCTCAACAGAGATGCAAATCCTGTAGAGTGAGTTGATTGCAAGGCACTGAAGTGACACCCTCTCTGCTTTGTAAATTAATTGGAAAAAACCCCAAAACCCCTCTGGACTTTCCCGGTTACCCTAGGCTTCTGAGAACTCGTGTTGTGTGGTGTGAGCAGCATGGTGCACTGAAGGACTGCACATCAATGGGTTGCCCTTTCATGAGAGCTGCATTTGGCAGGATGGTGCAGACAGTACTGAGATGGGGTGTCCTCACTCTCGGGCAACTACCTGTGCATGTGATTGAGGTTGCAAGTGTACAAATGAAGATGGATTTATCCAGCCATATTAAAGACAAACTGGTATCTCAAAGGTTTGCACTGTAGCAATCCATTTCAATACCATATTGAGACTGAAAATTCTTAGCACTACACTTCTTCATTTGTCTATCTATATCTGTCCACTTCTGGACTTGCTTTAGACAATGACTTTCAATATCCAGACATGAAAAAGTCTCATGACTAGTTTACCAATATCTGCAATTCTAACTTTACAATGGACAGGATACTTTCCAAAGTTTGGAATCTTATATTCTAATAGGAAGTGCAAAAGTCCACAAAAACAACACCTGTGCTCTTCTTTTATTCTTTTTTACGCCTTCTTTACCTCTTCGTAAACCCAGTGGAAATAAGCTGGACCCAGGAGTCATTGCTATACATTTACTATATCTGATGTCAGATATCTTCCCAGACTTTGTTTTGATATGATTTTCCTGTTGGATTGAGCTTGTTGGGCTCTGTTTGCAAATAATTCACATGGTAACATTTTTAGGGAAGCACAATGTTATCTAAGTGTCTCTGTAATTGTGATATTTAAAAGGAATTTATATTAGTGAATAATTAAGCCAATCATATATAATAAGAAGGCTATCTTGGTTGCCACAGAGAATTTGGAGGAAGTTCAAATCTCCACCCTAAATTGCATGCTCCCAATTTCAGAATTCTTTTTTTCTCACTACCCTTTCACACAAGTCAAGCAATACTGCAGGCACTTTAAATTGTTTTTACTTACCAGCATTTCACAGTTTAAAGTGGCGAGATAGATAAATGTAGTGCTATTAATAGTACTCTAGGGTCCTCATATAAAAAGCTGTTGAAAGCAATGTCTTTTTTAAAAAGGCTAAGAAAGGAAAAGTAGGTTGTCGGCAAGGGGAAAAATTATTTTAGGAAAATTCTGGTAAAGTGGATGTGACTGATCTTGTGAATACATGCGAATGTTATTTCCTTCTTTCCATACACCTGAAAATTTTAAAAAGTAACGCAGATGTTACTGTAAGAGGAGAAATAGACCAAAGCAACCTAACACATGTAAAAGAAGAAGCTGTCAGTGATAAAATGATCTTTTCAGAGACTTGCACTCACCATCCTTGCACACTGTTCCAATGACACAGACACCTGTATCTAGGTTATAGCCACTTGGACAGCTTGTACAGTTCCTGTCTCCTTGGCCACTGCAATCCAAACAGCTGGCATCGCATCTAAAAGACAATGGCAGGAGTTGGTCTTCTGGCCTCACCAAATGTAAGACTTCCTAGGAGACCTGTCTTGCATTGCAAAGGACTCCTTTGTTGTTTCTAGAGCTATCAGGTACTATAATATTACTACTACTAATTATGATAATAAATAATTGACTACCCTGCAACTCAATCCTCCTTCTTTCCATCAACAATTTTCTATTCAAACTTTTTTACTAAATAGCTGCATTATCCTAGTGCTTTGGAGCTATGCAGAAATAATCAGCAAAAGTATCAAGCTGAAGGTGCATACATGTGCCAGAATGGCACAAACTAAAGGTACAGGATAGAAATGACTGAGCCAATGTCCAGTCTTTTCACCACACATCTTGCTCCACCATATTTTCATTACTCCTTGATTGTCTTTTTGTGTGGAATACATTGAAACATACAGTGATTCCCTTCTGCCCTGAACTCAGATCTGAATCAATAATAAATTATTCCAAAGGGCAACAAGTGATATTCGTTTAACAAAGAATGGAACAGAAAAAAATATTCCTTCCTTGCACAGCACAGCTTTGTCCAGGACTTACCCACCCATTTGTACACTTGAGTTAGGTTAAGTTATTCTGGACAGCAGTTTAGAAATATACCTGTGTTATGTTTGTGAATATGCAGTGGAAGAACTAAGATGGTCTTTATAACTAACTTGCAATGAAAACACCTGTAGCTTGACTACGTCTGTTTGCTGTTAAGAAACGTGGATCCTCTCCCAGACTTATGAATTTTACACTTCTGTGCAAATCTACTTACTCTCTCACTACAGATGGTTTTAAAGTGAAGGTCACACATACATACCAGAAAAAATACTTTTACAATATCTGTATAAATATAAATATAAATATAAATATAAATATAAATATAAATATAAATATACAATAACAATAACAATAATAATAAAGCTTTTCCTTCATTTGTTTAGCATGCGATACTCTTTTTGTATTTTTTGAAGTCAACAGTGTTTTGGCTTCTAATAAGTAGTATACCTTTCAACACAGAAACAGCTAATATACTGCCAAATATGAGATATATTAGCCAGTGATCATACCTTTTGCAGCTTTTGTATCCGCTTTCAGTGGAGTGATCAAGGTAATAACCACTGCTACAGGACTGCACACATCTTCCATCTTCCATAAAATAACCCTGTGTGCAGTTTATACAGGCATCTACTCCAGCACCTTAGTCCAAAGACAAATTGTTAGAAGGCAGGTACGTTGTTAGAATAAGCAGTTACATAATTTCAGTGTATCATTTTCTGAAATAAATTACTGTAATTCTAAAGCTCCCACAAAATCTACTAGTCATTATTCCATCCCCGGAAGAAAATGGAGGGCATTACTGGAAATCATAATAAGCTCTACTAAAATTAAAAAGAAAAAAAAAATAGAGAAAGAGAAAGAGAAAGAAAAAAAGAGAAAGAAAAAAGAAAAACAAAAAGAAAAAGAAAAAGAAAAAGAGAAAAAGAAAAAAGAAAAAAAATAAAAGGAATATATGAATGCTTTCAATTAAAAACCTAGATGTCCATGCCAGCTGAAAGAAGTTTGCTGTATATAAACGGTATTAAAAAGCTAGCAAAAGAATGAATGATTCACATGTAAACAACCATGTTATACTGTAGATGTGATATAGTGGAATAAAATTGGTTAAAATCATAATGGACTGAAAATTATGCAGACAAATGTCAATGGGGTACCGGCACATGTTGCACAGGAACGGTGGCATGGTTCACATTCTCTGCCACTATGGTACTTTCCTTCTTCACAGCGGACAGAACATCTGGTGCCCTGCAAACTATAATGAAAAGGAAAAAAAGCACAAGGCAGATAACGGCAACAGAGGACAAGAAGATTGTGCACAATCCAGTAATTCTCTTTTAATCGAAGAACAACCCATATATTAGGATTCAACAGCTTCCTTCACTGGTCATATTTTATAAATTTAGAGACACCAAACATTTAAAGGGGGAATGAAAAGCAGTTTTGCCTATGGTGAAATACAGAAGCTGTTTACAAACTCTTTGTAAATACTACCAAGTAACAGGGGATGGACAAAAAATTAACAATGACAAACAGAACTAAAAATTCAGGCATGTAAAATGCAGTTATCCATGAGGAATTTGGCACAGGGTCAGGATAAAAAAATGCTAAGGGACTTGTTAACTGAATGCCAGCTCTGTGTGGCTTGGGAGATTTGTCAGGATTACAGCTGGAGGTATTCTGCCTGCAGGCACTTTTGAGAGAGCACGAAAATGTCAGTAACAGAGGAAAAATAAATAGCATAAAGAGTCACATTTTCATGCACTCCTTAAAGTAGTTCTTTATTGCTTTCCTGTTTTAAGGTGCCTATAGCAATTTGTTGGGGTTTGTTTGTTTGTTTGTTTTGGATTATTTATTTTTTAAAGTAGGACTTCTCTGCCACGTTTACCATCTTCTACAAAACCTCAGCATTCATCCAATTTAACACATTCTCTAAAAATGCTCTTTAGATCTGGGGTTTACCACTCTGAGTGTTAACCATGTTCTTACAGATTGGATTCAGCAAATGTCAGGTAAGCATAGCACCAATGAAAATTTTCAAGAGTGTATCCAGTCTTTGTTTAGAAAACAAACTAGGAATTCAACAAAACTTCACACATCCTGCTTTTCTGTCTTCTTCCTCAGTGACACACCTCAAAGAGCTTTACAAGGCACACAGTACTATTATGTTTTTACAGATGGGAAAATAATTTGCCCACGTTTATTTAATGGGCCAGTAATGGAGCAGATCTGGAATCCAGGTCTCTCAAGATCCACTAAAGGAAGGCCCTGCTCACTGATAACTCTGTTGAAAAAATGCAGAAAATTTTGAACAACTATGGAATATGAAATGCATGTCCTGAAAGGCTTCATTTATCTGCTATACCCCCACATTTTTAAGAAATGTTACAAAAAATTACTCTCCATTTGCTAATGTTGCCCAATAAAACATGAAGGTTAGGTTTTAAAAAATTTTTAATAGTTCAATTTCAATAAAGGAATTCAACTATTGATGCTCTAGAAGCAAACATGTAGCTTTTACTAAGAGGTGAAAATCCACTTTATTGGAATGTGTAACCTCAGCGTCAAAATGTTAACACAATACTTGTATTCAGAAGAACCCCTACAGATACCGAATACTGACTTCATATTTTTTGTGGCACTAAGCCCGCATACAGTCATCATGAATATTTTAAGATTTTTGACCTTTGCTATTTGGATCAAAAGGTCATTTATAAAGGAGCCTGAAATGTGTGATGCTGCTTTGTATGTTTTACCTATCATTTGCAAGAATAATTAAGTTCCTCCATGAAGAAAAAATCTCCACTGCTGTTTAAAGTATATGAACATTGTAGTGTAATAGAATGGAGCCTCAGGTACTTGAGATAAGTGAATGACTGGACACATGAAGACATACAATAAAGATAACAAAATAATTTCTAACTATCACATGAATGAATCAGAAAGATTAATATGATTCATTAAGTGTACTTCTAAAATAATCCTTGACTGACATACTGTAGGTCAAAAATTGAAGAAGCCCACTTTACACGACTATGACTTTTACATTAAATGAAAGGCCATCTAAAAATTTCTTGTTAGCCACACTGGAACACAAGAAAATATTACATTACAGATTAGACAGCATTGGAACAGATGAAATGAAGATCATGCAAGGTTAAATAGCTATCTGATATTCTTCATTGTGTATCCACAGCGTTGTATATCTCTTCAGATACTACATTTACTGACTTACATAATTTCCTTACCTTAGGCCATGTCTGCATTCTGTGCAGATTTGGAATTCAACACAGCTCTTGCAGTTTTCACTACATTTTCGACAAATATTCTTATCTACAAAAGAAAAAAACAGCCAAGAAAATCTTGGTCAGTTTTGTTTGAAAATTGTATGAATATATTATTGCATTACTTAGTGCTTTCTAGCTTGACATCAATATCAAGCTAGAGTAAGATAGCTCAATTCTGCCTCTCACTAGCTTTTTCCATCAAATATCAAATGGTTTACAATATTTCTATATATATGAAGTTATAGTTGCACTCTGAGAAAAATGTTTTGAGGCCATTAAAATTTTCATAAGCATTTAAAATTTACATTCACTATTTATAATACAGACTTCAGACATCTTCTCATATAGCAGTGATATGTACTAATGATTGGCACGTGTTCCCGAGACTGTCCTCCAGTCTTACGCCTTCCATGCAAGCAGTTTGTCCTGGCTTCCTGATTTGGTGCTAAAAGACATACCTGCATAAACAGACCTGATCGTAACAAAGTAAATAGATAAATTACTCAACACCTGCCATTTTATCTCTAGAGATTTCATCTTTAAGAGATGTCTCTCTCCCTTCAGTCCTGCTGTCTTTGGACATGCAGTGACACATACCCTTCTGAGAAGAAAACCTCTGTTTTCCTATTTAATCTGAAATTTTCATCTATCCATCTTAATTGTGTGGAAAGGAGTTCTCTCCACTGTAGTTCTCACACAGTGAAAATGGAAGAATTAAGGTAGGACCTGTTTTTACTAATTCTGAAAAATAAACACACAACTTTATGCTGGAGAAAGCAAAAGATTAGGTACCTAGATGAACAAAGCTCCTGGGAACATATTTATCTTCTAAGGAGTGTCTAAAGATAACAAAAGTCACTGCAGTTTTAAGCACATGTTTGAGTATATGTCTAAGTATTTTCGTTAGCCAAAGCTGAAAATTAAACATGGACAGTCTACTTGGCATCACAGGAGGAAGCTGAAGGCAAATATCTATCAAGGCTGAGGATTACTCAGGATTATAGTACTGTGCCCAGTGACTCCTGGGCAGTCACATCACTCTGTAGGTGCTCAGGCCTGACAGAAGCATTATTTGCAAGATTGCTTTGCATCTGAAGAGCCTATTTTTCTTAGAGTTCTGGTTCACTGGCCACGGTTGGTTTCTCAGCTCTCACTTCTGGTGCCATATAATTTGGATCTGGCTGAATGGGGAATCCCTCATGGTCAGAATGTGGGTGCTGTCTGTCCCTTTCCCAAGCAATGATAACCTGTTCTGTCCTTAAGCTGACTTGCTCTTGAGCTGCCCTAGTTCTGCTACCATTACTCCCAGCCACCCCCAGCTGAAAAGACATCCTGCAATAAGTACAATTTTTAAAATAAAGGAAGATTATTCAGGACATTCTTGATCACGCTTGGCAACAATTTAATAAAAGGAATAAGATAAGAGATAGATGCATCAACATACACTTTTCCTGCTCGTAAGTATTCCAGCAACCTCCCCAGATCAAACTCTGTAGCCCACAATACAAAACCAACAAGAAATACTAACTCTTATCCAGGTAAAACCCATCAGGGCAGGTGGTAATACAGCTATGGGTTACTTCATTCAGGTAGTAGCCAGATTTACAGGTCATGCACTGGTCATTATGGCCTCCAACACAGGTTTCACAATTGGGTGAGCATTTTTTACATCGTTTCTTGTCTGCATTGTAGTGACCAGGTGGGCAGGTCGAAACACAGATCCTGCAGACAGCAGGGAAGAGAAGGCAGAATTGTTAATGAAATAACCTGCCACCACATTCCTGGACCATGACTGCAAAGCAGAAGTAGCTCTCAGCATTGTTGCTTTTCTAATGATCATGTTTTTATATATAACCCTTCAAAGCACTGCGTCAAGCTGACTCTCTTGCATTTATGTCCCTACAGCATATGCTATCTCACTAGCAAATGTCTCGTCATACAGCCTACACTATAATTTTTCACCATCTACATTTCTTCCTACCTTGTTCACTTAATCACTGAAGTGGTAGTAGCTATGAGAGTCTATATATATACCATATATATACGTACACATACACACAGCCTCTTACGGGGAAAAAAAAAAGAGGGGGGGATATAATCAGAGAAGGGTTTTTCAAAGCTGTAATTTAAATTCTGATTAGCTAGGGTTTGGGGTTTTTTTAACTCCAAGGAGTATTTTTCAAATTCAGTGGAAAATGAATTATCCAGGACTGTAATGAAGGGAAGAGGAAAGGAAGTTAAGATATACACCAAGAAATCAATGAAGTAAAGTTTTTTTACTCCTTGTCTTACCTTGTGTTGTTCTTAGATTTGTAGTAATAGTGCAGACAGTCAGTACAATGATCTGGTCCTGGCCCATCACACCCTACTTTACTGCATTCTGGATTGCAGGGACCTGTAATAAAAACAGAATACAGAGGGACAAAAGGATTAAAACTTCTCATTTAGTACTTAGGAAACCTTAAAACATGGTATTTTATTGCAGAATGTACTTACTCTGTTTCCCTGTGTTGAGGACTACATTTTGTGCGGGTAGCTCAGTTTGCAGCTTGCAGTGTGAGCTGCAGATTGAGCTCTGCGTGGCAGAAGCTCCAAGCAAGAGGCCATGAACTGCAGACCCTCTGCATAAAAAGGACACCAGTCAGGTGACCGGACACTCAGAGACACAGCAAGAGCCAGGGACCTGAGACGTTCATGCACTTAAACTGTAAGGGTATAAAAGCACAGGGGTACCCTTGTTGGAGGACCTTCCTCAGAGGCACTCAGTTCAAGCTGATATTTTGTTATTTAGTTATTGCACCAATTATTCTCAGGATTGGGAAGTCTGAAGTTCTGCTATGGGAAACCTGGGGTTGAGCTGGTAAGGAATGTTGGTGTGACTGTGTGAGTGGGGGGTGTGTAGCTGTGAAGGGGCCTTGGTCCTAGCTCACATGTTGAGAGTATGACTGCCAGACTGGCTTCTGGATGGCTGGACAGCAAAGTTTCCTGAATACCTGTTTGGTATGAATTTAAAAAGTAAAGAAAAAAGGACAGCTATTTAAACAAGTATGGCACCCTTGTTTTATTTGGAAATGTGCAAAGGCTTCATAATTCATAATTAGGAATAATTAGCAAAATAACTTATAAAATGCAGGATAATAAAAATGATGAAGATCATGATCAGTGGCTACTCCGATTGCCAACTTGTCCAGGTGGCTACCTCAACCCAATAAACCAGACACAAGGGCCCCAATACACTGTGCTGCTACGTGCTGCAAAAGCCTCACCTAGTACTTGCTGATTAGCAAGTCTTCCATCTCACCTGCACTCATTTTGGACTTGAGAATGCTTGTGGACCTGTTCCAACTAAAGGTATTCTACGATTTTGTGCTTACAGTTTTCAAATGGATCCTTTCTGCGATGGGAGGAGAGAACCATCAAGTCCTGCCTATATGCAGGTGAGCAATGCCTGTGAATGAAGTTACAACTTTCAGGATCACTGCTCTCTCCTCAATGAAATGTGTTGAGTTTGCTTCATATAAAAACTTAAGTTAGTGACCTTTACAGCAGAGATAGTAGTGTTTTGTCACCTATCAAAACAAGGAGTTCCACAGCTCTCTGTCTAAAATAGAGACTGTGGGACTGATACGCTATGGAAGGAGGATGTAATAACAGAAAAGTCTAAATTGAAGTTTGTCCTCCTTTTTGCTGGCCAGAGATATTTCAGATTAATCATATGGTACTCTTAATGGTGGATTACGTATAGCAAACTGCCAACCTGACTTATTTTGCACAGCTAAAAATCTAACTCCATTAAAGTCTAACAAGGCTGAAAAACTTCTATAGGGATGAGTGCAAAACAACACAGATGTAGAAGATAATGTTCTTCTCATATATATAAATGTGCAAAAGTATATGTATTTTATATACTTTTATGCAAAACAGCGCATTCTTCATAGTATGTTAATTGTAGCTTAAAACATATATAATTCTATGCATAAAAACTCAAATACCTAACTTTAAATTATGAAACAAATACTTCTCATCTTCAATGAAGAATCCAATTCACTGAACATTTTACATATGCAGATTCTCAGGTAATCCTTTAAGCCATTAAGTGTTCAGTAAAGGCACAAGTAGAGTAAATGAATATACACACCTGAATAGTCATCTGTTGTATAATCTTCTGTGGGGTCTTCAACTGGACTAGAGCGCACTCTTTCCACTTTGGAAAAATCATTTCTTGGTGAGTAAGGCTGGATGGATGTTCCATACAGTACTAAGGACCACTCTTTCAATTTGCCTGGAAGTTAAGTATTATAAAACTGTTTTCAGAACTACTTCTCTTCTCTATGTCTTACAAAAGCATGACACTTTTTAAGCATGTTGTTATGAGTAGGTATGGAAGACACTGCTTTTCAAGTAAGTGCAATAGTTATTTTACTAATAGCTGAGAAAGCATATTTTCTTCAATCAGATCTTTACACTGTATTTTCATTGCATTCCAATCTCTTGTAGGTCTAGCAAAAGTTTGCACCATGGGCTGACTCAATATAAACAATAAACAAAACCTCTGGGCATACAATTATTTGGAATATGTATATGGTAGTCAATGAGGTGGTTTTGGTCTGGATTTTACCTTCCCCTGAGAATATTATTAATTTTCCAGTAATTATTATTTGAGATCTTTTAGCTAAGTAGCTGTATTCAGAATTCTGACTTAAGAAAGGGGTTGCATAAGAGTACCTTTCATTGACTTGTAGGACACAACTCAATGAATAAAAACCAGCTTCTCTTAAAATCTCCATGGAGGAACATCAGTGTCCCCATCAAACCAGCATAATTTCTAATTTATTTGTCCTAGTTATTTGGCAGATATATCACTGCACTGTCTCCAATCATCATTAATATTTTATCCTCTTAATAGCTGAGTGAAGATAGAGAAAATTGTCTGGCTGCCTGAAGCATTATCTGACTTTCTGCTAAGTTTCTTTTGGGAAGAATAAAAAATAAAGGTGCATCAAGTCATCACTTCATGCTGTCAAAACACAAAGGGTGAACTTTCAGTTCACACGTTTCTCTCTATACTACTTGGTGAATTAATTTGGAGAAAGAGCAAAAGCACTCAGGCCTGAAATAATGCCTAAAGTAATGATGCATAGAAACCACATCCCTGCTTGGAAAGGTACAACCTAAGTTTGGTATCATCCTATTGTATTAATTATGTTTATCTGTGTTGGAATAGCTAGTTGTTAATGTCAAATTCTCATCAGAAGAAGGAGAAATCAGAGAAGCAGGGAGAATTTGAATGATCCTCTTTCGGAGGCCGTTCTGTGGTTAAAACACACTTCCCAAGGAAAACTATTATTTAATGAGAAATGTAATCCAGGTATGACTCCTCTCAAGAAAGTAATGTAGTATACTTCATGTAAAATCAAATTCAAGCAATCTTCCTCTTCTTTCTTTTTAATTATACTCAATAACTTGAAATATTGTTCACTTGGACTTTTTTGATCTGTGCAAGCAAATCAATTTCACCTTTACAAGTGATGTTCTGTATTTTCCCCAATGTCATCTGGTAAACTCCATTGACAAGACAAAGACAATCCAGTATCACTCTGCTTGTACATGCACACTTCAAGCAGTAAGCAACAATACAAAAACACACCACCTGGCAAATCATAGACAAATTCTTTTAAACAGTTTATACTAAGGTTAAAGATGGGAATCTCTGTTATCTCTATGTCTCTTGCCAATCCAATTTAATCTTTCTGAGACAAAAATTTCTACACTTCATGTGAAACCTTCTCTGCTCTATACTCAGTTTTTGAGTAGAACCTACAAACCAGAGACTACATCATGTGACAGTTATATCACACAGCAGCTTTCAACTTTTCACATCTGAATTGAAATATTACTTTATTTAAAGAGATATTTGATTAAAAAAATTAACTGCTGATGAGTCTACCACACCTGCTGCCAAACTACTGGCTAATTAAATTGGCTGTAAAACTGCATGCACGTTCTTTTCAATTTGTCTTTGCCTACCCACAGACGTAGCTCTCAAAGATTCACTAAATTAAAAAGATCCAAATAACTTATTTTCTTCCTTTATTGACATGGAACTCAAGTTACATCTCAATGTTCTTTAGACTGACTCAACTGTGTCCTTAATGGCTCTTTTCTTTTCAAAAAAAGAAGTCACACAGGAAGATCATTTTAAACCAGATATACAGTCATCTCTACAGCCCTTACAAATGCTTTCAACACTTCTCCATGTCCAGTCCTTGCCTTTTTTGTGTTTTAAACTACTTCTACAGCATATGAACCATAATACATTGGATGTCATCAAAAAAAGGTGTGTTTTGTTAAGTTATTCAGATCTTTTTATCCTCATCTTTTACTATGAGCCAAAACTCACTCAACGTCCTAAAGGCTGGTTTTATACTTCTCCCAGAACACTGGTAAAACTATTTGTAAGAACCTACTACAAATAACCACGGGTAAAGATGCTCCTAAGGCACAGCATATTGTGTCTCGATTTTACAAATAAGGAAGGTCTTGTACTGACATCACTGCAGGAAGGATTGCTACTTTGAATGCACGCATAATGTGAAAGGGCAGTAAGGGGAATAATGTAGGGCCTCTCAGGAAATCAGTTGCCTTATAAGAAATAGTTCAGTAAATAAAGAGAAGAAAAATTCATCTGACTTGCCAGCAAATAAACAAAGTCTGCCTCAAGGCAGGTCTAATTTGCACAATGAAAATATTTCAATAACTAAGTATATATACATACATGCACACTTTTATAATGAACAAACAAAGTATGTACACTTAAGCCAAAATCGTTCTTTCCCATTTTTGGCTGATTCCATCAATTAGTTTGGCTAGAATAATCCTTTCCCTACTTGTATTTTGGATGTGTAACAAAGGACCCATATTGTTTCTATAGAAGGGTATATCACAATGCTTCACAGCAAACATATGTCCACCTCCCTAAACTTTAGAGATTTAAATGTGGAAATCACATGCACTACTTCTATGAGCTGGACTCCGCATTTCTTTTCAGGTAACAGATTACCTTGCCAATGCAGGGGTATGATGACACGTTGGGTCTTTGATTACAGAAAAATGGCAACTCTTAATTCTAAGATCTTTCAAGAGCTGAGCAAACACATGCAAAGAACACAAACAAGAAACAGGCATGATGATGGTATCAGTGTGATAAACTGTAGGCTATGGTGATAAACTGGAGAGGCACCATGAACTGGAGAGGCACCATAAATTATGTTTAAGCACCTTTTGTTTACTTCATGTTCTCTTCATTGCAGAGACTAATCGCGATATGCCCACACAGCTGAATTTATCCACCACTAATATATGGCAGGCACTTCCAAATCTTTTTGAACAGAAGAGTTACTGGACAGCTTTCATCAGAGGGCAACCACTGCTCTAGAAAGATGGGGGATACATTACTACACAGTATACAATGAACCAGGATCCAAATTCACAACCACACTGCATCTTGTGAAAACCAAATTCAAGTAAAAACCAATCTAGTCTCAAGCAGTGTTTCACATTGTGGCTAAAAGCAAAGTAGAGAGTAAGTTCTCCATCAGGATTCTTTCAGTGTATCGGCTTCCTCCACACCCCATAAGTTTTGCAGGTCTACTTTATCCCAATCCCCTAGCCTTATTGTGCCTTTACTTTCAGAGTTGCATCTTTAGGCCTTAGTTCTGATGGAGAAGAGGAAATCCGTTCCATTAGATTAGCCACTGTAGCACTGAGAAGAGTACATATAAAGTATTGAAAACAATAAATTGGTAAGACCTATACACCTACATAAGCAGTTGTAGTGCACAAGAGTATGCAGGAACAGGCTTTGAAGTATAAACTGGAAATGAAGCAGGCCACTTTGAGACCATCCTGGTTATGTAAGAGGCCTTTAAAATACGTCTGGAGAATTGCCCAGATTAAAAGTTTGCAAAATGGCTCCATGCTACCTCTTTTCCAGTGCCAGGCATGTGTCAGGGTAGACAAGAGAGGGGAATAGCTGAAACGTGTTGCTCTGTGGTTGTCCTTCATTCCTGTTGCATGACACACTGGGTTCCAGTACACACAAAGGTGAAAAGCCACCCTAACTTGCCCATCAGACCAGAGATATTCCGGGATGCATCAGGAGTAAAAAGTGCATAACAGAGTGAAAATACTTGACTTTTGTCTCTTTTCAGTAATCTGATTAAAATGAAATAACTTATTTGCTGCTTAATACCTCCCCTCTATCAAATTCTAAAGCAATGAAAATTAAAAAAACACCAAACACCAAACCTCCTCCCGAATCCCTGAACAGTTTTGCTTATAGTCTATGACTGCTTTTCCAAACACATTTAGTGAGTACCCCTTTTCAGTGTACCAGAAACTTTGCGTTTCATTTAGGGATGCATTTAACATCACTCAGCTAAGAACCTTTCACAACTGCAAAACTATGGTGAGAAGTAATTAATGGTGATAAAGTGAAATCTAAAACACTGGCAATGGTGGCGTTTCCTTTCAGAGCTCTAGGGGAAGATAATCAAGATTTTCAAAATGCTGTACTTGAAGTTAACCACATGGCTATACAGCTCACACTTAAATAGCACTGGCCAAAGTGTAAAAAGTTACCAGAGTCTAAAAGTTGTTCTCTGCTCAGAAATTTTAACCATTAACTTATTAACCACATATTGTGTAAAAGCTTTTCAAAATTTTGGCTTATGATTCTTAGTTTACTACACTAAAACACTAAAATGAGCTTATGCAGAGTATGGAGTCTGAATAAGACAATAGGATTTGATGGCCGGACAGAAAAGCTTTCTTTGAAAGTTGAGATTGGCTATCAGAACACGGCCCAACTAAAGCAGAGTAGAAATAAAGAATTAAAATTCTCATTCAATTCTGTCAACAGTGGTTAAGTGAGGCTGATCGGTATGTTCAATTTTTTAGAGAGAAAATCATCTAAAAAATCCCCAGAAATAAGTTCAGAATAAAAGTGAACCATGTGTCTTAAAAGGTAAATAACTGTAACATAAAAATGAAGAGTGCATTGATAAATGGAATTTAGAATAATGCTCTTCCCAGCTATGCCTTCATACTAAAACCAGTGAGATGTTCCAGCTGTAAATAAAAGGTGGAAAAGAGCATGCCATCTTCAGAATTGAAAGAGCCCAAATAAATGTTGGAGTCCTACCTGGAGTCTTGAAATTTCTCAGCTGAGATGGAGTGTCACAGATTTCCAAGATCCAATCTCCTGCTGCTTTTTCACTCCAGCAGTGAGTAGTCATAAACTCCCAGTTTTTGAATCCTTCCATGGAATGATCAAATAGCCTAAAACAAATCATGACATTATTTCAAGGCAAACATTTTTTTCTGGGGAGCTACACCTCCAAGTGTGAAAACTCTTGAATAATATACTAATCAGCCAGTTTCTTCATCTGTATCTTTACATAACATTATTCATGATGGTTTTCTCACACGTATTTCAAGTGCATTCAACAATTTTTTGTTGCTCAACGGAAGAGTCTTTACATGCCATCACATTTTAATAAAGAAAAAGAGAATGGCAAGCAAATTCATTGCAAAAATACCATAATTGCTAATACTATTTAATAGGATTCATGGGTCTTGGAAAAACTGCATATAATACAGAATTCCATTGCTTTAACAGCATGATATAAATACAAATAACTCACAAGTTGGAAAACTTCAGTAACATTTATTTTTGGCTTTGGATTGGAATATTTAAAAGGGTTTTAAAACCAAAAAAAACTACTAATTGACTGAGACAATAGCAATTCAATACATGTCACTTCTTGTGAGGAAGTAATATGTAACTGAGACATTGGCCTCAATCCTTGAACAACCAAACCATCACCCTCGTCAAATACTTCACAGAATTCAGTTTGGGTAAAACTGAGAGACTAATGGCATCTGGTGGTTTCAACTAACCACCAGCATTACCATAGTTTAATTACCTAGACTGTGATCACATTAGAATTTTGACCTAGATTATGATAATTTCTAGAACAGGGGGACCCATTTCAGATACTGCAATGTGACTGTGATCCTATATGAGAAGGGTAAGGAGGACCCTTCCTGGCAAGAGATTAGACACAAGACAATTTGCACTTTTATTCAGTGTTCACAGCATGTTGCTTGGTACCCCAAAACTACTGATGAGAAAAGCACTCTAAGCAGGACTCTCACTGTCAATAAAATCATATCACTCAACTTTTAAAAATACTTACGTAACTATGCATTCACATATATGCATTTTTATATATTTGTGTATATATCCACACAGAGATATATATGCCTGTCAATTTACACATGCATATATATGTGTGTGTAATATTTATCACTATTTTGAATTTGGTCTTTAGGTATGAAAATTCCACTCGTAATAGCTGTGCTTAAATATATTTAAAAAACATGAATCATTACAGTAGAAAATCCAACAGATAGAAAATACTTTTCCATAAAACAGAGGAAAACCTGGCATTACACAATATAAATGTTGTGTTTGAATTCATGTGAATCTGTTCTTTTCTAAGCTGATTTCAAGCTTCATTCTCAAAAGGTTGTGAAGTTCAGCAAACATTGGGTAACAGAATACTTGTGTAGGTACATTTCTGGTGAAAACCACCACACTGGATAGGAATAAAAAGCCATCATTTTTGCCAGAAGCTTTGGTCTGTCAGAGGCAAGGGGCCAGCTACTGTGTTCACACTTCTTGCAATAGAAACTGCATGGACCTACATGACTGGTGCACTTTATAGGGCTCAGCCAAAAGCTGATTTTCATGCTCTCATTTCAAACACACAATCACAAAATCATAGTGTATCCTGAGTTGGAAGAATCATCAAAATCCAACTCCAGGCCCTACACAGAACAGCCCCAAGAATTACACCATGTCTCTGAGAGCGTTGTCCAAACAATTCTTGATATCTGTTAGGCTTGGTGCTGTGACCACTTCCCTGAGGAGCCTTTTCCAGTGCCTCATCACCCCTGGATGAAGAACCTTTCCCTAACATGCAGCCTAGCTCCCCTGACACAACTTCAGGCCATTCCCTCGGATCCTGTCACTGGTCACCAGAGAAGAGATTGGTGCCTGTCCCTCCACTTTGCCTCATAAGGAAGGTGTCGACTCTGATGAGGTCTCCCCTGCATGTCCTCAGGCTGAGTATGACAAGTGACCTCAGCTGCTCCATGTATGGCTTTGCCTTCAGACTCTTCCTCATCTTTGTAGCCTCCTTTGGACACTCCCTAATAGCTTTATAACCTTCTTACATTGTGGTGCCCAAAGCCGCCCCCAGCACTGGAGCTGAGGCTGCCCCAGCCCAGAGCAGAGCAGGACAATCCCCTCCCTTGCCCAGCTGGCCATGCTGTGCCTGATGCCCCCCAGGACACACTTGGCCCTCCTGGCTGCCACGGCACTGCTGGCTCATATTCAAGTTCCCATTAAATTTGTGCTACCTTTTTCCATTTTAAATGAATGCCTATACTAGTACTCTAATTTATTAGTGCTTATAAAATTAAATTAAAATATATATTGAGATTAATTTTCACTGATAGTTGTGGGTAATTTTCTTCTGATACAGTTCTGTGTTTCTGTGTGTGTGCCTAGAGGTATATATATGTAGATATATTTTGGCAGCGGAATGGGCTTGTTTTATGTCACTGTTAAATCAGTTGTGTGAATACAGCAAATTTCACAAACACATGGCACATACCATTTACTGAAAAGGTAGAAATTATTACACAGTCATCCAGAATTTGCAGGCGAGAATGTTCAATTTAAGTTATCTAGATTATTTCCAACTGTTACACGAATTGCCATACTGTTGCTTTCTGATAGCTATTGTATTACTTTCTACACATGCTGTCAATGCAACAAGGCAGCAGTATTTCTTGTCATTGTGTCTTGGCATCTAAATTATATAGTATTATACAAGTACTGAGCAATTATAAATTTTGTATTCACTGGGCTCCTATTCACATACATTAGAAACACAAGTTGCTGTTTATTTTTACTGTAATTAGTCTAATATTTTTCATAGTACTTTTTGTTTAACTATGTTTGTCTTGTTTTGAAATTTTAAATGGTTTTTATATGGTTTCCATATTAATAATTCTTTTAAGTAATTCTGGGTGGAAGAGACAAAAATCCCACCTATTGTGTTTACAAAAACACCTTTACCTAAAATATGTCGTGACTAGAACTGTAAGCTCCTATCCCTGGAAATTGGGAAAATCTGGCAATATTATTTCCCAGAAAACGGACTAGTTTTTCAAAAGAATACTTCTTTGGGAAAGATCTGAATTTCCTAGAATAAGATTTAAATTGGAATCTTTGAATACATGAACTGTGTGTTTCCACAAAAGTTTCTACAAACGAGTCAAAAAGCTACAGACAGGTAAAAAGAACAAAGCAGAAAAACACTGACTCTGAGGCTGTCTGTGTATGCATTTTGGACATACACAATGGTCCAATTACTTTTACTTTGCTTTGTTAATGCAGTAAGCACTCAAATCAATGAACCTATGAGGCAATACATGGATTTCATCTTAAGTGGTGGTGAATGAATGAAATGATCCAGAGCTCAGCTGTACTTTCCTAATTCAGAAAGAAATACATAGGATCTTTTAAGGAACATGCAGCCAGTCCAAAATTTAATTTCATAATTTGTCAAAATTCATATCAAAGACAAACTTATCACACAGATTATTATAGACTAAGATACTTAAACAATATTACTAGAATAATCTGATAGATTTTATGACCATGATCATATACCTGTACTCATGAACATAACATGCTTTTAAAGACTAAAGTGATTAACAGAATTTGAATTTTTAAAACTTATTCGTCAATATAATCACAACAGGATGACAGTTCTGTTTCTCAGTTACTCAGGGGACCTTTCTTAGAAACAGAACAATCAACATAGGGTGGATGTGACTGCACTATTGACTAGATAAGATGCTGCCTGTAATGACATTACAAAAAATCGCTTTTCTCTTTCTGAGAAGTTTAATGCTATACTCATCACATACCATATGTATGTCTATATAAAAATATATGTTACATGGTGTGGAATAAAATACTTATTTTCTTACAACAAATTCAAGAGTCTGGGTCTCTTCCACTGCCATCATTTCAGCCGAAAAAATTGCATAACCTTTCTATTCAACAATACAATTTAAAGCAGAAATATTAATCTGTAATCAAACTTTAGATCCAGAGGAAGGCAATTAGCTGCTTTCTAATAGTGTTTAAAAACCCAACAAACAAGTGTGTCAGCTTTTTAGCAAAGAATCTTCCAATTCCTAAATGCTTGGAAGAATTTGTTTCAATTTTTAATTTCATGTGAGAAAAGGCAGGGAAGGTAGGGGAGTTGTTTAGTAACATCAGCATCACCCATCACTTACAATAAGAAGTGGACACATAAAAGGAGCATTTTTTCAGTGATCAAGATTGTTTTTTTCAGCTGAGAAGGTGCGGCTGCACCGGACTGACAGCAATGGTTGTATACTGAACTCAAGGCATTATGAGCCTGGAAACCCTGCACTGGCTTATGGCCCTGGCTGCAGTGGAGTAGCTGGCAAGAGATAGGAATTTTCTTCTCCTACAGCAGTCTTTGTTATGATGTGCTCCAGCACACTCAGCTGGCAGCCTCACATACAAGTGGTCCTTGCCTACCAGCCTGCATGGCCAGAAGACTTCAAGTGTGCTTATAGTTTGAAGAGATTACATAGTACTTTCCCAAGTTGCGTATCTGAAAGTGCTTTGGTCAACTATTCTCTTTAAAGAAGCTCTTCTCCACAGGGTCAAATCATCAGATCTCTGTGAAATGTAGCCCCTGAGAAACTGCAGACAGCTCAACCTGACTTAACCAAAGCTTCAGCAAGACCCTACTGCCCACCTGCACTGAAGTATTTGGAAAAAAAGAAATGATCAGAGAACACACTAGGCATTTCAGAAGCTTTCTTATCTACACATGGAAGACCACTAAAAATTTCTGGATGTGGATATAAAGAAGATATATTTAAAATACACATATGCACACCTTTTTTTTAAAAAATGTCCATGTTACATTTGGTTATCACAGTTAGTTTTACAAAGCAATGGATACCTCTGAATTATCATGATAAAGTTGTTTGAGTAACATGAACAATAATGTACAATGCCTGCCAGCGTGAAATAGTGGATAGTACAGCAATCACCATCTTTAAAAGCGGAGAGCTTGTCCCCAGGGATTACACATATGTGCATTAAATGATTCACCATCACTTGCAGACATGTCAGGCTGAGGAGCTCCACACACTCCACTGGCCAGCCAGCTGCTCAGTAGTGGGATCATCAATCCCCCAAAAGAACAAAGAAAGGAAAAAAAGAAAAAAAATATATAGTCAACATGAATGAAGCAGAACACAGCAAGTATTAGCTGGGAGAAATAGTTTTCCAAGAACTGTTTCACCCTGTAGACACAGTACAAGCATAGGATTATTGTTTGCTCACTGTGGATTTAGTAATACCATCTCAGAGACCTTCTTAGTGAGACTCAGCATGAAGGTTGGCCCCATACTTTTCATCATTTTAGGATAAATAAATGTTGTTTTTCTTTAATATTATAGCATAACGTCTAAGCTGCAATAAAGACGCATGCCTATGAAGAAAGTTTTCCTCTACTTCAGATCACCAAGGTGTTTTATGAAGCAAACAAATGAGTAAGATTAGGTAAGAATAACTTGGTTTTGGTCTAAGAGTTTTCTGCAGAGGAGGGTATTATTAAAATTTACTGATTGTCTAAGGTTTCATGATAGGAAAATATGGTCATGAAAATACCTTCTTTTGTTACTGTAGAGAAGTATTATTAATACCAGGACCATATAAGCTTATGAAGCCAGTGGCCTGGAAAGTTGCCACCATGTGGCTGAAATATTTCAGTTACGCAGTTCAAATGGCAACAGCTGCTTTAAATTTAAAGGGCAAGAATTAAATAAGCCATGACTTCAGTGGGAGAGAAATGAGCCCTAAGTTTACTTCTCCTGTCCCCTTTGTATTTAGCTTCTCCTCCATAGCCTGACTGTACTGAATGTTTGTTAGAAATGACCTTGGTATGTCTCAGAAAACGCTTAGAAACCCATGTTGCCAAATCCACTAGCCAATTGTTTTTGAAAAGGGGATACTGTTCCCCTTTGGACTTAACTCTAGCCTCATCCTCACACCAGCCAATACTCTCCCAGCCTGTATTTTCCTCTGCTGCAGTACATCCAGTGTAATCATGTTTAGTACTCTCCAAACAACAAAGCAGATGTTCCCTGTAATGCAGATTTTGAAGAATGCACATAAGGCTTAAAGCAGTGACAGTGTAATCCACCAAATGCTTGCAAAGGAATCCACATCGCCTCTGACTAACAAGTTTTCTTACTGAAGTCATTTTAGGGGATGCCAACAGTAAGGATAAAATATGCAGAAAAAAGGCCAGATATTGCCTTGAGGGACCCACTTGTCAATGCACCAGAAATTACACACAATGACTTTTCTTCCAGAATTAGTGGAGAAGTGCTCATGTAAAATATACCTTTTGCACTTACAGACATTTTACCAGCAAACTGTTTCAAATTAAACCCAGATGAGTAACTGTAAAGCAATGAGGTTTTCCCTGTGTTCAGTAAAAACAGCTGGTACTGCTGCTATTAATCTTTTACATGTGCATTAAGAAGTATGTTGTATGTCTGAGAAAAACATCTCAGTCAGATAGCAGCAATGTACAACAACCTCTGGGGCCTTTGCCTATAGCAGAAAAAACAGACTACTTGCTGCCAATGTATCTCTGCATGCATGCTTATAACTGAATGCATTTATTCACTGATACTCAGTACTATTGATACTTTAAAAATCAAATGCCTCATAACTAGATTTCATACTACTGAATAACACCAATCCTACCTCAAGTTTTATAACGTGATGCTAAAACACATACATCAACACACACAGCGTACTACTAACATTAAGAAATTACTACCTCTAAGCTGCACGACTTGTTATAGCAAGACCAAATAAAATATGCCTTGAAACACCATTTTGGAAAGTATTGTGCTCATATCCACCACTTTACCCTAAGGCTCGAGGTATTTCACACATAGAATTTGCAACATACATTTATCCCTAATGTTAGTAAACCAGAGTTGTTTGTTTCAGCCCAATGTGATGGCAAGTCATTGTATTTCTGAAATTTGAATGGAAAGGGAATTTCTGGTGTGATTCTAGGAGCTCTGTCATGAATAATTTGTTTTCTGGGAAGTGGCAACACATGAAAAAGTCTTCCAGGTTTCTTAGTTTTCTGTTCAGTCTTCTGATACTATCAGATAAGAAAGAGGTGAACATCCCCTTATTTTAATACATATATTTCCATTCCCTTGCTCTACCATGGTACATAAAGTAATTGCTTTGTAAGGTGCAGGGGTTACAGGGAGACTGATTGAATTAAATTTTGTATCCATTCCACACACCAGTCATCACCAGAGGTGAACTGCGTATATTGGAATGCATCTCTCACTTGCTGTGAGTCAGCTGCAATACATGAAAGCCTAGAGCCAAAACTTAGCTGTGTTAAGGCCACTGGGTTTACACAAGATTGTTTTGTTTGGATACCTAGTTGGATAACTTTCAGGGTTTTTTTTGAACCAAGGAAGAACTACCGCATGAAAACGGAAGAGAAAACTAAAGAAGAATTTCTTCAAACAGAAAAACAAAAGCCTGTTTCGTAACTAATAAGAGAAACCTGCCTTGCACTGGTTAGCAGAGGACAAATTCTTTGCTCAGTATAGTAGTGAGGCAGGGTGATATAGAGATATGTGTGCCTATGTGTTTTATCAGCAGCCTATGATGGCACTCACAATGAAACACAGGAGATATATTCTAGGGGACCACAAAATTCCAGGACAACTTTTTCTCCAGTTGCTGAATTATTGCCTGCAGCTTGAAGAGTATTTTCAGTTTACCTTTTCTTTTAAATTAATGCAATCTCTAATGAAAATGTGCATTCACATTTCAATCAGAACCAAGTCCATTTAAGCTCCACCTTTCGCCAAACCAGGCTCTTTTTTTCAAGAGGAAATATACATCCTTCAACCACTGAGATACAGGAGGACACGCAAGTCTCCAGAGCTAGATAATCAGCATTTCTGGCTGAGGAAGCAGGGATGAAAAGCAGCCTGGAAAGCAGGCCACTCCCAATTCATTAAAAGCCATGAAGTGTAGGACTAGGGATATAAACTTCTGTGAAGACTTAAGCATGATGGCAGAAGAGCTCTCACAACACAGGTTTGATACATGGCAGTTTCTGCAGTTTCTGATAATAACATCAGCTAACATCAACGGTTCTGTGGGAGCCATGCTCTATGTCTAGCAGAACAGCAGTCATCTAACTCAAGTCACCAAGGAAAAAGAATTACCTATCATACTTATGGTCCCATCAGGAAGAAGATTTCGAGACAGTTGGAGAAATACACAAGCATTCTTACTGTAAATGTAACTTATTTGCATAATTGGAACTGGGGTGAAGTTTGGAAAGGTTTCTGATGTTAGGGTCTTAACCATCTCTGGTAGGAGGTGGTGCTCTTGACCATGGATTTAGCGAGATTCACTTGGAAAAGATTGCCAGTGTTTTCTCTGAACAAAATTTCTGCTAGTAGACCAGAGAAATAGAAACATCAGTGAGAAGACTTTCAGTTTGCTAATGATTGGCTTCACTTACCAGACACATAAATGGTACTAATGTTGGAAATGATATATTGGACAAAGAAATAACTTGTCTGAGTTCAGTCAGGAGAAAAAAAAAGGACAATTTGATACACTGTGACAGTTTCTCCAAAAATGTAACACAGAGGTAATAGGATGAGGAAGAAGATCTTTCTCAGCAGTTGCTGTTGAAATGGCCGGACATTTGAAAGCAAGTACCCATCACTACACTGATGGCTAACTTTTAAAAATTTTTGAATGTGATGAAGATGATGGCTAACTTTAAAAATTTTAATTTGCAATTGATAAATGAACCCTTTAATTTCAACTGCTAGTGCTACTTCTCAGTGTTGTCCTAGTATGAGCCTTTCATAGATTGGGTATGTTTACTTTGAGAAAAAGGATATGGAAACAGGTAACATCAGGGACTGAAAAAAATAGTAGTAAAGATACATTATTCTGATTTCCACTGCTATTGAAAAAAAAGGGTAAGAAAGGAGAAAATGAAAAATAAGTGGGAATAGTATGTTGAAACGCTTCCATTCAGCTTCCTAACGAACACTGCGCCTGTTACTATTTTCTTCACATTTTCCAGCCATCTCACAAATGGTGAGCCACACAAGACTACTGAAATAGACTAATCTTTGTTTTGGAGTTCAACAGTTTTAATACTACTCTTCTACTGAGATTTTCATCTTTTAGTTCATTTGTACTTTGCTCTGCCCATCCCTCTCAGAAAAAATAATTAGCCTGTGTCTTCTAGCAACCCTGCTGTAATGACTTGACTGCTCTTTGCTGACACTGACATCTCAATGCAGGCTCTGCATGCTGACTGACTGTGAAATTGGGTTGTCATACTATACCTGTTGGCCAAGAGCTGTGACCTAGTTCCAGAAGGAGAGGTTAGGTAAATTGACAAGTCTCCACGTCGAGGGTGAGTAATAGTGATACGCACAACAACATGCTCCAAGTAGATCACATGGTGGTTAGGATTATCTGAACAGCCAGTGGCTTTGTAAATTGAACGGACAATGCTGTCAGGTCGTATTGTTCTATAATAGAAGCATAGCAAACGACATCAGCATTTCTTGCTTTTTGTGTAAAACACAACACCTTTTTTGCTTATTAGAGAATGACAATATTGGACAACTGAAAAGTCAGTAGTCTATAATAATTGATTTTAACAGGCACTTCCTAGCTGAAAATACCACCACAGGGTAATTATACTGTAGCTAATGGCTAATGGCAACTGCCTGGGTTTCCATTAAGAACATACTCAAGGTAAAATAGGAATAAGCCTTTGAGACAGAGCATTATTGTCAATTAGTGGCCAGCTGAGAATTGCTGAAATTGTCATGGGATCACAGCTGGCTGCTAAACCCCAGGAAATGCCTGGCATAGCTAGTTCTTGCTTACGTAAGAGCACGTATTACATGTTAACTGTACCAAAAGGCATCTGACTCAGCTGGTTTAAATTGGCATGACATCCTTGCAGACTATACCAGTTACAGATTAATTCTGTCAAATTTGGAAGTGTGCCTTATGATGTGCCTTATGATAGATTGCACATAACAGAATTTTGCTCTTAAGCCTGGTTCCATAGAGACCCTATCTTAGCAAGTGAAAAGCAGTTTAGTCTTGGCCTCTGAACTAGACTCTCCTATTTGAGAGATACAATATCATACAGTATGGAAAGCATATTTGCTTGTTACATCCTGGACTGCTAAGTCTGTATTCTTCTTATAGAGGTGATTGAAATGCATTCAGCCAAACATTCTTCTTCCGTGGTGCATCATCATCAATATCAAAATCCATCATTACCCAGTTTTACACCTTCAGCTTCTGCGACGTTCTTTAAACTAGAGCCTTTTTCCATGCACTGCCAGGACCAATGTTTACAGGCAAATGGCCTGACACTTTTAAATCTGACAGACATCCTTGGTATAGCCTTAAAAATTATACATTATACACATTGCAAGGAAGGGGTAAATTATACCAAATTTCTTTCCATAAGTTTATGCCAGCAAGAGTTTTGGTAGCAGATATTACTTGATTTGCCGATCTGTGTTCTCCACACACACATGCTGTGCAGGCACCGTTGTCCACTTTTCTGCTTCTGTCACCATTGCTTCAGCATCCATCAGTCCAAATCCATAAAGGTGGCTCACTGCAAGGTACAAACAGAATGGATATACAGTTATAGTATAAACCCTTGGTTTTCATCATAGACTAATTCCAGTGTCACATCCTAACAGGAATTACTTCCTTTTTCTTCTTCCTTACTTTTGCTCAAAGCTCAAAAATCTAATTTACAGGAACAATAATGATGATATTTAATTTGTTCAACAAATCTGTTCGCTGTTTTATTACAGAAGTGGCATGAGGTGTTACCTATACTACCCTGCCATGAGAACTGCAGAATGCTGGGGAGTAAAATTGCTTCTCACTGCCCTTTGTCCTTGTGCCTTAATTGAGCTCAGCCCTCTTGTATCACAAGGGGCTGAGCATAATGAATGAAAGGAAGGTTACTCCTGTTACTCAAATACCAAACACATGGATGTATATTCATGGAAGATAACTGAGACAATAACTTTAAGAAGGAATGGATAATTTTGTAACTGCTGTGTTCTCTGAACTTCCCTGAGTGTAAGCAGCATGTGGGTGCTCTCCTGTTCCTGTATACAGTATGGTTGCCATTGGCCAACCAACCAGGTACAACCATCATCTCCTTAAAGCTGTCTGCATGATGAGGGTGAAAAGCACTGAATCAGCTGTGTGGTTTTGGTTGCTGTTCCAATCAAAACAGAAACTTGAAAAAGGATTTTTATGAATTGGAAGAGCTGCTAGCCAGGGTGTTCTATTGTGACAAATGGTGCTCTTGCTAAAGTTCTCACAGCAGAATGTGAAACGAAAAAGCTTCCACAGGGAGGAGTTTAGATTGTACATATTCGTAAATCAGTTTTGCTTGCTACCACAGACAATGCTACCAGGAAACGCACAGAAACATATAAGTGCTATTTTAACCAGCAGCGCAACAAAGCGTGGTGTAAGTCCAACTGCACTTCGTAGAGGGTTTGTGAAAGCAATTTTTATTCATTGCAAACCAAAATTCAAAGGATGCTATCTGAAAAAACCCAACCTTCTCAAAGAAATATAGTCCAAAGCATAAAAAAATCAGTGCTTAAGGATCTCATCTTCCAAATATAGTGGTATCTAATACTGTCTGAAACTGCCAGCTGAAAAGGATTCTTCAATGAAAAAAATACAGCAAGGTGTAGCAACTGTGTAATGGACTAGCTTTCTTCCCACCTCCTTCCCCTTGAGCCCCAAACAAAAGTACATACAGCATGGAAATGATCCTTTGGAGACAACTACATGCAGCTCTTCTGTCAAATGAGGCAAGCACTATTTTCCAAAATGAAACACAACTAAAATATATGGAAATAATTAAATTCAGCTCTCCTTCAGCCTTCTGAATTATCTTTAATGTATTCAAAAAACACATGCATACGTAAAGAGATGTCCCATTTTTACATGTGGGTGGAGGCAGACGGAAGACAAAGAAAGCTTAGATGAAGAAACTTGCACTGTAAAGAAGATTCCTGTGATGGAAATCTCCTTAGTCTTAGATGTTATCTTGCAAACACTTCTGATGAGTGCATATTTATCTTTGAAGATAAATATTCTGTTCTTACACTAAAATTTTAACTAATAATCCTTCTGTCTGCTCTGAAGATCAGTGAGAGGAACAAGAGTCTTAACTCCCATGGTCTGTAACTGCACACAGTTACTCTGTATAGTACATTCAAAGAGCGGGGGATTAAACTTTCATGAATGGAAATTTTTTTTCAGCTAGCCCATGGAAAATGCGTTTTAAATTCCCACTAGCAGCTTACACTGAATTAGAGCTCAAGATGTCCAGTTTTGAAATGCTGTGTGTTTGACCTACCTACTGAGCTCAAAGAGCCAAAATTCTCCTTCACCTCACCTTTTCTTAACCAGAAATAATCTCAGAAAAGCACGTAACACTGCCAGTGACCTCCAGATGGAAATGTAAGCAACTTTTAAGCTATTTACCCCTAGAATTTTTTTCCCTGGTATGCACATTATCTCCTACCCTAACAATTACTCAGAAGACAGAATTCCGGAGAAATTTTCATCCAGGAGAAAAAAATACCACTCAAGGTTATGTGGTTGTGTTAATTGTCCATGATCGTGTGTTTAAAATCTGTCGCATGAGAGCAGTATATTGAGAAGTTCTGCACCTGCCAGTTTTTTTTCACAGCTGAAACAGAAATACTCTTTTCCTTGAATAACCTTCCTATGGAAATAACTTCTTGACAGACAGCGGTACTCCTAACTCCTACCATGTGGACCGACATTTGGCTGTCCAAAACATTTGCAATTTGAAGTTCTTGATCCAGTGGGCTGGTTAGCAGCTGAAGGTACCAGTAGAAGCCCATAATTTTCAAGGACTAAATTATAGCAATTTAGAAAAGAATCACAGAGTTAAACAAAGTAGTTGTGTCTTAGAGAAGAAAACAGATTTTGCTCTCTACTACCTTCGAATTGTGCCCCTTCATCTGTGTACACCCTAGTACTCCTGCGAACTATATGCTAAGGTCCTCTCCCAAAGTTTAAAAATGACCTGATGGTCTACATGGAACTATAAACATCTTCTGGGAAACACATGGAACTGCCAATGATTTGCATGGAAAAGGTACTGGGTTGACTCTGTTAACCCAGATTAATCAAAAGCACTGTCTGAAAAGTAATGATGACTGCAGAGTGAGATAAGCTATCCGCAAATGCAAAGTGCCGCCAGAACTTGCACCTACCCACTTGTATGCTCTACACTATCACTGCTATGAATTGCTGCTGGGCTCAGCTGTTGCTAGGAATCATTACAAGCATGTCAGAGGGGGTATTGGGCTATTCTGTAAAAAGGTATTTCTCTTTCACAGACGAAATACAAATACGAGGTTGGTACAATGTAAACTGGTGCCTAAGGCATAGACTGTTGCTTTTATACAGCTGAAGAGCTGAAAAATGTGATCTCCTTGTGACCAAGGTGTCCATTGGTAGAACTGTCTTGAATTCTCTCCACTCAGGCAGCAATGCTTTACTGATCATTTATATTTCGGCAAAATCACAGGCATACACAGAGCCTTAGAGACGCAGGGCATTTTTCAGAGAAAAACTTGCCTCCCACAACATGAGCTAAATACTGGGTCTTAGCTGATCTCTTTAATCTTCTTATCATTAAAGAAAACAACATTTTGTCAGGGTTAAAGTCCATTTATTTATCCTTGTGCAGTTCCTTCATTAGTGCACCATGAAAACAAGACCTTCTGAGCTGCTGTAGCGATGTTCCCAGCTTTTTAATAATCTTGTTTTTGTCTGAAATTGCTACTGAAAATTCAATAACTTTCTAATTTACATACAAAGGCTATGTACGCAAAGCTACCCTCAAACCTGAAGTTAGAATGTATATCCCATTTGACTTGACTATGAGAAATATGAATAGCTGGTGTTGATAAATCATAACAGGGAATCATGCAGACTTCAGAAAAATTGGGACCACACATTGAAAACACAGCATTTTCAGTGCAGCTAAACTTGATTTGTTAGTCTGCAGTTTCATTTCTTGTCATTGAGATGTCTCATCAGTAACTTAGATGCTAAGCCTTCCTTGCTATTTTACTCATCTGACAAAAGCCTTGCATAACATTTTCTCCCTTCTGTATTTTTGAACTTTTATATTTAGTATTTTATGTACTGGGAAAGCAGCACTTGAAATGTAAATATTTTGTATACACATATCAAATGGTAAATCAGGAGGAGTAAAATGGTAATAATTGCAGTGTGACAAATGAGGAATGTGCAGCTTCCTCAATGAGATCAATCTGTTTCATATGTGAACTACTATGACCTGTGTTATACTACTATAGGATCTTGATCCAAAATGAGATTGACAGAACAGGAACCTAAAATGCCCATTAATACTATGGTTTTCTTAAATGTCACTTAGCAGGTCTAGAATATGTGAGCCTCTTGAGTTATTCTCATCCCATAAACACTTTCAACTGACCTACACCAATCTTTGACATTTTAATTGTAAATAGAATGAGCTAATTCTATAATGTTTTAACAATTCCACATTGCTTTTCTGTTATTTGTTAAGTACGTTGAAATGTTTCAACAAGGAAAAACAAGAATTAAGGGACAAAAGGGGGAGAAATGTTATGATGACATGGCTGACACTATTTTGTTTTGTCATGTCCTATCTAAGAGAACGCCAATCTTGAATAATAATTCATCTTGTTTCAGCCATATTCCGATTTCATATCAACTTATGACCAGTAATCTGAACTGAGTATGATTTCTGAAACACATAATTGCTTTACAAGTCATTAACACATGCATGCAAGAACATGCTCTTTCATTCTTGCTTTTAAAACCAACTCCCTCATGTTTTTCAAATTAAGCACATTATTTTAATTTTTGTATTTTACACATAACAATCCCTCCATTTTTGTACTTAAAACCAAGTGAAACAACAAACAAAGTCTTTCCTCCTCAAAGAATTCCCTGAAATCAAGGAATTTTTAATGACTTGGTATGGATGTAGGAAGACTGAATTCTTACACTTACCACCGCACTAGAGAAGGCTGTGAAAAACAGAAAGTTGCCCAATAGATTTGTCTTAGAAGTGGCAGCTACAAAAATGCACAATGAGAATCTGAAGGGCCTCTATATCACAGAATTGTAGAACCACAGAACGATTTGGGTTGGAAGGGACTTTTAAAGCTCACCTACTCTGACCTCCCTGCTATGAGCAGAGACACTTCCCACTACACCAGGCTGCAGAAAGCTCCATCCAATATGGCCTTCAGGCACTTCCAGAGAGCATCCCAGAAGCTTGCCCAGCTTCTCTGGGCAACCAGTGCCAGTGCCTCACCACCCAAATCATAGAACCACAGAACCACAGAATGTAAAGGGGTCGGAAAGGACATTAAAGACCAACTAGTCTCAACGTCTCCTGCCATGGGCAGGGACATCTCCCACTAGGAGAGGTTGGTCAAGGCCTTATCAACTTGGTTTTGGACACTACCAGGATTGGGCATCCACAACCTCCCTGGGCAACCTATTCCAGTGTCTCACCATCCTCACAGTAAAGAGTTCCTTCCTAATATCTGATCTAAATTTCTTCTCTTTCAATTTGATCCCACTGCGCCTTGTCCTGTCACTACAGTTCCCGACAGAGTCCCTCTACAGCTTCCTTGTAGGCCCCCTTCAGACACTGCAAGGTTGCTATGAGGTCTCCACAGAACTTTCTCTTCTCCAGGTTGAATAGCTACAACTTTCTCAACCTGTCTTCACAGGGAAGATGCTCCAGTCCTCTTTTCAACTTCTTGGCCCTTCTCTGGACTTGCTCCAACAGTTCCATGTCCTTCTTATGGTGGGGACTGTACGTAACACTCCAGGTAGGTCTCTTCAGAACAGAATAGAGGGGCAGCAGGTCCTTTGACATGCTGGCCATGCTCCTTTTGATGCAGCCCAGATTTGCGTTAGCTTGCTGGACTGCAAGTGCACACTGCTGGCCCATGTTGAATTTTTCATTAATCATCACTCCCAGATCCATCTCCACGGGGCTGCTCTGAGACACTTCTCTGTTCAACCTGCGGGTGGTGTCTTGGATCACCACAATTCAGGAGCAAGACCTTGCATTTTGTTGAACTCCATTAGGTTTGCACAGGCCCACCTCTACAGCCTGTCAAGGTCCCCGTGGATGGCATCCCTTTCCTCCAGTGACTGCATCACACTGCTTGGTGTTGTCAGCAAATCTGATGAGGGTGCAATTGATTCCATTGCGCATGTCACCAACAAAGATGCTGAACAGTATCAGCCCCAGTATTGACCACAGAGGGACACCACTCATCACTGGTCCCCATGAGGACAATGAGCCATTGGCCACAACTCCTGGCGTGTGGCCATTTAGCTAGTTTTTCACCCACCAAGTGGTTCATCCATCAAATCCATATCTCTTCAATCTGAAGACCAGGATGCTGAGTAGTGCAATGTCAAACACTTTGCACAAGTCCAGGCAATTATGGCAGTTGCTCTGCCCCTATCCATCAATCCTGTAGGTCCATCATAGAAGGTCATCAAATTTGTCAGGCATGATTTCCCCTCTGTAAAGCCATGTTGGCTGCTACCAAGCACCCCGTGTAAAAATGTCCTTCATTATGTCCAGTCTAAATCTATCCTTGTTCCACTTAAAACTATTGCCCAATGTCTTGTCACTACAGGCCTTTGTAAAAAGTCTCTTTGCAGATTTTTTCTAAGCACCCCTTACAAATAGAAAGGCTGCAGCCAGGTCTCACTGGAGCCTTCTCTTCTTCAGGCTGAACAGGCTTACCCCTCCCCTGCCTTTCTTCACAGGAGAGGTGCTCCAGGCCTTTGAACATTATTGTAATCAGAAAGGTGCTAACAGAATACTCCAGAAATTGCTTTTATTGAGCTTCCAGTTATGTCTATGTCAATGTCTGATTTTTGCATTAGTACAAATCATTTCTTCATCAATACACTAACCATGGCTTTACCTGATAATCGATTTGACAAAAGAGTAGAGGCCTCTGGATTTTACATATTTTCTTTCTGTCAAAAAGCTCCTATTGGTTAATAAAATAAAATACAGACTGCCCAGAAAAACTACCAGGATAGTAAGCAGAAACTAAACCTCCAGTAGCCAGCGTACCTTTGGGAGTAGCTTGTATTCAACTCTGACACCGCATCACCTGCTATGAAGCTTCGCAGTCATTTTAAAACAGCCCTAGAACACAGCATCTTAAAACACAGAGAAATTAAATCCAAGATTCCATTTGCCTTCACATCCTGGCAGTTTTTATCTGTTTCAGGAATTTAAATCTTACATGGTTATTAAACAGACACTGGTTGACAAAAGGCACTAAAAGCGAAATACACTTCTGGGCTATCAGAGTCAGACTCTACTAGCAGCAACAGCACGTACCACCCAAATAGGTTCCTCCCTCTCACAAGTGTTAGTAGCTTCCAGGCAGAAGTCCGTGGTCTTGGGATTCAGTGGGTTTGCAGTCAACAGTGAGCATCCATGTGTACTGAGCACAACCATAAAAAGTTCTCCCATGCCCATAGTTGCTGATTTACTTCTCAGAGCTTGTTTAGGAATGAGTTAACCAGGTTAATACAGTCCTCAGAACACATTGACTGTTCACACATAGACTGTGCCCTGTGTGTGGGGGTATTTTACCCAGTGAGCTTTCTGAAAACTTCTGCAGAGTGACCAGGAAGACTGGCTTACTTTGCCTCTGAAGGCACAGAGCTGTAATAGATACAGAAAACCTGACCACTGATGGCTGGTAATTGTTATGAAAATTCTGCAGCAGGATTCTAAGACTTCTCTGCAGCAGCATTTGGCTGTAAATCATAAAGCCTCTACTGAAGACATTAATTTGTATCACTTGAAATAAGATAGCTTATATGAATGCAATAAATTTGAGGATTATATGCATTTAGAAGGGAGAAAAAAAGTTTGCTGAAATCAAGTTGGCTAAGGAGCATCTACAGTACTAGAAGCTATAATTTTTAAACTAGTTGTAGTATTTTTATCTTCACATTCAGTGGGGTTTTTTGGTGGGTTTTTTTTTGTTTTGTTTTCTTATTCTTTTTTTTTTTTTTTTTTTTTTTCTTTTTAGGTAAAGCACAAAGATCCACTGGAAAACATGGTTGTTTGCAATTTTTCTTTAAACAACAAAAGGTATTTTGTGATTGTACTGTGGAATACCTTGTAGAAAAATGTACCCATCTCCTCTGTTAGGAGCAAATTCACCCTAGGAGGTACATTTAGGATTCCCTGACAGCTCAAAAGTGGACAAACGCAATGTCATTCTATCAAACAATAAAAACACCTTCTGGAGAGAGTATCTATGCTAGGCTTCATCTCAGAACAGATGATGACAGGTGAATCAAAGGCATTGTAAGTGGAAATCCTGACAGATTGTTAGCAGGAGACACAAAGATAGCATTTCTGTGCTGTCAGATGTATCAGACACATGGCATCCTTCTTGTTCTGTCCCACACGAGGCTCTGTGTGTTCTGAAGTGCTGGAGTTCCAGCAGGACATTTACACTCAAACTCATTCCTGATCTAGCATACAGCTGCAGCAGATTTCAGCAGAAAAAGGATATACAAACATGCAGTAAATCAGTGTTTAACATGTAGTAAAAAAGTGTTTTCCAAATTGTTTAATAATAATGACGCTGATTCTCGGAACTAAAACTATACGTCATCCCAAACTAGAGAAATTATTAATTAAGCTGACTTCAGAGTATCCCTGTAGAGCTATGTAGCAGATGCTGATCAGCAACCTGATGCAAAAGGAAGTTAAATAGTAAGCCAATTCTATAGAGATAGCTGGCCAGTAATGTCAGTAACAGACCTTGTGGATGAAGTTCTGCATCCCCTGACTTATAAAAAAAAATCAAATTTGCTTAAAAGCAAATCCTCAAAAGTTGATTTTTCTGTAGGGAAAAAAGGACACTGTTATAAATAACTTCAGGCATCTGACTGAGCTGAGTTGTCCTACGTAGGCCTTTATCCTTCCCTATTATTGCAAGGAATTCTACATCCTGACAGGATATATATTAAATGCTTAAAATACTACATTTTAGATGGTGTGATCTGCTTCCCAACTGGCCTGAATCCTAGTTCCATTAAAGTGGACACACTCTGATAATAAAACTACCACCAGTTTTGTAACTATTGAAAGGCATTATAGCAATACAACAGCAGCAAAGCTCTTTGGTGTTCACAAAGGCAAGTGCTTACTGTTTTTTTAAAAAGACAGACATACCCCACCCAAAAGATATTCACCATTACTATGGATGTATACAAGTATGGCTAGATATTTGCCTACAACATTCTCACAAGAGTACTGCATTGAGAAATAGCATATGAAGAGATTATACAAATGCATATAACTTTCAAGGACTGTTCTTTAAAATCTCAGTGTTCAGTGTCTGTAATTAAAGCTTTGTGCTCTGGAGAATTGTATCAGTTTATCCGTCATTTTTTAAATTCATTGATCCAAGTTCTTTCTTAATACTGCAAAATAGGAATTTACATTTCACAGTAAGTGGCTGACTCTTATGGTTATGAGTCCATAGGGGAAGACTTCTCACTTCCTCCCTGCCCCCCAATCCTTCACTGAGTTTTCATAAAGGTCTGAGTCGGTCTTGTTAAAAGGAAATAATGTCAAAGGTTATCACTCTCATGGAGTGCATCCTGTTAATGCTGTCAGTCCACTTGGCAATGTTTGGAATACTAGGGAGCTGCACAGCATAGCAATTGTGTATAGCTTTATACCTAAGACAAACAGACAAAGTTATCTCAGTTGCTCAGCTGAGGCACTAATTAAAATTCTTTGCCTGCTATGCTGATCACGGTTTGGTGACAATTCTGAGTGCTATTATAGTAGAACATTAAAGCCTAATAATGCCTTTTGCCTGCTGTCACTCCTGCTGTAGAGCCATTTAATTTACATTTTAAAACACATGGAAGTTTGACTTACAATATATGACCTCAGAAAAGCAATCAACTGTAAGACAAAATCATGATGGATGTGCATCCATTTTCCTTTACGTATCCTGACACAGGCTTGAAGATTCTGCTTAAACTCTATTTTACATTTGCAGCTTCAGTCCCTGCTTTTCAGAGCCAACAGAAAACAGTGTTGAAGACCCAAAAAGTAAATGAGAAGCTTTGATAATGAAGAATTTGAGGCTGGGAAAAGTAATGACGCGTGACAGTAAAGACGGCTTCCCTGAAAGATTCCCTCTCCTACTTTGCACAACCCCATTTCTGGAACTATACAGACAAATTCCTGACCTTATATGTCTTTCAACTGGAAACAACATTGTCCATAACCTCAGTTTTGTCAGGGAGAAAAAAAATCCAATAACCATGATCTAGGCTGCATAGTTGAAGATATTTGCCAACTCTGTTCCCCAAATCCCAAAGAGATATTTCAGTTCTTACTCAACGCTAGCAGAGTTCAGTTACCTGGCAATTTGTTTGGGTTTAACATATCAAGCACGGAAAACTTCCTAATGCAATTTTAATATTAAGTTAAAGAAAACTTTATTTATAGCCAAGAACTGAACTGCTACATGCAGGAAGGAAACAAGAGTATCCTAGAAAGGTCACAACGACCAGCCAGTAAAGACAGTAATTTCAAACTTGCTGCTAAAAACATGCATGTTTTTACTCCACTTTTCCTCAGTTATCTTAATTTCCAAATCCCACCACAGATATTTTCTCTGGCTGCAGCAATGATTTCTGAACGAAGCACTTCTAAAGGTTATGATATTGACCTGTGACTCATGCAGTATTTAAACACGGACAAGATTCTAGAGGACACAGCCCTTTCCAATTGTACATGTTCTATCAGACACTTCCAGTTACTGTTAGACTAGCCCGTAATTGTAGCTCGTTTACTTCTCTCTTTTCCTGGTGCTAAACTAAATGCCGGCTGACTTCAAACAACTTGCAATCAGGAGCTGTAATGCAAAAAGTTCAGATTAATGTAACCAGTACAGCCAACAGAAGACTAATGCCTACCTAAGTGAGGAAAACATCTCTCCCAGACTTTGCATCCACCAATCTGTTGAAGACAGTCATGTATACACAGTTAGACTGCCTTTTCCAAGAATGTATATGCTGTTCCAGAACTCTTGATATCAGCTGGCTACTTAGAACGACAGAATCATTTATGCTGGAAAAAATTCTTATGATCAAGTCCAACCACTAACCTTACACTGCCAAGTCAACTACTAAATCATGACCCCAGATGCTAGATCTATACATCTTTCAAACACTTCCTGGGATGGTGATTCCACCACTTGCCTGGGCGGTCTGTTCCAATGCTTGACAACCCTTTCATGGAAGAAATTTTCCCTAATATCCAATCTGAATCTCCCCTGTCACAACTCCCCTTGTCCTTGGCTTGTTACTTGTGAGAAGAGACCAAGTCTCACCTTGCTACAACCTCCTTTCAAGAAGAGAAAGATAAAGTTCCTTAGCCTCCTTTTTTTCCAGGCTAAACAATTCCAGCTCCCTCAACAGCTGCTCATCAGACTCAATAGCTCTGTTGCCCTTTTTTGGGCACGTTCCAGCACCTCAATGTTTTTCTTGTTGTGAGGGCTCCAAAACTTAACATAGGACTTGACATGCAGCCTCATCAATGCTGAGTACAAGGGAAAAATGACTGGCCTGGTCCTGCTGGCCACACTATTCCTGATCCAAACCAGGATGCCATGGGCCTTCTTGGCCACCTGGGCAACTCCTGGCTCACGCTCAGACTCTGTTGATGCTGACCAGCACCCCAGGTTCTTTTATGTCCTTTATTTTCCCAGCTACTCTTCCCCCAGCCTGTACTGCTGTACAGGGTTGTCGAGACCAAAGTGCAAGACCCAGAATGTCACCGTGTTGGCCTTGACAAATTGGCCCATTGATCCAGCCTGTCCAGATCTCTCTGCAGAGAATTCCTTCCCTCCAGCTGATCCACACTCCCATCCAACTTGGTGCCATCTGCAAACTGAATGAGGGTGCACTTGATCCCCTTGTCCAAGTAATTGATAAAGATATCAAACAGAACTGGCACCAGTACTCAGTCCCAGGGAATACCAGTAGTTGCTGGCCACCAGCTGAATGCAACTCAATTCACTCAATTTAACTCGCTGGGCTTGGCCATCAAGCCATTTTTTTAACCCAGTGAACTGTGCACCCATTTGAGCAATGAGCAGCCAGTTTATCAAGGAGAATGCTGTGGGAAACAGTGTCAAAGATTGTTCTGTACGTGTCACATGACGGCACTCAAGACCATCTGGTCCAAGACCTCCCCTGGCACAGAGGTCAGACTGAGAGGTCTGTAGTGCCCCCCAGATGCTTCCTCTGATTCTTCTTGTAGATGAGGATCACATTAGCTAACTTCCAGTCAACCAGGACCTCTCTGGTTAACCAGGACTGCTGGTAAATTATTGAAAGTGGTGAGCTCTTGCACAGTTCCCTCAGTACCTTTGTGTTGATCCCAACTGACCACACAGACTTGTATGTGTCTAAGTGGTGTGGCAGGTCACTGACTATGTCCTCTTGGACTATGGGGGTTTCATTCTTTTTCCTGCTCCCCTCTTCCATTTCAGGTACCCAGAGAACAATAGGTGTTATTATTTGAGACTGAGGCAAAAAACCGTATTAACAACCTCATCCTTAGTCTTTTTATTTCCTCCTGCAACCAATACAGGATGGAGACTACCCTTTAACCCTCCTTTTGTTGTTAATGTATTTACAGAAACATTTTTAATTGCCTTTTACTGCAGGAGTCAAACTGTGTTCTAGTTGGGCTTTGGCCCTTCCAATTTTCTCACCACATAATCCCATAAGATCCTTGCAGTTCTCTTGATAACATGATAAACTCCCTTTTTCCTCCTGAGTTCCAGGCAAAACTTCCTGTTCAGCCAAACTGGTCATCCTTCAATATTTCAAGAACAAAAAATCACTAGTCTAGCCTGCCCAGAATATGGTCTTCCTCACTCCTACAGAGACCAACACAACTTCATGTGTTTGGTGTCTAATTGACAACTAAAGAAAGCTGGGATATTACAACAGCCGAACTCAAAGCTCTGGTTTCACTTGCTCCATCCACTGTGTGTATGAGCCTTAGGGGTTGATACGAGTTGATACTGGCTGCAAGTAGCATGCGAAAATATCAGGAAATATCTGTAAGACTGGAAGGCCTTCTGCTGGATGAACAGCTTTGATTGTTTGACATAACCATTTACAAGTGCTTGCTGTTTTCCAAAAGTCTTAGGCCAGCTTCTGACATTGTTTTTACAATATAATTTTAAATTTATATACATTTTAAAGTTATTGAAAACATGCAGGAGGGTGTTTATGAATAGTTTATTTGTCTTCTCTGGAATGCATAAGTTGTAAAGATATTCTTGCTCATTTCTGAATTTCTGCCTGGCTACTGGTTACCACAATTTAAATCTGTGCAGTCTAGGTGTCCTAAATAGTAGCCTAGATAAACTCATCTCTTTCTCACAGACTGCTAATGCTCTGCTCATAACTAATATAATCACCCATTTTATTAAATACTGTAATTAAGCAATTATATTAAAAGGCTCTAAAATATTAAATGACTAATCCTTTTCAGTGATCACTCTTCAATGGAAGCAGCAGATACTTTGGATAACCTAAAGGGGTGTGACATAACTTTGGTATTACTCCTTGGCAACTGAGGCAAATTGGTTTCTGTAGAAAGAATATCTCAACTGGGCCTAGGAATGGCCTGAAATTGAAAGAAGTGGGTTGAGTTTTGACTTCATTTTATCCTTCAGTAGCATTTTATTTTACTGTATTGAAGTATTATTGTCTTTGCTTTACATCCAGGAAGAGTGAAGTATGTTCTCTAAAAACTTCCTTGCAAATTAGTAGTTTTCCTCCCTATGAATGGTCTGTTTCTCCAGAGACGGTATTTGACAGTATGTGGAGCTTCACTTACAGACAATGAACTGTTCGTATGATTTGATCATTGTTCTTAAAACTGCAGTGTTTCATTCTGTATCTTTCAAGTCAGAGACAACTCAGCATTAATGCACTTCCCTTTCTATGAATGCACTTGCATGCTCTGTTATTGACTAAACAGCTGACAGAACAAGGATTTGCATCCAATCTGCCATACAGAAACAGTTTTGATATCTTCACAAAAACGGATGCTCTCAAGTATTTTTCCATAAAATCAGCTAATTAACTGCTTTAATTATTAAAAAACTCCTCTATTGACAAGCTATATGTACAAGTGACTAAGCAGAGAATATCCTCACATGAGTATTCAAGTCTTTCTTTTTGAGACTACCAAATAACAAGTTCCTGAGAAAAGATGCATGCCGTCTGACAAGAAAACAATAAACCCCCCCACCAAGTAAAAATTCTTGCTCATTCCTGAGTTAATTCTATTGACATGAATTTAATGAGCAGTGTTTACTTGCCAGAAAATTAAACAAATAACAAGAACTGCTTTAGCAAATCACTAGCTGGCTTAAGTGTTTTTCTTTAATTAATCTTTCTTTGTATAAATGTAAGACAGTAAAAAAAGGAGATCTTGAAACCAGTAATGACATCTGTGAGCTCCTTCTGTGTGCTCTGCAATAGCAAAACACTGCCAGGGACTATGGAAAGGGAGAGGGTTGCCATGCAGACCAGCAAAACAGCCCTCTGAAATGGCATGCTGACCCACTTTCAACTACCAGCTCCTGCTGACCCTTTGTTGAGTGAAAGGTTTTTTCAGGTTTTTGCTGTTTTCCACCCTTTCAGTTCTTATTTCTAAAGGGACTAGCCTGTCTTTCTCTTTATTCTCATTTTCCTCTTTCTCCACTAGTGTGCTCTGAAGAAAGGTAGATTGTTTCTTCTGACTGTCTGCTTTAGATAGTTTAAAAAAACGAAACTTACATCCCTTCCCTTCTCAAGAACATGTTGTGGAAGAAACATGGATCTTGTTATCAACAAAATTATGATACAATTCCTCAAGGAACTCAGTCTGATCAGAGTAGTTCATCTATGAAAAAACATACTTTAATTGTTACTCTTGGCAATAGTGAAGGATAATAGTGTAATATTATACTAAATATTGCCACGTGCAATTAAAAAAACCTGTTTCAGTCTTGCCAGCAGTGGTGTGCAAATCCCCTTTTGAATTCAGGTTCGGATGTTGTGATTTAATCTAAATCTTTTGCTTCTCCTTCTTCCAAAACCAACAGGAGTTTAAAGAGAGCTGTATTTTTATTGGAACCATGTGCTCAGCCTAAGTTGCCAATATAACTTAGCTAAAACTAGTGCTTTTATTTGGGTTAAGGTTGATTCCTGAGCTGAGCAGAGGTCAAGGCATCTAGCTTGTCTTCCTTTTTTTTCAATTTCCCCATAGTCTACAGCAGACTTCTGCCAGTTCAAGTTGCTTTCCTGAATGCAAGTTACCAAGTTGAGCTTATCTATGTTTGTGACTTTCCGCAAGTGGAGAAGAAACCTTTTATCATCCCTTTTCCTTACTATATATATGTTACAATGCATAGAAAAATGGCTCGAAGGATTCAGAATAAGCAGTGGTTCAACATGGATCAACACTGGAAGTCCTGCTCCCAGTGCTGCTGCTGCTGGTGTGACCTTAGTGTGACCTGTCTTTTGATAATGAGTGAAAGCTGCTGCGGAATGACTCATAGGGTGTTTGCCTCTCTTGGGCAACAAGTGGAAAAACATAAAAATATAGAATTTTGGAAGTAAGCTATGAAAAAACAAAAGCTCTACTTTATGTTACTTGGAAAGTGTTCTTGACCTTCATATAGCTTCAATGAACTGATGATAGAATGACAATCTCCTGACAAAATTTTTTAAATCCTGGGAGATGCTTCACAATAACAAATACTGTAATGCTATTGCAATTAAGGAAGTATAAGTTTATCACCATTTATGTGCTTTGTGTGTGGGCACGCACTTGTAAAATGGGCCAAAACCAGGCCCTTGAACATCAGAACCTTCACATGATTAGGGGGTTCAAATCAAATACCCACTTCTAAATATATTCTCTGTAGTTAGAGATTGGTTTGGATCCAAAAATAAAAGCGGGTTTTTTTTGGTTTGGTTTCTGTGCCATTACAGCAAAAAATGTCATAAGTCAGAATTATATATTAAAGATGTTCTATGGTAGCAGTGCCTTGATCCAAAATAGATTAACTATAGGCTTCAGTTTTAAAGTGAAATCAGGGTAAAGATTTGATGACTCCTGTATATTACATTTTTCTCTCAGAAGATCCTGGTACAAACAGATCAAATCTCATCTTATAAGAAGTATTTCAGTCTTGGGTGAAATTCTTATAAAAAGAGAACCAGAAATAAGTCATTCCAGGGTTTTGTTTAGGATGCAATACAAACTGAAGGCAGTAAGAAGGTAGTGATGCAAATCAGAAGACAATCTGTGTTAAAATAAAACATTGCACAGATTCAAGGTTCTGCTTTAACTCACCCTGAAAATATAATCCTATTTAATGGCATAAGTGCTTACCTCTGCTTGCATTACAAAGAAGAAAAAAATTTTTAAGATGTAGCTTTTATCAAATTTAAAAGACTACAAAATTCTAGAAATCTACATGACAGGTCACTGAAAAATGGTTATCTGTCCCATTAAAAGTCATGACAGCTCAAAATTCAATTTCATCCTAAATCTGACAGAAATCTTAGATATAAATAACATAGGGTGGATCATATTAAAAAGAAATTTGAAAATACTATATCATCACTGTAAATTGAAACTCAATAATACTGAGTGAGAACACGGCTGGAATTCAGAATTGCTTTACCTTCAACTCTACACTATTTTATCAGAATACTATGTATAAAAGAAAAATTAAACACCATTAATTTATTTAGTTTTGTGGCAGCAGTGCATGATATGGGACTGAAAGGGACTAAGAAGATCTTGCCAATGCATTTTGTAGCTGACAGTTTTCGATTTAGTCATTCTAAAAGGTTTTCCTTGGATAAGAGAAGATGGGGCCCTTCAGATTGAGCCTGAAAGATCTCCAAACTATGTACAGCACAGGGTCAAACAAAAATATCAGATAATAGGTTGCTTGTGATAGCAAAAAAGAAAGAAAGCTCTCACCCTTATAACCAGCTGCATTGGTTTTCCAGTCATTAGCATTCAGATGTCCTGCACGTGAAGTCCTGACAATAATATGCTGTATGTCTCTCCAGGTCAGAAATGGACTATGAAACAGGGGAAAGACAAAGTCACAGATCAGACATATTTTACTAGGATGTAGGGATAACAAGGTCATGTAAGCTGAAAAGTACCCAAAGCAAAACAATTTTCATTTATCTTCTCAACTTTCCTTTGCTCCATTCAAAAGAACATGTTCCAATTTTACAGAAAAATTGTATGGAATTATTTATACAACTTTGAGGTTGGTCACAAGCTGACTGTACCTATATATGATAACATTATATAAAATTTAAGGCAAGATGAATGAGTGCATTTCATGGAGAGACAACTTTTATGACCACCCACTACCATATCTTAATGAGTGTAAAGGAGAAGAAGTCAAACTTTTGGCTTGCTGAAAAGCTCTACTAAATCTCACTAACTGCTAGTTCAAACGGGAAATTCCTCTAGACTTTCGGTTCCTATTGAAGCTATTTCAGGTGCCGCTGTTATTAATTTGTCTACTACCCCTGGTCTTGGAATACACTAAGAGTCTGTGAGTATTTTGCAAGAATTCCAAGCAGTTGGATAGTTGGAGAGTTACAAAGCAAGGGTCTAATTGGACAGATGTATATTCCTTTAAGGGATTCCTAATAACCTGTCCACCTGGAAGGTGCAAGAAGATGCTGTTTGTATCCTCACTGTGACATTAATATACATTTATCTTCTAGGACTAGGGTAGATATTCAGGGATTGCAGTTTTCCTGTTTCTTCTACATCTACAACAAGGAGGACTTCTTTTCTTAGAAGACAATCTAAAGGTGCCATCATTCAGCTATATTTTCTTTTTACTTCCAATTTTTCAGTTTTTCTATTGCCTGCAAGAAGATCAAGAATATTCTCTCCAAAAATGCAGTGTAGTAGAGGGAGTGATAAATTGAGCCACTAAACAATGAAGAGGGAAAAGGTACTGTGGTGTAAAACACCAGTCAGCAAGTATCATTCTCAGAGAATCATTATCTGACCCTATTGCATACATTGTCACAATTCCCCTCAGCTGAAGACAGACTAGAATGAAGTTTAGCAGACCCAGAATCGGCTGTCTACACTACCCAGGACTATGCAGTCATTGAAAACCTGGGAAACCTTGGTTCTTAAACCAGATTCTTAACATATTTAAATATTCTGTTATATTTAATGAGAGCACATGCTTAAGCATTTTTTTAAACATTATTATGCCCATAGGTACTTTTTTTTTATGGTGCAATTTCTTACACTAGACTGCTGGACTAGAATGACAGTAATTTATCCAGCTGAGCCAGTAAAAATTACTGAAAAAAAGGACTAAAAAAAAAAAAAGTCATTAAGTGTAAGGCACACTAAGGGTTTGTAAGACAAAGTATGCTTATACCATCACATAACATACTATAGCTTTTTTAACAACACAGTATTTGGCTGTACAACATCATTTTTATCAATTTCTAGCTCTACTTTACAACATTCAGTTTATATTCATGCAGTGTCTCCACAGTTTCTGCAATGCATCCTTACCTCCTCATGAGGCAGTATTGGAAGGCTTTGCCACAGAAGCTACAGCCACAGAATCACACAATTGTTTGGTCTGGATGGGATCTTTAAAGGTCATCTAGCCCAAGTCCCCAGCAATCAGCAGGGCCATGTCAGCTAGATCAGGTTGCTCAGAACCCTGACTGAACTGACCTTGAATGTTTTCAGGCATGGGGCACCCATCACCTCTGGGTAATCTGTTTCGGTGTTTTACCACCCTTATTGCAAAAGGAAGAAGAAAAATCCATCTTTTGCATTATTTTTATATTGGTTCTTACGATAAAACCCAGACAAGCTGCAATAGGGCACGATGGATGTATTCCTTCAGATGACCAGCAGGCTAGGCGGCCATACATCCACCAGCAATGGTGTTTCGGTGCACCTGTGTCAAATCTGCAGTGCACACAACAGTTAAGATTGCAGAGCCTACAGAGTACTGTGTTCTTCCCAGAGATAAAAAATCATAAGTGCCAAAAATCAAACAAACAATGGCCTAACTGCAGACTGATAATGATGAAATTGGGAGGAGAAAACCTCAGGAGAAAGGCATCTGAATTACATCCTTTATTGTGTCTTCTCCAAAGAAACAATAAAATGACTGTCCTAAAGACTGTGCTCTCAGTCTGCTTAATAACAGCAAGGAAGTAACAGCAGCAAAACCTTAGGTTAGATGTCACTTTTAGAACCAGTTTGACTGTGCAGGTGGAGAAGGTTTACATTGTCTTAGGTTAATGCAGGAAGCTATGACTAGCACAGTTACTGAGGCAATTGATTTGACCTGTCTTCCACATTTCAAAAGACTGACTACAGGGACACTGCAATCCAGTAAAACTCCTCTTCCACCTTCCTCGTTTTCCTCCCACAAGGAACTGATATGAAAAAGCCGATAGGATCCCTGCTCTCAAGGTGAACAGCTCGCAGCACCTCAAGAGTAACTTCAGACACTAGCGTCTGAAAGCTGACGTTGGAAAGCACTTGGAGAGCCAAGAAACTACAGGGGATAGAGCTGCCAAAGTCTCAACAGAGAAAATGACAACTGAGATTTCTGAAAAGCTTATACAAGTTAAAGACATTGCCCTGGCCCCGGAACAACAGCTATCTACTTGTTTTATTTCTAGCTGTTGCTCCAAAGTGCAGACACAGAAAAACTCAATGAAAAAGTTAAAACTCATCAAATCAGGTATTATTTGTTTTTAACCTCGTCTAAGAAATGTCTGAATGGAATTTTCTTAAAACCCTTTTGAAGTAAGTTAAATGGAAAATTTCAGCCTGAATGGTTATTCTTTGGCGAATTTATATGTAACCGAAAACAGGAACTTTAAATAGGAGCCAAAGGGAACTCAAATCAATGTCAATATAATAACTGAAATTTCAGAAGTGACATAGGTAGTTAAAGCTCAAGAGAAACACAGGTTCTAAGTTAAGCATTCATTAATGGTTATGTTTTTCAATTATTTCAATATTAAGAGCAAACTACTCCACAAATGCAAAGATTCAGAAGGAGATTTCTAACTCATATGCTCTAGCATTCCCTTCTGTAACAGGCAGTCAATCAGTGGAGCAAAGACACAGCTAAAGTTGAAGCACTTAAATGATAACCTCTCCTCCTGCACTCGAGGTCATTTCGCAGCACTTCCTCGGCTCATCTCAGCTGTCTCATCACTTTTAGCCTCTGACTTTTTTTATGACAAAGCCCTCATAACTTTTATAACACAGGAATATATTTTCTGTATCCAAAATTGTACCTTGCCAGACAGTATACTGCTCTTCTTTCTGTAAGAAAATCAATTTATATGGGAAATATGTAAGTATCTGTTCAGTTACCAGAAATCCAAAGTATCTACCTCTGACGCTTATCGACTCCCTACAATGTGAACTCCATTTCCCTCTTATCTCAGTGATTACACTTGGTGGCACTGTCTTTTAGAGGAATGTGGTACATTGTCACCTCTATAAATGGATCACTAGTATCAGAATTCACTGAAATTCTTTATTTCTTCCCAGCACTACCTTGTTCTAGCCTTGGTTTCACGTAAAAAAAGACAAAAGCAGGAATGACACTGATCTGTTGGAGCAAGTCCAGAAGAGGAGCACCAAAATGATTAGGGGGATGAAGCACATCTCCTACAAGGAAAAGCTACTCTCTAAAAGAGAGAAGATTTAGGTTAAGATCTTTGCTGAGAGGGTGGTAAAGCACCGGAACAGGCTGCCTACACAAGCTGTGGATGCCCCATCCCTTAGAAGTGTTCAAGGTCAGTCTGGATGTGGCTCTGAGCAACCTGGTCTAGTGAAAGCTGTTCCTGCCCATGGCAGGTGGGCTGGAACTAGATGATCTTTAAGGCCCCTTCCAAATGAAATCATTTAATGGTTCTATAATTCTATAACGCTCATGTGAAGAGACTCATGGAAGAAAACAGACTCTCTCCAATAGAAAGGTAGCAGACTAATACTTCCATTTCAGTTGCTGCCTCTTACTCATGAAACTAGTTTATATACCATGTGTTGGAAAATATGCATTGGCTTACAGACAGGAACATGCAGTTCAGTAGGGGATATATAATATAGTCTTCTGTCAGCAACGTAAGGGGGTTTTTTTAAACTTTGGCTTCTTCAAAGGAACATGGCACAATGGTCTCGAGAACAAATATGGGGCCACTGTCTCTCCTGACTGATTTACTCAAATCCGAAATTTAAACTTGTCATCAGTGAGAAAAGGTATACCTGCTAGCAACAGTAGGTGGTACTGTGCAATGCAAATTGTTTGCTTTTAGAAAGAAAATTGCTGTCTTTGTAGACTAAATTGATTATACTTATTTTCTCATTTACAATTAGAAAAAATTGACACTATATAAAGACTTAGTGCAATACACAAGCAAGCATTTATTCACAGGACCTGACCAAGGTACTAGATATACTGGGAAACATCAACTGGGTACAACTGGAAAACAATTAACTATCTAAATACCATAAGAAAACTGCAACACGTGAAAATTAAGAGATGTCTTTGTGTGATAGTTGTTGCATTATCTACAACCCTGCATTGCACCCTCAGGGACTCCAAATGAGCAGTCTGAAACTCAGTACAATTCTTTGATTCCTGAAGAAAAACATGCTACTGATACTCAAATGCTGGATCAAAAAGAGTAAAAATGTGTTCACATTATGCATAACAACATCACTGAACAATTTGTTACCAGGATTTCAGAACCAGATCCCTGTTGGAAAAAATGACTAATTGGAAGGGCTCAAATCAGTAGGCAGGTAAGAGATCCGCCACCAGCTATTTGCCAAACTACCACATGGGGCTTGTAAAAATAAGAAAGAAAGTGTAAGGTTGCAGTGTAAATCTGTCTTGCTCTTTTTTCTTTGGTTGAATGTATCCTCGTGTGTGAGTTGAAGCAACCTCTTGGCTATTCTAACTCACATCCAGGCCATAGGAGTGCTCTGTTCAACTCCTGATGTCTCCCAGGAATAAAACATGGCTACCGGGGAAAAGCAACTTCATTAGGCTCAAAACACTTCTACAGTACACACTGTGTGTTTTCCAGCACAAAGCAGAATGAAACTATAGATTATTGCAAACATAGTCAAGAAGTGTTCAGGACTAAGTGCTCCAATTTTTAATCAGCCTGCTGGACAAATAATGTAACTAACCTTGCAAAACCCTTTTCCAACTTGTCTTTTTAAAAAATCTCATATAAACACTGCCATTGGCAGAGGTACTAATAGAGAATCTAAGGAAGAATCTATGAATATGCAAACTCTGTTTCAATGCAAACTAGTTCCAGTAAGCAGTTACACTAAACCACAATGACACGTCCTTTATATCCCATTTAAAAAGTATTGCCGAAAATACTTTGATGGCTTCAAAAATTCTTTTCGCATACTTTAATTCCTAACATTTGCTTAGGGTCACCTAAATTGGCAGGCATCACAGGTGAAAAATACAACTTGAAATTTCAACTCACATAAATAAGCAATTCAGAAACTGCATAAAATAATCTGAACAGATTCTATACAAACAAACCCCAGACATTAAAATTTAAAAGATCACGATATGATCTCCCCATAATATTAAAGGCTGTACTTCATAATCTATAACGTCACAAGATCAAAGGTTTCTCCAAACTGGAGAAGAAACCAGCAGGCGAAACCAGGAAATATTTTCTTGCTAGTTTCTCTTTTCTTTAAAACTTCTGCATTTTTTTCTATTTTACTTAATGGCTGTGGTCAGCAGCAGCGGCAGCTTTCAAGTACACATGTGAGAGAAATGTTAGTGAATGGAATACAAATCAATAAAAACCACATTAATTATATTATTAATATAATTCCTTTACATCTATTCAAATACACAGGCTAAGATCTAGAAACAGAACTCTCTGCATAATGAAATGGAACAGAATCTAAAAAAGCGGCAAAATCAACACATTTTCAATCTGAAAGTCTTGTTAGCACCATACAGCAGAGTACTACAAACACAAAAGAGTTACTAGGATATTTAGTCACTGGCACATTTTGCCTCCATCACCACATATGAAACCTTAATACAGTCTTGTCTTTATGCCTATTATAGCAACTATTAGTTTGGAAAAAAATGCTAGTACGTAGGTACTAATTCAGATCCCCAACTAGTAGTCACCAAAGGTCACAAAGAAAAAAGGGTAAGCTTTTTAGTGTGTTTTAAGATGCCACAATCACAATTAGCTTTGTTGTAAGTCGTGTGTGGTATAACTTTTTCTAAACTTTCAACTAAAACAACAACAAAAAAACCAATTACAACTAACTTTAATTCATTAGGAAAGAGTGAGAAAAACTTCAAGTAGGTTGAAATGCACATATATACAATCTGATCTGCATTTGCAGATTGTTTGGAATGAATTTAAGGATTTTAAAGCTGAGATTGAGAAGAGATTTAATAGTTTAAAAAACACCATAATAACATTATATTAACTTTTCAAAATACCTTTGATTCTAATGACTGCAAGAAGAAAATGTAATTATAATGACAGAAGTCCTGCACTAAAGATTATGTCATGTTTTCAATTACAAATTCTTATTCTCCTTATTGTAACTCAACAGCAGAAAGTAGTCTGTGTTGAACATTGGGTCACGGTGTCTTCAAAAAAGCAACATGAAAGACAGAAACATAATTCTAGTGTTATGAACTACATACAATTTGAAATTACTATTGTGTGCAAATTTCTTACTTTGTTCAAAGAAACTGGCTGACCCCAGAGGAAACTAGTTTTCTTCAGAATTTAACAGAATCAATCTCCTAGAACTTAAAAACATTTGATTTTGAGTAGGATTTGGGGAAAAGCATTCAATTTTAAACCTGCAAATATTATCCAACAGAGCACAAAGTAACGAAAAAGGTTTTGAAATACAGATTTACCTGAAGATCTCTCACATTTCTGCTGCTCCATGAAGAACATTAGAGATATATATTAGGCATAAAGAACAAAATCATACAGTTGAGAAAATGCTTGTAAGAGGGGAAGTCTAAACTAAAGGTACAAGGACTATGGAGCTACACTATTCACGGTTTTCAGAGCTGAGGATAAAAAAGAGACTTGTTAAAAAACAGACTTGCGTCAGCATGCAGAAATTAAGAATTTTTATTTTTCATACTATATTAACTTATGTTCAGGGTAATCTAACACCTCCCAAAATCTCTTTCAGTGCTCAAGAAGAGACATTGCTAAGAGGAGCCTGACGAATGAAGGAGGTGACCTACAGTACCCTGCAGTGCACAGCAGATCTAGGCAGCCTTGTGAGCGTACTGTAAGACATTGAGAGGATGCTATACACAATTTAATGGAAACCACCTACGCTCAACACTGTTTCAAGTTACTTCAACATTAAGTACTCTGTCAGTATCTCCACAGTGTGAGTTTTCCTTCATGTGAGGTAAGCATGGAGATCTTTCCTGCTGTTGGAAGGTTACTGGGAATTATGACAACAAAGTTTCCAAAGCACAGCGTGATGTCTGTATAAAGTGCTGGATGAATGAGAAATATCTTCCCATAGGCTTAATTTTTGTTTCAGAGTATAACTCAGATCTTACTTGGCTTCCAGTGCAAGGGCAATGATACCAGCAGCCATAGGTGCAGAGGCTGAGGTTCCAGTATGGCTGTCGGTGCAACGCTGCCTCAGGTCTGTGGTTATCTGGAAGAAATTGAAAGTGTGACATTTAGAACACAGCTTCAGAAATCAGAGCACCTTTCATTTACTTGAATGAGTCACATGTATGTGGAGTGTATTTTCTTCTTTAATTACAAGAAAAGGAAGACACATGATGTTTGATGCTCTGAACTTGAAGTCACTTGTGAACTTACAGAGTGTTCTCTATATTGCTCCATGACATGATCAACAAAGGCACTTTTAAACTAGAAAAACATGCAGAGGGGTTTAAAACTGCACAATTGCACAACTAAAACTTTGCCCTTCTATTTAGATTTGCAGAGGACTTTCCCTCCAAGAATCTCAAAGTGCTCTACAAACAGGAAGGAACTAAATCTTACAGTGCTCTCTATATACAGGCTGCTTATGCCCATTTTAGAGACTGTAAAGAGGTATGGAGGGTTTGATTAGGTTGCCCTAAGTCACACTGGAAGCATGTGACAGAAGAGAATAGAGTTGGGCTTATGCTAAGTACCCTGCTTTATCCTTCATTCACTCCTTATGCAATAAATCACATTAAATTCAGCAGTGATTCATTGGAAAATCCTGATGTGATCACAAATGTGGCCCAGCCATTACCAGCCAATTAGATATTTTTAGTTTTAAATTGTTATGTATTATGTATAGGTAATTGTATGCTGCACATATTTTTGCATGTAATCTAAGTGGATGTAAAAAGTGTAAAGCGCAATACCAACTAGAGGCACAGCCTTCTACTTAGTGTTAGGATGTTTCTATCCAGTAATGACTTTTAGACAGATGCTTTCTGTAAGACTGTAAATCATGCACAAAAATGTGTGTATTCTAAACCCTGCTTCTTTACAGCAATGTTAATCTAAAGTAATTCTACTCTCTGCTTATCTTGCTGAGGAAGTGGCTCTTCACCAGAGCAAGGCAGTAAGAGCAGGATGTCACTACTGCCTAGCAGAGGCTCAAGCAAAACCCATGCAGACTGGAGAACAGTTGTGTGAAGACAGCAGTCTAAAGCATGGAAACCTTGACTAAAGTGAATGACCTGTGACACCAAACATTATTCTCAGAATATTCTCAGTCACTGCAAGATGCAAAGTATCTCCCTGAGGGGAAGAGGAGAAGTTGCTTTCATAACTTTTTATCTACGCAAATGGAATTATGGTGTTCTAATTCACCAGTACTGTACTTCTTTTCCGACATAATTTTTCCACGAAGATGGGAGAAGGAGAGGATCAGAGGATCAAAAATCACAAAAAAGCACAGGGCATGTAAAAATGCCTAACTTTTCAAAACCAGCTGCAATCTCATCTGGGTAGAATATAAGCAAATGCATACAGGAAGTATAGGTTTCACACCTGGCATTAGCCATGTGCTGTATATTACATGATTCGTATAAGGCTGATGAAAATTCTTACAACATGTAAGCATATGCAAGTTATCACAGAAGACTGCTAACAGAAAAGAAGTTAACAGCACCAAGAAAATGACTGTTGAAAACACATAGGGAGCAAGCGAAACAACATGGAAGCTTCTAAAAATTGAAAAAACAGATGAAAGCATTTATGATGCCAGATCATAAAATGAATCAACTTACCAGGGGCAAGATTTCTCGATTAATGAAGTCCAGAAAGAACATTTTCCCCCTATTATTTAATATTCTTCATAAATGCACACTTTGTTAAATAATTTCTTCTATCTGTCATTGGCTAGAAGTTGGAATCCCATAAATAAAATGTTCATGTAACTTCCTTCTCTCTTGCCCTCTTGCCGATTGACGATCTACTCATTGAGACAATGAAAACTGCCAGTGCTGGGAAAAACTTTATGCATGGAAATTGCATAAATGCTGTAGCAATATTAAGAAATGAAACTGCAGTAATGAACAGCCCTAATACTGCATTGCCTGTATGCGCAAATTCAAACAGTGGTTTTGCAGGTGGGATTAAGATGTCCAAGTACTACATGATGACATGCACCCAGAGACATATGAGATTCAGGTATCCCATCTGGAAAACACTGACCAGTGCTGTGGCAAGAACCAGAGGGAGGGCCAGTAAAAAGAGAGGGCGAAAAAGGGAGTAATACAGGTTCATGTCTTTCAAATCCTGGTACTTTATGCCCTGCATGAAAATGGTGCAGCAGTTGCTTTCCTTCGAGGACCAAAGGGCAACAAAGCCTCCAGGAGCTCAGGCAGGAAAAAGAGCTCTCATAGCAGCTTTTCCCTAAGGGACAGCCTCTGTCAATACAGTGAACCCCACACTGAATTGTGCTATCTTTGTTTCTCATCCTCTGGAAGAGCATCCTTCCAGAGTGATCTTACTGTCCTTTAGCTACAGCCATCAAGCACAATAAGCCATGACATCTCTTTATTTGGCAACATTGTCCCTCATGTTCTCAATGGACACCGTGGCAGCAATTTGAACTACAGACCTCTAGCTCTCTTTCAGCAGATATTTCAGCCAAAAACATGTCGAGAAAGCTTTGTAAGTATAAATCCCATTTGAGCTAATTCAAAGGAAAGTTACTGACAGGATCTGAGATGTTTAGGTGTAGATTACCTCAAAGATCTGAGGCATGTTTTTCAGCACTATGGATTCACTGTCAGAGAACTGTTGCATTCACCCCAAGAAAACAGTACACGACCACCAAGAGGTAAGCAAATTTCAAGACAAAAAATAATGCCCCAAATTCCTGAGTAACACAAAACAACATCATCCATCACAATAAAAGGATGTGTTTGATAGCACCATGAAGCTGCCATTAATGTACATCAGCAGTCATTTTGATCATTAGGGTGGGGAGAAGAAGACATTTTTTAATCTATTGTTGAGTATAACACAAGTCCTGATCTGTGAAAATGCTGATCCAACTGCCCAAGAAAAGTCCATGCAGTATTTCTAGGGCCATAAGTTACAACAACTTCTAAATCAGTTGAATAAACTATGTTTGATTGGAGACAATGACAATGTTTCTGGTACTTGCCTAGCTTTACCAAAATGAAATTAGCAATCTCAGACAGACACCCTGATGAAAGGCAGACAGTGATTACAAAAATCACTGTGATGCACTGTAATACATCTCATATGCAGTAGTGCAAAGCCTTCCCAAAAACGAGGCTTTTATTAAAGGAAAAAGTCTAGACACACTGTACCAGTTTTATCAAGGCAACTTGCTCTGAGCAACTTGCTCTCTGAAGGAGATGCGATTTCTGTACAGTCGTTATTAAGGCTGCACCATCAATCTCTCCATAGTTTCACCAACTGGGAAATTAATGAATAAAGTAAAAAATGGGATTTCTCTTGGCAGAGAACCTGCTCATGCACCCTCTCCCAAGCCTCTGCATTTCTTGATATTTCATATTTCATGACATGAGTTTTCTGAACAGACTGAATAATTTTTTACCTTCTGATACAGTTCTTCAAGACACATTGATTTCCAAGAACCTGTGTCCCTAGAACTGAAAAGATTTTAACAAAAATCTATGGTACATTCTACACAGGTTATGTATCTGTATGTACCCAGAACTGAAGGTGCCACATTGTGTCCTGAGTGTATCTTCTGCATATCTTGATAACCTGAGTGAGTTTCTGAAGGAGAGCAGGGTTTTGTGTTTTAAGAATGGGCAGGAGATGGGATGCATTCTTTTTTGTTGTTTCAGTTTTAAATTCTGCTTAGAGTAGAAGTTTATCAGCAAGAAGAGAAAGAAATTCAGCAGATGAACTGCTATTTATCAGAAGACAAGAAAACAGGTGGAACATTAAATAGACAGATTATTTGTAGGAAGTAAGTAATTTAATAGGCTTATAAATTATATCTATGAGGAACTTTCTTTTGTAAATCATTAGTGCATCAGGAAATAATCTGAAAAAGGAATTAAAAGGAAATGCATTTGTGCAATATGTTTGATAAGTGACAGAATCATATAGATAACTATATTATTACTATGCAAACTATAGATAAATATATTATGTAGTGCTTAACCTATCCTAGCCACATGGTCTGGAGGGGGGAAGCTATCTTTAAGCATTGTCCTGAGGTATTCAAAATAGCAAAGAAGAGAGTAATAGGAAAAAATACCATGACAACTGTGTATTACTAGCCAATAATTCTGCATTCACCAAGTTAAGGAAGATAACTTCTATAAAGAAGTATAATTTTATAGTCTTTATCTACTGTCAATTTGCCTCTGTCCCACAGTGTGAGTTTCTATGCCTGTACCTATGACAGCACTTTGCAGCTGCACTTGAAACCACCTAAGAGCAATTCTAGTTCTTTTCCATAAAAGTCTATGTAAAAGGGATACATCTATCTGCATCTTTGGAACATTTGCATGCCTTGGGCATTTTAATGTATCCAGAGAGCGGAAACTTGGTTCATAAGAGTCTAATTATTACTATAATAAAATTCAGTCCAGTATAAAGTCAAGCGCATTTGGTGAACCTTTCCTGAACAACAAAGAACCCTTGCAAGATGGTGTGTCCAACTGTAATTGCTAGCTTAAAATATTTCAAACTGTCATTGTGCAAGACAAGAAAACCCCTCCAGACAAGAAAAACTCAAAAAATTATGTTACATCCTACATTTATAATAAGCAAATATTAAAAAAGTGTAGTAATGACACGAGAAAAAAAGTGTTTTGTGTAGTTATAAAAGTGTGCATGATTCTATTATTCCATATTGAAATCAAACAATTTTTAAGAATTTTTTTTTTAGTCTACATGATGCATTCCTAATGCTTGGTTACTGTTTGTTCATTTACCTTATAATACATTCTGCACATACTGGATAGAAAAACAGAGAACAAATGAAAAAAAAGGGATTTTCAACTGAAGAACTGCAAGGGAAAATAGGAAGAAATGTGATAAGTGACACTGTAACCATTCACTGTCTCTCAGTCTTAGGTACATATTTCTGTACTGCAACACTGCAGAATCTCACATGATACCAAAGTTTGTGTTGTGTTACAAGGCAAAAATAAAATTATAAAAAAGAATTTAGTTCATTTGATGTTGATTGTAAATCCTATGACAGGTCACTCCTTCCTGGTTTACTGCTGCGGTATTTTTGTTTCCAATTTTGAATATAGGAGTCTCACTCCAACACTTTGACTAAATACTGTTACTCTTCAAATTTTGGCATAGAGTTGAGCCCTGAATAGTTTGTCCACTGCATATAAATTTCTATGCATAACAGAATTTGGATAATTTGAAAATAATCTTTCTATTCATCTTCTCTTCTTATTTTTCCCTTTAAACTTGCTGCGACCTCTCAGCTTCTTGTGGAAAGATATGAAGTGGACCTCTGACTCAAGAAGAGCATCAGTTTAAATGAAAGTGTGAGATTGGACGCAGTGAAATGAATTTGTGGTACAACCATCAAAATAAATGCATATAGTTATTCTAGACATTCTAGCACATTATAGAAGTTTGAAAAACTTTGTATTTAAAACTTTCAGTTCTGAGTTCCATTCTTGTTTCAAGTAAGACTTCTTTCCAAGTTAAATGAGATTTGATAGGACTTTAGGAGGACTGAATCTTGACAGACAAGCTGGAGAATAGCGATACAATCATTAATGATCTTAGAAAAGACTATAAAAAAGACAGTCACACAGGTAATAGCAACATTCCTGTCTCCATGTGAGAGTGTGTATGCTGAAAGGACTTCTCAATAACCAGTTTGAAAAGCTGGCTTCACAATTTCATGGAATTTCTCACTGGGTTGTAGCATAACAGAAGCACACAGTTATCCCTTATGTGGACACACAACACAAACAGAAGCTATTTATCTCCTGTACACTGTTTTGTTTTGCCATTGAAAGTGCCTGGAGGGAGAACAGGCTTTCATGGCTTCAAATTCCAAGTACCAGCAGTAAAACATGAGTTGCGTGTTTCAAAAGTCAATTGATAATATAGTACAGGAAAAAGAATCTTGGCAGCAATTTTCAGAGTCTTTTTTTCAAATTTTCAAACATTTGGGATCAGTGAATCTTACGCCACATGCAACTGGCAAGGTTGTTTCCCACAAGAGCAGTCAAGGACAAATTACATTCTGGTAAACAAATGGTCAACAGACTTGGGTAATTCTTATGGCTTCTCAGTAGATTTGTGCTTTTGCCATTTGCTGTGCAAAACGATGCACACTGTAGGACCAAACTAAAACTGGCATACGGAACAGAAGAGCTTCAGAAAGAATGAAGGATTTGACTAGTAAAAACAAACGATCTGACTAACAAAAATAATCAGTGCTTATAGAATTCATGTAATTAAATTAAAAATTATTTTTACTTATCTCTGATATTCAGTGTGAGATCTCCAAGGCAGACTCCAAATAAGAACATTTTGAGAGGCATATTTTTAATTATTTTCAATAATGTTTATGTGAAAGATCTTCCTTATTTCCCTAATTATGGGATAATTTACATGCATTCTATATATCATAATTATGACCTCCTTTGTAAAGTATACCTTTCAAGAGTCCTACAATAAGATATTAAACTGCCCATATTAGCACAGTGTAAAATTCCAGAAGCGATGGGTACTATACTTTGGTACACTAAAAAATTATCTACGCTTGTGTTCCATAAGAAGTCTTTAACAATAATGGAGAGATCACCTCCAGTTGTTTTTGATTCTAGTGCAAGACATAAGGCAGTGAAATACCAGAAATAAGCAATGTTCTCGTACTGAAATAGCAATTCTGTAAAAGCAGAAAGTCTGTGTTAATTGAAAAGAATGGATGACAATCATCAAGAAAATTACAGCTATTAAGAATTTAGAGGAATGTGCAAAGCTTAAATAAGCAACATAGAAAAATACAAATAAGGACTGAGAAATACAGAGATATTTCACTAGATATTAAAAACATGAGCAAGGATATTAAGGAAAACATCATAGCAATTAATAACCTTTGAAGATAAATGATGCAGAAAGGCAAAAAGGAAAGACAAGATTAAATGGTGAAGCTTAAAAAATAAAGTGCAAGGATGTTTTATTTTCAAATACAACAGAAGTAAAAGAACCCCCAAACCAATATTGTTTTAATTATCTAGGGACAATAGTTTACAGTAAATGGCTATTTCACTGAATGTTTCTTCTTGGGAAAAAAATCTAAATTAAATTTTCAGAGCATAGAAAGATGATAAATCATCTTCCTATTTATCTCTATTTGAAATAACTAGTTTAAATCAGAAAGATTGGAAGCGCCAAAGACTTTTACAAGATCTGGAAAAGGAACATGTAAAACTGCTATATTGTCTTTAGCAATTGTTTGAACACTGGACAAGTTCCAAAAGACTGAAAAAAATCTGCATAGCATCATTATTTTAAAAGGGTAAGCAGTATTGTCTAATAATGTCATCTATTTGCTGCCTTTCTATCTAGTGTAAAACAGCTGATACAGGACTTAAACTAGTTACTAATAAATTAATAAGCTCATAGTATGTTCAATGGCGGATAACATAAGATGTTCGAAAAGAAAGTTTGCCAAAATGCTGTAGTATTTTTTTCTGGCCATTGCTATGGCTGGAATTTATATACTCAGGATTTTACACGACACACGATGTTGTACTGTACATTTAAAAAAAGGTATTTAAGATAAAAATGTACATGATACATAATACATTGATATAAACTGGGATAATTATGAGGTCTAAAAATGTAAGCATGTATAAAAAATTAGAAGCAGAGAAATTATATATATCCTTACAGTATACAGAAGAAATGAGTCTTGTTTCTCATCAGCTGTTCTATGATTTGGTTCTTGGCCATAGTATGACCTAGAGCTTTTACCACAGACATGGAAAAAAACACCAGCACCTTCTGATGAGTGTTGGAGAAACTTGGAAAATGAGAAAGTGATGATGAGGGCTGGTCTGAACTGAGTACTAAACCAGGCAGTCATTAATGGTGGAATAAGGAGGTCATAACTACCCTTATATATTTCCTTGAACCACCAACTTTGAAAAAGAGAAGAAGCAGCTCTGAAAGTGGGCTGGACATCACACAGCAATGAGCACATTACATGACAGTGAAGCTAACAAGTCTCAGTCACAGTCAGCACATAAAGACAATAAAACTGACCTGGCACACACAGACAGTAATTTTCTTGCGCTTTTCTCACTGAATATTGGTGCTATCTGACTGGTGTGGCCAGTTTGGATTCTAGAAACTTATAATATGAAAAAGGATTTATAAGAAAAGATTACTTAGAATGATGCAAGAAGCTTACCCTCACTTATTCAAAGGAATTAACTGTTTGGGCTACGTGGGCAGAGAGAAGATGGTAGACAACTGGAGCAGTCTTCATACTAGCAATAAATTATGTGAAACCAAATGCTTAGAAATCAAAGCTAAAGAGGCTCAGAGAGTAAATAAGAGAAAACTTTTAATGGTAATGAATAATTAAAATCACTTACCCTAAATTTAAGTGGATTTTCTATCACTGAAAACTTTGAAAGCAATATCGATTGTATTTATGACAATTATTGTTGAGTTGACAGCAACTGCTGGAATCAAGGGACTCAGGGAAGTCCTGTAGACTTGACTAAGCAAGAGGTCAGGCTGGAGGACCACAATCACGTCCGTTCATCTTATTAGTCTCACTTAAACATGAAGAAGTTAGTGAAAGTCTTTTAAAGGACTGTGAAGGGAATTTCATTACAGACGTGATGATTCTTAGGAGATACAGTAATTTTTTTTCTTTATTACCATCAGGGATAACAAGAAACATGTCAGGAAGAGAAAGGGAAGGTTTCAGTGAAGAGAAGCAGGAAAAGAACACAAAAATCACTGGAATGAAGAAGGATCTCAGATCAAGTTTAAAACAAAAATTAGACCATCTGAAAAAAAAGAAGAATCCAAGAAGGGACGGCCAGCATCCCAGAATCCTGAAAGATACAGTAGACAATACTGAAAAAACATACAGGCAAATATTTTTAACTCTTTATTTACACCAAGAGAAGACTCTGTTAAGGACCAGAAAGAAAGGAATGTTAGATGAGTCCTTAAGAAAACACATGGGAGGAAAAAACCCCTGTCCAAAACCTTCAATTTTCAGATTAAGAAGTAATTAATTTCTGTAAGTTAAACACTGGAATAAATAAGCAGGGAAGAGGACAATATTAGCAAACCTCAGTAACCTGAGTACAAAGGTTCGAAAAGTTAAAAGAAGTAGAATGTTGAATACTGGAAAGTATACTGAATGCATTCATGCTACAAAGGCACATAGGATGTACAAATACTAATGATATCAACAGATTATCAAACAGAATTAAAATTGCTTGTCATATTCCAGCAAAGATGAGAACATTAGGGAAAATAGATGCAGGCTGCTTAGGAATGAGATGACGAACGATACAGAAAAGATGAGAACTGAGCCTAATTTTTCTTACAATACATTTTCAGGATAGGCAGCAATATGAATAATAACTGACTGTCACTGAATGTAGAAGAGGAACGATGCTGGATCAAAATGAAGCTGAGAAAATAGAGAGGTATCTAGGTAAACTGCTAATACCATGTGAGTAAAATGTGAAAACTATTGACAACTGGATTTAAAACAAATGGAAAATATTAGTATAAATGACTTCTCTTTCTCTCCATCCCCCCAAAGCCACTGTGCGAGACCACAAACACATACATGAAAAAATAATTAAAGCCCATACTATTTTCCTGTCGTAGGATTCTCCACTGCTGTATGTCGTAGCTAGTGTGGATGCACATTCTTCCAGATACCATGGCTTCTTCCCACTTTCAGCTGTGCTGCTTATGGAGATAGTGTAGATGCTATTGGTGTAGCCATCACAGGAGCAGTGGTCTCGACTTCTTCCACCATTTCCAGATGCCCATACAAAGACTGAACCTAAGCCTCTCCGTCCCTGTTTGGAAACAGCACAAAAGATTTGCTTAGTAACTCTTCTCCCTCACCTGCTTAATAGGAAAGTCTTTTCCCCCGAAAAGACACCTCATGAGAAGAAGAAAATAAAAGAACAACTTCCCTGAGAAGAATTTGAAATGAGAACAGGATTTAGCAGAGTTCAGAATCACACATTAGGAAAGTTGAGGAAACGAGCGGTAAGAACACAGCTTTAGAAACACTTTTACACAGTTTTTATACACTTTTATATAGTGTTTGCTGGTCTGCATCTGTGTTATCCACATGTACCAAGAAAATCATGCTGAAAACTCAGATGAAGGAGTAAAATATCATACTGGGTTGGCTTTCTGGGTTGCAAGCACACATTGCTGGCTTATGTCCAGCCTCTCATCCACAAGCATCCCCAAGTCCTCCTTAAGTCCTTCCTGGCAGGACTGGTTTTGATCTGTACATCCCACACTTTGTATCAATATTGGGGGTTGCCCTGACCCAGGTGCACCACCTTGCACTTGGTCCTATTAAACCTCCTAAGATTCCCATTGGCCCGTTTCTTGAGTTTGTCCAGGTCACTCTGGATGGCATTCCACCTTTCAGGTGTGTCAACTGCACCATTCAGCTTGGTGTCACCTGCAAATATTGCTGAGTATGTACTCAATTCCTTCACCTATGCCATTAATGAAGACAGTGAATAACAGTGGATAACAATAATACCAGTGCGGACCCCTGAGGGAGACCTGTTACTCAGGTCCGTTGGACTCTCAGCTTTTGACCACTATCCTCTGGATGTGACCATCCAACTACTTTCTTACCTGTCTAAAGTCCACTCATCAAATCTATCTCTCTCCAGTTCAGAGGTAAGGATGTTGTGGGGGACTGTGTCAAAGGCTTCACAGAAGTCGAGTTCAATGACATTTATAGCCCTTCCCTTGTACGATGATGTAGCCACCCCATCATAGACGCCCCTTGGTTGGTCAGGCAGGACTTGCCCTTGGTGAAGTTGTGCTGGCTATCCCAAACCATGTCCCTGTCCTCCTCCATGTGCTTTAGCAGAGCTTCGAGGAGGATTCGTTGCACAATCTTCGCAGGCAGAAGTTAGCTTGACAGGTTGGAAGTTCTCAGAGACCTCATTTCTACCCTTTTTTGGGCTGAGTACAATGTTTCCCTTTTTCCAGTCACCTGGGCCTTCACCAGACTGCCATGACTTCTCAAATACCGTGGAGATAATTTTTGAGTTATATAAAAGTATACTATCTGTAGACGTTTCAGCAAAATAAGATAAATAGCAAGTTCTCCTGACTAATGTTCACATAAAGTTACGTCTCTAAAATACAAATTTTACTTTAAAAACATTTCAAACGGAGAGAAAAATCCCAAGATGCCAAGTTTAACGTACTATGAAATCCACATTCTCCAGACAGGATCAGTAAAAATCCAGGATCAGGAAAGATTACAATTTTTTCACTTGCTTTAATTGATCTTAGCTAATCCACCAACAAAAAGATGCAAAATAGAAACACTCTTGGTGTTTGATCTTTTTTTTGTGGTTGTTTTTTGTTTGGTTGGTTTTTCTGGTTGGTTGGTTGTTTTTTTATTTGTTTGTAGTTTTTGTTTGGTTTTTTTCTAAGATAATCTTTATGAAGTGTTACAGCTCTCCTTCTCCACATTATGAACTCTCACCAAATCAAAATCCCTTTTCCATCTGGAGTTCTTGCTCTGGCTCCTTTTTCCAGCTAGCAGGGTCAAATTCAGAGCCTCCCAAAACCAATGGGATGTGACTTCTCTTTCATTCTAGAGAGGTCATCTCCCTTTGCATATCTTTACTTCTTACACCTCCATTCTGAAAGCACCTGATGAGACAGACTAAAGGAAGGGGAAATGGAAAAATTATTTCATGCATATATACCTATTTATTACACCAGCAGAACAGGTGACAGAAATTACACCCCTCTCTATGCCTGTGGGGAATAGGAGGCACGATAACGCTAAAAATATGCTGGTTCATTTTGATGAACCATTTTCATTCACATTTTGAGGTGTTCCTGCTTGATTTTTATTCGTTTTGTTTTGTTTCCATCCCATCATCTCTTGAAATTAGATCACGCTTCCAACCAGTAAATATTATCTGCTTTCATCTTCTGTCTCTTTCGTGGTAATGGTAATTCTTGGCTTGACCACCAATTCTGACATCTGTTTCAGAATCATGTACAGATTCCTGTCTAGTCCTACACTGCCCTTAAAAAACACCTCTCTCCTACATACTCCTTCACCCAAAAAAGTCAATATATATAGAGGCAGGTGGAATACAAAATAAAAAAGAATACCACACAGTCACACCTCCAGGACATGTTGAAATATTCCATCAGAACTCTTCAATTAATTTTCACAGTTATCGGCTATTTGTAGAATTTTACACATTTTACATTTCTTTTTTTTTTCACGTGTGTCTTGAAAGCAGTATTATGTAATTACATATGGCCAAACCGATAGCCCATGGGAAATTCGGAATAACCACCAATACAACCAAGAAAGAATAAATGAGAATTCATGGTAAACAAACCACAGATTCCACTTTTTTTTAAAAAATAAAAATAAAAATTAAAAAAAAAAAAAGTTTTGTAAAAGAACTTCTCAAGGAGATGCATACAGAAAAATATCCTACTACTAACACTGCCATTTTTTTGTTGTCACCATCAGATGTTTCTATATGCAAACAGCAGTATAACATGATTTGTCACATGCAATAAAAACCTTTTCACTGCAGGGTATGACTGTATTATTAACTTGCCTGCACAGAGAACATGTCTCTATTTCTTCAGATGTATACTTATGCTGCTGTGCCAATAATGAACAACAAGCTGCAGAAACAGGTATTTGAATTCATTTTTGGCCACAAAATGGTGAAAACATGCCAATGAACATTAGAAATTCTTCATTTATCACTTGAAAATTATAAACATCAATTTAGATTTTTAATAGTAATGGCAGGGCTTTAAAAATCATGGCCATTTGCACCTGGATTTACATTTTCATGCTAAGTTTTTTTGGTTAACAAATTATGGCAAATATGTCTTTAAAACTAACGTCTCCTGAATATATGTAAAGGATCGATGTCTCTGTTATTGCAATAAAAAATGAGTACCAGGTGCATTGACCAACAGAAAAGACTATTTTCTACTATACCCAAAGTAAGAATTCCCATTCCTCTAATGCATTGCAATATGGCACATGTAAGAGATCAGCAGTTCAGAGAAAACAACAGCATTCATTACCTGCAGACGAGAAAATAGGCCAGAGATCTTGCTCCTAGAAGGTATCTGGCAAAGCAAGTGACAGTCTTAAAAATAATAAAAAATGCAACCCCCCAAACTAATTGCAATACTTGCGTTCAGGAGATGTCTGGATCTGGCACTGGGTAATATACATGGTTTAGGGGTTACAGCAGTGGTAGTAGGTGGACAGTTGGACTGCATAATCTTGAAGGCCACTTCCAACCGTGATGATTCCATAATCCTATGATTCTATGAACTTGACTAAAAGAATTTGTCAAGTAAATAAATTCTGGTTTACCATTTGGTTTCCAAACACTCTGCTTTAATTCAGTAGACTCAATCATGCCTAGGAAATACAAATTTGTTAGTAACTATGCCCAACAAGTAAACAGAGCAAGAGCATCAGCTGTCCTACTGTAGGTGAATGTCATTCCCAATTGGTCTCCTTTAAATAAAGTTAAGTAACAGTTGGACTGTTTTACCAAGTTAAGATAAACATAAATGCAAGGCACTATGCAGCTTCTACTGTTTATCTAAATCTACTACCTGCCATCTGCCAGGTGCCCAAGGATAACAAGATAAAAAGTCAAGCCTTGAGATGCCAAGAAGCCGTGTGTCATTTGTAAATGTAAGGTCCATTTACAAGCCATATGGATAGAACTTGAGCAAAACTAAGAGTTAGTAACTACAGAGGTGGCATAGACCAGGGTTGAACGGATGTGCAGCAAAGTATGTTCAATGCCTGGCCCACAATTTTAAAATTTCATTCCCTCTCCTTCTAGGCATAGAGTTGTTTCTGCTCTTCCATCTGCAATGACAGCTAGCAACTGCCTCTTATAAACTCTTCACAGCATCCACAATTTTGCACTTCTGCTTGTCAGTGCACCAATCAGACCACTATGCAAGGTTCTCCTTTTGTTTAGTCTACTTTCTTGAATTGCATAAAATGCCACGTAATTTTTTTTCAAAAAATCAACTGTCCTGCAGCAGTGGTTCAAGCCCAGAGAGTTCCTTCCCCCCTGATAAATCTGTGGAGACCCAGGGACTGAGACCTGCCTGCGGTGGAACCGAGGGTGGATTGCCCCAGGGAGGGGTTGAGTTCTGCCTTCTGTCCCTCAGTCCATGATGGTATTTTGTTTCTCCCTCTCTCCTCCCTTCCTCCTTCCCCATTGGTCCCTGTCCCTTTGTCCCTCCCTGGTCCCTCCCCCGTGCCGTTCCGAGATTGGTCGTTACCCTCAGAATAAAAGTCTGATGCCCCGCTGAGCCCGGGGTCTCTTGTCCCTGACCAGACAACTGTGACTGTGTGTCTTGTTTGCTCCGGGCGAGAGAACCTCCCTTTGCAGCCTCTGGCTTGTGGACACAGCGTGGCTGCCCCAAGGAAGGTGCGGCTCGCGGCTAGGGGACACTATCCCTGACTGCTGTGAACCTGAAGCTTGGGGACACCGGCAGACGCCGCCGGCGAGCTGCTGACCAGACCCTGGTGGTCAGCTGGTCCAGCCCACGCGACCGGCGACACTGTCCCATTATGCAAATGAAAAAGTATTTCACTGATGACTATGACTTTCTCTATTGACCCAGCCACAGTCCAATTTTCTAGCACATTCTCTGGACAAAGCCAATGTGCTCAACAGATAGCTGACATTCAATGAAATGAATTCAGGTCTTTCACAAAGAGGCTCCAAGGCAGAAATTGCACTTGTAAATGCATGACAGAAGAATCTTGGGGCATTCTGGCTTTTTTTCCACCTAGTGTCTCCTTCTCCTTGGTCAGCAAATTGCAAGCAGGTAAGTGATACAAAAGCTCCTTTTTTTTTTTTTTCCAGTTCACCAGCACAGAGAGGTTAAGCCTGCCAAGAATCAGAGACAGTATGAACATGCTCATAATGACATCTGCAGCATTTCCTAATACTATCAGAGAAACATCCCCTGCTCTAAGTGTGTGTGTTTGTGTATGCACATATAAACCACATCTTTATGAGTGAATGCCTTAGCAGTACTGGCAGGAATCTTTGTAGGGTAGAGGTCTTCCTACACTCATCCAAAGACAGCCAACAGTCCCACACATTTTTAAGTTGCTTACAGCATGCTTTCATCTAATAAAAAGTTTCCAGCTACAAGATGCAATATGAGCCAGAGGAGTAATTTTAATCACACTATTTTATAAAGTTTAAACTCTACATTCATTCACTGCTTTACAAGTCAAGTTGCTTTCCAGCCTGTGAATCCTGATTATTTCCTGCCCAGGAATCAAGTGCCCCAATAACCCTGTCTGCCTACAGAGCGAGTTACTGTTTTGATAGAACTGATCAAATTTACAAAGGAACAAGGAAGAAAATGTGAAGGAGAAGGAAGGGCAGAGGACAGATCCATTGACCTGGAGTAATTACGAGTTACAGGGGTGGCAGCCAGGGAGACGTAATTTGGCACCAATATGCTGGAAACTGCACACTGATGAGCAGAAAACAATCCATGAATACATAAAATAGAGAGAGAAGGAAGGATACTCTATCTACACCTAGAACCTAAACATTTAATTTCCTCTGCTCTCCCTAACAGTGTTCTAAAATCACTTAATGTTTCCAAGAACAGAAATTACTGTCAGAAAATGAAATCGATCCTGAAGTGGAAGCTGGAAAAAGTAGCCCATGGTATGACTTCTTCCTTAAAAACTAATTCCTAAAGAGGAAATGTTCATAGCTGAATGTGCAGAACAGAGGCCAGTATTCTGGAGACCTAAAAAACCACCTATGCAGGCATGGTTTTTAGGTGCAGCATAGTACAATCACTGTTAGGGCCAGGCACCAAGGATCACAGCATCCTGAGAAATGCACCTGAGAGGCAGCATCTCCTTTCTTCCAGTTTCTGCAGATTACTGCACTCCCTGGGATCTGGATGCTGCTGCCCTGTGTAGAGACACAGCACTGCCAAGCTGTTCATTGTCAGAGTTTTGCTTTTGACCAGTAGTAGCTCCTAGCTGCTGCTGAATTTCTACCAGTACATTTAACCTTTCATCTGGGAATGAAAAATAGTCTGGCATGGCAATCTTAAAAGGCTCTTTTGTAGACTGCACAACATTGAACTTGAAAGTAGGCATCTCTCCAAAACCAGGTAATGGTAAGCTGAGAGTCCAAGTCAGCAATTATGAAGTGCTACCAGAAGACAGCCAAACAGATTTTTTTTTAACAGTTTTCCTAGATATCAAAAGCAAAAATTCATGAACTAAAGGAGAAATTTCTCAGGCCACTAATTCTGTAGAGGTATCCACGCTCTCAGAAAAATCCATGTTTGTGCATCAATTTATTAAAAATGCACACCTATCATATCTATGAGGAAATGAGTAATGAGACAAACAGGTGTGCATAAATAAAGATGCATGTTTCAAGGAATGGACAAAAATAGACAACCTGTGTTTTTATATTAGCAGTCATGTTTTTCCTCTTAGGAAAACTAGAAAGTAAAGAAAATACTTCCTGTTGCTGGAACACAGCAATACATATACATATGTAATATATATACAATGCAAAAACGTATCACTACTTACAAAAAGCAATGATTACTTTCTATTTTTGAAAAGGGAAGTAGCTGTTAGGAAAGGCTGCTGGTTAGTTCTAGCTAGCTTGCTCATTAATTAAGAAAATGAAAGACAAAATAACCATGCTAAAAAAAAGGGAAAAAAAAGTATTTTGTTGTCTCTTAGGATGTGATAAAACATTTGAATGTGTGTATAACCCCCTCCCACACTGAATAACCACAAGCACCCATGTATAAACACACTAATTATCGGGATATATCAGTGGAACAACTCAATATATAGGCCTCACGTGGTGTATTTTTTACTTTAGTCTTCATGAGAAAAACAGTTTAAATGGTTCCAAGATATTCCCAACAGAGCTATAATTAGTGCCTGAAGTGCAACCAAAAGAACTGTTGGCTGAAACCTGAAATATGAACATGTGGAATACTGGAATGAATTTCTTATTTACCTAAACAAAACAGAGCTAGATCAAGGACTCCATGCAGTTCTGGTTCAGGCTCTCTCTAGCATCATTACTATTGTTACCAGGATAAAACAAGTTGTATATTGCAAACACAATGTGATAACACAAGAAGTCGATTTGCCAAAATTTCTGTGTTACTAAGAGTCTCTAGTTAATCAGAGGTGAAATTGTCCCTGCATGCAAACCCAAAATAAACAGGCAGTGCACAGGAAAGCCATCAGTATGAGAACTGGATATGGGATCAATGTTACATACAAATGCCCACTGTATGGTTCAGGCAGTTCTCATTGCCTTTACACTACTATCTGATTAATCATGCTAGAAAGGAGCCCATGGCCTCTAGATCCACACAGCTGTCGTTTCACTACTTACATCAGACTCTCTTGTGGAAAACCTCAGCTTTAGAGATGTCTGTTGAACTCAGGGGTTTTACAAAAAGAACCACCAATTTTCTGCAAATTTAGCTCTTTTCAGTAGAAAAGCAGGAAAATATGGCTGCTTCACTTTTACTTTTGCAGAATGAGGACTGAATAGCTTTGTGCAGTTTGTCTCCCACAGCATTCATTTAAGAAACAGCTAAAGGCTGTATGAAAAGTCATTGCCCTCACACTTTTGTGCCTTAAACTTATGTTAAATTCTCTGCACAGAAAGCTTTTGACACCAAACTTCCAGTGGTTTCCATTCCAGATATCAATTTTTTCCTATGTGACACACAGAAATACATAGATACTGCTGTTATTCAAATATGTAAGTAAAGAGGATATGCGACGTCCTCATACAAAGAAAACAGATTCAAGTTTCACAAATGCATGCTCTAAATCTATATACTTGAGTGCATGGAGAAGATTCATTTGCCAAAGCTGCTTTTCAGTACTGTTTCTTCAAATTAAGATTTGCTTCACAAAAAGAACGGTGTGGGTTTGTTGGTATTTTTGGTGGGTTTTTAAAGAAGTTCAATATATCACCTGTTTCAGGCTGGGCAGCCAAAACCAGAGGTATTTTGGCAAATCCAAAACCAGCAATGCTATTCTGGCTTGTTTTAAGAGTTTCCATGTATGTATGAGATGGGACGAGGTAACCAAACAGTTTTGGCTTCCAGTACACTTTGTGACATTGAAAGGAAAATGGACATTTTGGGTACATTTTCCTGTAACTCTCATTACAAATTTTCCCAGCTTTCAGGACTTTTACATTTCATTGAATGCAATACAAGAACATTTCTGATATATTACTTATTTTTCTGCATTTTTTGTACTACATACTGATTATCTGTGAAAAAGCTCATTTTTCACAGAGAGCAAAGGACAGCAATTTTAAGGTTAGCTTTCTGTGGTGAGGAAAGAGTTGAAAATAGGAAGACTGGTGAGGTGTGAGAAAAGTAAGTCATTTTTAGAACTGTTTTCGCTCAGAGACCATCCCTGCACCTGGGAGATGTTAGAAAATAGTGTGAGAGAATTCACGTACTTGTGTTTGCTCTGGGTTGTTTTCTGCCTGCTGAAGAAGAAATGAAATTTTCTCAGAGTAGATAACAGGATGTTGTTAAAGACTTAAATGCATTCTTCCCATAGGCTGGGGGCCTCTTTGTAAGGGGGGAAGGGAGATAAGAAAATCTGAGACTGTAAAACACAGCCTGGCTCAGGTCCTGCTAAAATGAGCTCAGAAATGTATGTATTTCCCTTTGTTTCTTTGTAATCCTCCAGTCTGCAAGATGATGGAATAAATGTGCTCTTTGGACTTCAGATGTGGATCAGGGTCATGGTGGTGTTAGCTGCACATATTCAGTTCACACAGTTTGTTTATATATTTCCCAAACAAACTAAAGTGCACAGTATCAAAGTTCATCCAGGTATCACTGAGCCTAAATACTACTTCATTTACTGAAAAGCAATACCCCAAATTCTACTTTGTTTGAATGCAAAGTTGCTAACTTTGAACTACTATGTGCAAACAGCAGAGCAAAGGATTACTATTATTAGCTAAATGATGTGTTAAGGTTATCACCTAATCTCATTTTTGCTGGGCAATTCCCGTTTTTAGAGAACAGCATCATCTCAAGTGTAAACGACATCTGCAAAGTCATTAACGCATCAGAGATACATGTACCAGCCAAACGCAAAGCAGTAAGACCTAGAAGTTAAACTTATTGGTAAGAAATACAGAAGATGGATGAACTGTTGCAAAGTGGTGGTTTAGAGAGTTTAGGGTTATAGAAGATAATCAATTGGTAATGAGCTGCCCAAAAATAGTCTGCTCATTGGATTGGTAAATCAGGTCTATATGAACGTGTCCAGGGAATAGGGAAGCAGTACTTCATGTGCATAGAGAATGCTAAAACTTGTATGGCCCATTCTGGTATCCACAACTGAAATAATAATGCCAGAAAACAGAAAGTGTTTCAGAAAGACCCAGAAGAATGAAGTCTGATTTGAAAATTCTGACTTACAGGAGGAAACTGAATATACAAAACATTACTTTTAAGATTGTAGAACAGATTTTAAAGGACAGTAAGGGGCACCTGCATTATTGGAGAAAATGTTAAAATGCAACACACGCTTCAGAATTTCAGATAAACCTGTTAAATTTTTGTCTGGTAACTTATTTTATGTAGAGAAATGTATTAAAACCAGTTTGTCTGGCTTCTGCAAGGATGTGATGAGCCCTACAAGAAATCAGTAATGAAACAAAAGAAAACGAACATTATTCTAACAGCAAGGTGGAAGTGGATATGATTGTACTGGAAATAATATAGGCTCTGCGGGACAAACACAGGGATCAAGGAAGTTATGTGTAGAGTATTTTAAGGATGAGCTGGGGAAATGAAGTTATTAGGTGATTTTGACCAAAAAGAGAAAGAGCATCTTAGTGAATCTAGTAATTGCAATCACCTGCATTCAAGAAAAGAATTCAGGCTGGAAGATGTGGAGAAGCACTACCCTTAACGAGCAAGGAGATGGACAGCCTAGTTTTGAAGTGATCAGTGAATGAGGCATGTCTATCACATCTAAATGAAGTCTGAAAGGAGACTCTGTTCTAAAAATACATCAGAAATAAAAATGGAAGTAGGAAAGGCACTTAAGATGAGGCATAATTTATGCCCAGGAGCAAATGGGCAGAAAGCTGCACGAGTAAATCCTGTTGTAACTTAGTAGAAAATCTCTAACTAATTGATTAATGTTGGCCATGAAATGTTTTCCCAACAGAATCAGAGGGGAAAAAAATCTGATTTGTTCTAGAATATGCTCAATGTATTTACAGGACACAATGCCTGTGGAAAGCTGTATTGGATGACTTATACTGTCATTTCCTGTCTTACGTCCTGTGCTGCAATTCAATTTATCCAAGAGATCACTTGGTCAAAATTTGTAATGACTTACACGTGGAGTTTCCTAATACTGTAAGATGCACCATAAATACAGCAAGAGGCATTTTACAGTGGAAAGTAAGAAACTTAGATGAGTAATAAGCTATATTATTTTCAATAGTGAAGGTTGCTAGTGCCTTGCAAAGATATAAACATGAGATTTCAGTTCAGACTGGCTTTTCCCAAAAGATTTACAGAAACCAGAAAATGATAGATGGATCTGGAAAACAGCAATATTGATGAAGCAAAAACTGGATGAACTTTTGTTGATTGGGCTTATGATAAAATACAAGTCTAGATGTTAGATGTTAGAACCATGAATATCAAGCCAATGGTGCTATGTCTTGTTACATCAGCAAGAAGAAACATAGCATTAAAATATCGTAGGATTTCTAAAGTTCTATTATATAATTGGCATCCACCTCTAGTACAGAGCCAATCAAAGTTTAACTCAGTATGTTGAAGCATATATCTATATACAGCATCACATGTTCAGACTTCATATCATAGATGCAACCAGGATTCACAGTATATATGCAAATCATAGATAAATGACCAGACCTAACACTAGATTACATCAGCATACTGGAAGTCATGTCTTCTGAGACCATCCCCAAGCACAACACTAATTCCTTCAACTGATCTTCAACAAGTTATTTTTTGCCTACTAACTGGAAATGTGCAGGAGGTCTCATACATGCAAAACATACCCACGTGTGATCACAGACATGCATAAACACAAGTATGTGTTACTTAGACTCAAACAACAGCTATACGAGGTGAAAAACCACAATACAGAATTTTAAAAAAGCATTTAAAAACCTCTGTGTTTCACTTTAAATGTATTAAAGAAGAGCCTTTTTGACACATTTGTCTAGAAGTCTTCCTGCTGGAACTTCTTTGATTTATGTAATGCAATTCCCTGGCGAAGTACATAGAATAACTACCCTTTGTGTAGGCAACACATCCTACTCAGAATGATGCAGAGACATGATCATGACAGGACCAATAAATTTAATAGAAACATCTGTGGTAGAAGGGAGCAAACATAGTGAGGAAACTTTGACTAGATACTTGCAAATGATGAGCAACCTCTTCCACTTCAGGAGTGGATACATATAGTAATGATGATGATAATAACAAATGTGAAATCCTTTTGATTTCTCCTTTTCTTCCCTTTTTTGCATGTGAGTAGGAGGCTTCTTTAGTGATCGTAAGAAAGACTTTCTGCTCCCAACAAGAACTTAGAACACACACTCTGCACCCAAAGTCATTGAAGCGAGAGAGATGAGAAGGGGCAGTGATGATGGGAGGGAAGGCACCAAGCTGAGTTCGCACGAGAGGTTTAGCCACACAGCATCTGGTCATTAATGTCCATCAAGTATTCTGGTTTGAGTCCAGCTTGCTAAACAGAGTGGTCTCACGGCAGTAAAATGAAGGCCCCTGTGCCGAAAGTTTCCATGTAGATTTCCCTTCCTCTCCACCCTCCTAGGTAATATTAAGGACGACCTGACCAATTACTGATTTATAAGTACTCCCTTAGGTGTACTACAGAAAGAACATAAACCGTGCAGTTGGTGAGCGTCTCGGATTAGAGACAAAGTTCCTAGGTGGAAAGCACTCTGAACAGGTGCCTCCCCCACAGCAAACGTTTCTGGCACCCCATCCCCCCACAACAACAGAATATCTTGGGTGAAAGGGAAAAAAAAATGGTTTAATTAACAGTACACGCAGGGTGCCTTGTAAGGCATGGGGGAAGGGGAAAAGGAATTTTAGACCTGAGTAAACAGCTGATGAACTTTAGTGTCCTTTTCCTCAGGCATAGCTTCCCCTTTCCAAGGTCCCTGGGGGAGGGGGCCGGGTGGAGCTGCTCCGGTGGATCCCTGGAGGATTCTCGTCCGCTGTCCTCCGGGGCTCCTCAGGTTCTCCTCAGGTTCTCCGATGAGAAAGCAAGTTGAGGAAAAAAAGTCCAAAAAAAGGACGCAAAAACAATCCCAGGGAGGGAAAAAAAACCCAGCAGCAGCCACAGAAGCAGCAGCGGCCACTGCCATAGCAGCCCGGCTACTCCACTGTCCCCTCCCCCTCACTCTTCCCTGGCACAGCCAGGGGAGAGTTTCAAAACATCCCGCACTGGCAGAACTCTCTCCGGGCTGCTGAACATAGTTAAAGTTACAGGATCACATTCCTAAACACACATAAAAACGATAGGGAGTACAGGATTATCATTATGTCACCCCAGGACAGTGAGACATTTGGAGAGATAACCAGCTCATTGAAACCCTTCAACATAAAACATCCACAGCAGTCATGTATCCAGAAACTTGACTATCAGGTCTTTGCCAAACGGCAGTGAGAGAACAAGTCAGGATATCTGAAATGCTTTCCTCTCCAAATGATGTTGACATTGATCCGAGAATAACAGGCTTATTTGTATGAATACAAATGAACTAGCCTGAATGCTACATGGCAGAGCCATGAATCAGGAAGCTCAACTCCATGAAGCGCTTATAGCATTGTGCCTATTGGCTATGAGACACAGACAGGCATCTTAAAAATGTACTTAGATTTTATATTTATGAATCAAGGAAGGTTTTTGTGTTCTCCATTTTGTCCCACACTCAGCACAGTCTTATTACATGTTTTGACCAGTCATGTTATGCAATGCTGAGCCTGCGTGTTCTTGAACACAGGGTGAAATGTGACATTATATACCAAACCTTTCCTTGAATATCTTACTTTCAGATATATCAACTTTTGTCTGATTTTTTTCAGACAAATTCTGCATGGATTTTTTTCTTGATATTACTTGGTTTACAAGTTCTAATTAGTATCTAAAACACAAGCGCCTAGAATTTTCCACACTTATGGCTATAGTATTTTCAAGAAAAGGACCTTCTCAACTGAGAGTATGATATAAAGGGAGTTCTGTATTTTCACAGAAATTATTTGACAGTAAAGTATCCAAGGCTTCTCTTTGAACTCAAGTATGTAAACTTAATAAAATTAAACCACATACCCTTAAGGATGACATAAAATCATAGTACTTGTGACAGGTTTAAAAACTGGTTTCCTCTTCCTTTACCTTGATCCTGGGCAGAATTTTTATGGCATATTTAACTTACAGGTTTGACTGTCATTTCATGAACTCATTTATTCCTCAGTAGCCTTCCTTTAAATAGACTTGTCTATTTCAATTCAAGACGTGTGTTGTCTCTGTGCAATTCTATGGAAAAACTACACAGCCATCTTTGTTATTTTCTGCAGGATTTGAAAGGCGTAATCACATTAGCTCAGCAGATTTAAAAATAATAATATTTGAGAAACACACAGGATAAGCTGTTAATTGGAATAATATTTGCTAAAGACAAATGAGGTGCTTTTTTCACAGAACCCCATCTCAGGAAACTCAAAAATGGATGGCTCTTGCATCCATTTCATTTTTATGTAATGACTATGATAAATTTAAAGTAATAATTCAGTTTGATTATGCTCTAATCAAAGTTACTATTCAGAACTACTTTCAATTTTCCTAATTAAGCCAGCCAGACATAACTTCCTTTTTGGATGCTTTTAAAAATTCTCGGCATTTCCTTTTGCTGTTCCATTTCAAAATTCTAATATACAATAGACAATACACATGCACAATAAACTAAGAATATCCATCTTCAAACTTTGTGCATATCTGAAAGGTTTTGCCAAATCTTCCTGTGCTGATGTGTCCTGGGTAACCCAAAACGTTACGGCATTCAGCATCTATTTGTACCCAAAGTTATTACTGTCTCTTTGAGACCTGGTGGCCAGAAAAAGAGCAACGAGGTCAGGGTGTGCTGGTCCTTTTTTAAGGTTGGGGGCACTCAGGAAGAAGCACTCTTTCTCTTTTGCTCTTGCTGGGAGAGCTGAGGTAGCGCAAGGCAGACAGCAGCAACATTACCAAGCCAAGGAAAACACAACAGTCCCTGCTCCATACGGTCACCACAGCCGGTCAGCAGCACCCGGTCAAAGCAGGAGGACATGGAGTTCAAGTTGTCCAAGCCTGCTGCCTGGGACTTTTGCCAAGGAGAAGGCAAAACTCATCCACAAGTTCCAGCTGCTGACCCAATTCCAGCCTCCAGGGACTGTAGGTTTTCTGCTTTGTCCTTGTTCCCCGTTAGTTATTATTTGGGGGGAAGAGAGAGATTTTTAATTGTGGAGGTTCGGTTGTTGTGCTGTTTTTCTCTCTTTGTTCTCTCCCTCCACCCCAGGTCGTCTGCAGGACGGTGCCATCTTGGGAGAGGGTTTCTCTGCTGGTTTTGTTTTTCTTTGTTTCTGGGGAATCCATGAGGAATCCATGAAATTCAGCAACATTATAACTACTGATTGTCACTGTTGTTTTTTGCCTGTTGCAGTTTCATTTTTTAGTAAATTGCTATTTTTTCACTTTTATCTTCTTGTATTCATCTTTCTTTATTGGTGGTTACGGAGTGGTTAAAACTAAAAGGGGAGGTAACACATTTTGGAGTGTCTGCCCCCTTAAATTGTCTAAAAGCAAGACACAATATTACTTTATACCACACATGCTATCCTAGATGTTATACGGTTACTGAGTAAGGACCTGTACACAACATAACAGGCATTTTTGTCTGCCTATTACTATTGTACAAATATCGTGACTCCTATTTTTGGCTGAGTATGTAATCAAAACCTTGAACAGTGACCCCATTTTGGGATGTTTTTTCAAAGAAAATTAATCTTTTCTTCTTCCATTTGCCTCATCTTTTAGAATGACACAGGTTATGACAGTGTAAGGAAATATAGAAAAAGTACCTGTATCTGAATATGGAAATAAGTGGTTTATTAAAAAGCAAGAGAACAGGTTCATCTTGAAGTAATTTTTGGTCTGGAAACAGCCCAGCAAGGAAGGTGGTAATTTTGACATGCATTTAATCTTTCTGTCTAAACTGTATTTTAAAAAATGAAAATTAGAGGTTACCCTTAAATGTTTTGTATTTATCAGTATATTTTGACATAAGTTTTAAAAAGAGCTTCTATTTCCTGAGTAGAAATGAAAAGCTTTTGTAGTCAGAGACAGATAAAATATCCAAACATACGGAAATATTTAGATCTATTCAACTCTTCATGGGCAACTTCAGGCAGAAAAAAATTTGATAAAATGACACAGAAGTTAAATTGTAAAAATAATAATTTGACTTGGATCAAATATGACTTCTACAATTTCTCAAATATACCCAAATTTTTCTGCATAGTTATCAGAAAAAGCCTACCTCAGAAAATTAAAAACCATGTTTCCACTATAGACTGGTGCTTATTTCAAATACAGAACAATGTGCTGGTAAAATGAAATTCTTCTGGGTTCTGTTGGGTATCTTCTTATATTACTGCTATAACAATCACAGTGGAACAATAATGTTTGTAGGCAAGATCTATTCTCTTGGCAAATTATTCCACATGTTTATCCCTAGTTTTAGAACTTGAGATTTCAATGAGGAAATGGCTTAGTCTTTCTAGTACAGAAATTCAGGCTCAACTTTTCACAGCTGTCTTCCCTATATGAAATTCAGCATTTAAATGAATGCCTACATATGTTTAAACATAAAAATTTTTTGAGCAAGATCCCTGGTATCCTTGCAGTTGCATTAGTGTACCCTACAACACAGTATTGTAAGTTCTCTGAGACCAGACAAAAATGGTAAAAGAACCATGGGTGTGGACTTTTTACCCACCCCCAACTCTCAACTAAAATAATCAAACTTACAGTAAGAAACCAAGCACATGAAAGCAATGAAAGAAATTAAGAAAGAAGGAAACACAGTCAAAGGTTTTGCTTTAAAATTTCTTTGCAACTCAGATTTGACGAGTTGGCACTGCTGTGCAAAGTAGTATTTCTCAGTCAATTTATTTTGAATTACATTACTACCTCAGAGCAGTTTTAAAGGACACTGAGGATTTTGTATTTCAGTTGAAAATGAACAGAGCTAATACTTCAGGAAAGGCTGACCATCAGGTCTCCACAAAAGAAAAATATGTTTTTAATTTTACGCAAAAGAAGTTTCTTCTTTCCTTCAGCGTCCTTTGCCTTTCCCCATGCTGTGCCCTTGCATGTACTGGGCACAAGTACCCTGACACTTGCACATGAAAGCAGATCCAGGAGATGCACTTTGATGCCAACCTACCATTCTGATGCCGTTCTCAAAGGCCTGACGTGCTAGAGCAGCAGGTCCGTCCACAGTCTTACCGTCGTCATCAGGCCCCCAGCTGGCACTGTAGATGTGGATATGCTGGGGATTAAGGCTTAGAGACTTTGCTTCTACCATATCTGTCACATCTCCATCCAGCATCCGTACACCTTCAGAATGAAAAATACAATGAACAGTACAGACAAACTCAAAATATTTCTTTTTTTACCCCCAGAGAAACTTGTTGTGTATGACACTGAACTGAACGATTGTACAAATTTCTACTGTTGTTAAAGAAAACAAAACAGAAAAAAATCAATCCAACAAAAAATCTGTTGAGGTATCCATTTTTCCAATGGAAAAACATCCTCTAGATGGAAAAAATAAAAAAAGATAGAAATATTTTCACCCCTCTTCAAATTTCAAAAATTATATACAAGCCATTTATCCACTATACAGCCCTCAAACTACAACAACAAAGTTTTAGGATAAAGAAAATTATTAAAGAAGACAAAAAATACTTGACCTTTGAAATGTTTTTATGTGCCACCTAAAGATAACAACTGATTTTTTTTCTCCTTTTATACTGCCGCGAAACTGCAGCACCTGCCTTGAGTCATTCACAGTTTTAATCATATTAACAGTTGTAATAAAAGGATTCCTACTGACAAATAACCTTGAAATTATTCCTTCATTCTATAAGGCTGCAAGGAAGAAACTGGGGAGAACTCCAGTGTGTACAGAACGATTTTACCACACACTGTAGCAAGGCAATTACAAGAGGTTATGAACAAATATGTAATGTTTTTCAACCTGAATTTAAAATATATGGTGAACATCCTTCTCTTGTGGAAGAAGCTTTTGTGAGGTATATTCTGAAATTATTATGTTAAAAGAACCCATTCATGTGGGTTTGGACAAGTCAATGTGCCAGTGCTTCTAAAATGAAAGGCCTCATGATATTTTAAGATTACTAGACTGAATATGGTAGGCTAAAATCTGAAAACTGAGAAAATGTGGAAGTCTGTTTCTTTCTAACTGTAAGACTTTGTGGTTAAATCTGACTGAGAAAACCACCAATGCCAGTTTTAACCTAAACAAGAAAAAAGACCTAGATACAGCTAGTGTGACATGGGATCAGAAGGAGGCTAAACATGAAATAAAAATGTAATAAAATTGTGTGATAGAGGAATGATTACTTCCACAATTTACAAGATGCTCTTTCCCCTTTAAAAGGCCACTCCTATTTAAGAGCCAAATTTACATATTTTTAATTACAGACACATTTCATTTTGCTCACAAGCTCAGATTAAAGAAACTTGTGTATTTACCAAGACTTTAACTTCCTATTAACAAGAGGTATAGGGAGTGCTCTATTGAAAGAGGACTTTTTTTTTCTTTCTCTATTTGACTCAAAAATGAAAAGTGATTGTATTTCTCAGTTCACACAAAAGTTGCCCCTGTTTCATGAGATAATAAACTTTGACGAACTGTGATCTCAGTATGAACTTCACTTTATAAAAAAGAGTCATTAAAGCAACTCTGGGATTCTAGGGAAAAGGACCTGGGTGTATTGGCTGACAGCCAGCTAAACATGAATCATCAGTGTGGCCAGGTGGCCAAGAAGGCCAGTGGCATCCTGTCTTGTGTCAAGAATAGTGTGGCCAGCAGGACTAGGGAAGAGATTTTCCCTCTGCACTCGGCCCTGGTGAGGCTGCACCTGGAGTTCTATTTCCAGTTCTGGGCCCCTCACTTCAAGAAAGACATTGAGGTGCTGGAACGTGTCCAGAGAAGGGCAACGGAGCTGATGAAGGGTCTAGAGGGTAAGTCCTGTGAGGAGCTGCTGAGGGTAGGGATATTTAGCCTGGAGAAAAGGAGGCTCAAGGGAGACCTTATTCCTCTCCATTACTGTCTGAAACGAGGTTGTAGTAAGGTGGGGGTTGGCTTCTTCTCCAAGGCAACCAGTGACAGGATGAGAGGACACAGCCTCAAACTACACCAGGGGATGTTCAGTTTGGACAACAGAAAGAATTTCTTCATGGAAGGGGTTGTTTAAGCAGTGGAGCAGATTGCTCAGAGAGGTGGTAGAGTCACCATCCCTGGAGGTGCTCAAGAAATGACTGGACACGGCCCTTAGTGCTGTGGTCCAATTCACAAGGTAGTGGTGATCAAAGGTTGGACTTGATGACCTTGGTCTTATCCAACCTAAAATGACTCTGTAATTCTGTGCAAGATGACTTTGAATAACAGATATCTCACTGGATATTTACTATGAAAACAATGCCCCTTCCTTCCTTCCTTCCTTCCCTCCCATCCCCCGCCAAATGTCTACAGTGGTTAAGCCTGCTGGTCACACATCCTCCAAACTCCATTTGGCATGTGGTGATAGGACAACAAAAGCTGTCCAGAGGCAATTAGCAGACTGTGTTTGCAGACTGCTCCTTCTAAGACTTTAGAGCCCTATAAACTTTTTCCAACATTTGCACTAATTGCAAACTGTAAATGGCTTTTTACTCAGAACAAATTTTCAATGAATCACAGGAAACATGCAAAACTGTGTTGAAAGGAAGTTTTCTTTTAAAATGCTTGTTTTTAATCAGCATCTGACTTAAAGAAACAGCTGAACTAATCCTCGTCAGCTGAAGACAATATACATCTGTTGTGCCATAATTCAGTGTAACTGTTTTCCCATCAGGACTTGAGTCCAGCCAAGTAACTAAGCACCCAAATCCTCACAGATGTTTTACAACTTCCACAATCAGTTTGCAACAATAACAGCAAGCAAACCAACCCTTCCTATAAAAACTCTCACAAGCTCTGTACATGGTCATTTGTTTTGTGTGATTACTGCAGAAAGTAAATATTTTTTTAAAAATCTATCCCTTTGGTGCACTGGTTTGTCTTTTAGTGACAGGGACTGTAGCTTAGCTAAGCAGAAACTTGTGAAATTTTTCATAAGAAACTTGTCACAACGTGTAAAAAACTGAAGATCCACACTGCAATTTTACTAAAATTTTCTTTTCTACAGGTTACAGCTCCACGTACACCATTTTAAGAGAAGGCTCAGTCTTTCTAAGAAACTTGGTTTTGACCTGTTTGCCATTAGAGGTTCTTAAATGCTTGGAAATGAGACAAGGAGTACAAACACATTTAGAAGAAAGGTGAGCACTATTAATGGGTATCTTGTTAATAACTTTCCACCAATAAGATCATTGACTGGATTTGTTCGTTGAGCTGCTGGTATTCTACAGCATATTGATGGAACCGATTTTTTTTCCCTTTTGCTTTATATCCTTTGTATCCCTTATGTGTCTAGAAATGCTTTTTGGTTTGAAGTAAAAGATACTTATCTTGGTGGAGCAAATTCAGCATCACAGTCAGCAGGTGCTCCTTCATGTAAGGAGAATGTAATTGCTTTACCTCAACTCTAGTTTCTTCTCCAAGAAAGCCCCAGGAGGGCATTTAAATCCCTGGCAAACAAGTGAGCTGAATACTAGTTCAGCATGATATGATTCAAAAGTTTTACACTCTATCTGGCCTGTAGAGAGGGAACACAACCACTGTATATTCACATGTGTAGCTTATGGCTGTTCTGAGGGAAAGGAGGCATGCCAAGTAGAGGTCAGCAGCAGCAAAGCTCTTAAACATATTCACCTAGTGGAAGAGGAAGCTTAACCTACCTTCCCTGGAACTTCCTCTCAACTCTGATTTTCTGCAGATTATCTATTGAGCTTCCTGAAGTGCTATTTCCAAATGTCAATCCTTTTAAAACGTGGCACCTCAAGTGAGGTTTATACATTGTTTTTAATTTCCAGCTTTCTTTTAAGAATAAGTAATAAAAAGGCACTCCTATCTAATCTTTACTGTTTCTATTACCTGCATACTGTGTCCATCTGAATCAGTTTTTACACTATATTTAGAAAAGACAGCTAATATGCCTGGAGAGTATTTATTATTATTGCACATTCCTAATGCTTAATAACTAATAAACTATTAAGAAGCCACTGTTGCTTCTGGAAAACTTTTCAAAGCCATGTCCAAGCTGTTACAGGTTTTGTGACTATTCCACTCAAAAGTGAAACTCCTTCAAGAAACCATCTCTTATATCCATCAGTGCACTAACTCTTTTCTGACTCTGGTTTGACAACTCAACAAATCTGATTTCATGGCTGGTGGTACTCAGTTAAGTGCCATGTTCATATGAGACAACCTGTTTATCTGTCACGAACTCCCTAATTTGACCAGTTCTGATTTTCTAAACTACTCTGATTGGGTAGCTTTGGGCAGGAAGTCTCTACACCTGAGGGGAAATTTTTTTTCTGCATCACTGTAACCTTATCCTGGATCTGGTGTTGTCTACTCTAATTTTGTTTACCTAGCAGGAAAATAGAAAGCTGACATGAGGACGATGTTGTGTGCTTTGGCTAATTTGAAATGCATCTGTGCTCACATTTGATTTGGATCAAACTTGTACTGATCCAGTAGAGAACAGATGCAGTATTTTTAATAACAGAAACATGATCTCAGCTCTGACTGCTCATATTTTTGAACTGTCCTCTGGTGTACAATTAGGTAAACATGCTTCTGTTTTCACAGATGGGCTCTATTTTAGGCTCTGTTTAGAAAAGCAACAATTAATGAGTTCAAGCTACAAGTCTTTCAACTGAAAGTGAATATACCAATCCCATGACTTCATCAAAAGTTCAGAATAAAACTTCACTAGAAATATTACAATCTATCACAGGCAGGCTACATTCCAGGAGACATGTAGATGACATTTTGATAATAATTGCCACAAACTAAGCTAAAGACATTAATTGAGCAGCCAATGACTAAGAATTCACAGAAACCACTTGAAACCTCTTGGCTGAATGAACAAAAATGTGTGATCCAATCTTGATTTTCAGGCAATAGACTTATCATCCATAGGAATCAAAAGAAGATTCTCACCAACTACAGACATACAACAAAATACCACATTATATTTTGAGAGTTTCGTTTGGGATTGATATGCAAGGCAACACTACTGATGTGTACTTTTACTCATGGTTTGTCAAAGTGCATCATTTAAGAGCTCTGAATCTGTGAGAAAACCCCAATGCTCTAATTCCAGGGTCACGTTTTTATCAAAAGTTTCACTATTTTTTGGTGTGTACTGAGAGGTAGTGTTCCAGAGGGCACTGCAGAAGGGCCACTACAGAAAAACTCCTTCAGTATTGATACTGAACGACCACTCTACAACAGAGCTTTACTTGCTAACACAGTGAGGCTTGTTCATACAAATCTCCTTCTCTTGTTGAGAAAGGTCTGAATGCACCATTTAGCACAAATGGCTCTTTGGTTACGGTTTTTTTCCTGTGGGAGATTGTTTCACATACCTCCAATCTTGGCATTAAAGGCGATTCCTACTGTGCAGTGTGAGTTGTTTGCCGTGGCTGCCACTTCTCCAGCACAACGGGTTCCATGCCTGCAGTCAGACAAACATTTTTCCAAGTAAGCACAAACCATTGCGATTAAAGGCTTCAACTTTGCTTATCCTCAGATGCTAAATGAACACCTACCCACAATGTGCTGCATGACTTAACCCCTCACAGTAATTTATACCCATATTACAATATTTCTCTAAACATACTTTAACATCATTACCACACTGACATTAAACTTTTCACGCCTACTGGTAACACTCACAGTTTGTAATAAAGACATACAGCAATGATACATATTTCATAGCAACAGAAAGGAGTCTCAGGTAACAGTTCTCAGTTTTGAACAAAATCCTACATTTAAACAAAATGCTTGTCCAGAATTCTCTCACAACCACTCCTGTTGCTAGTATGTGTATCTCCCTCCATCCAACCTCCTGTAGGCACAATATGCCATGAGGAAGATGACATTGCACCAATGTCCACATTGCTGTCTAGAGGTGAGGCTGAGACTAGCTGTATGCCAGGTATGCTCAAAGCTTAGGCACCTCCTGGTCCTGCCTTAGGCCAGCAATGCAAGCCTGCTGCCTTTCTGGCAGCAGTAAAAACATCAGAAGCACCCTTCACATCAGAGGTATACTCTGTGCCTGAAAGCAGAGCTGAGCTGCAAGTGTTCAATTTCAAGAAGCTGCTGAAGGGTAATAGAAAATGTCCACTAACATGGTTGCTCACCCCGGCAAAGTCACAGTGGGATGCTTTGCCTAGCCCTGATCCATGCTCTCTACAAGGTGACGGTGGTCAGCCATATTGTCCCCATGGTAGGAAAGCTGCCCCTACCTTTTGTGATTTTTGTCTTTAACATGGGTTTCACAGGGTATTTTCTACCACTATGTCATGCCTTGTGCTGCTAAGCAGCTCCACTGCATAAATGTGACACAAGCAAGCTGGAGCAGGCAAAGGAACTTTAGAGAGGTGTTATGAAGAGGAGATACAGCGTTTCAGACCAGACAGAAAAAGAGATAGGGAGCTGATGAGACAAAGATAGAAAGACAAAGCGTGGGTAGCCACAAAGAAAGAAGTTCTTCTTCTTTTGTTATTTCATTATTATTGGTGTAACTTGTTTGGAATCGATTCATGTATAACAAGAACAACAACAAATAGGACTAGGGGGGAAAAAGAAGAAACAAAAAAATTAGCAATATAAATGATCAATGATAAACTGCTAAAATGTCAAGAATATCATTCAGTTTATTTGACAAGATACATACACAATCTATGAGATAAGTGTAATCTTTATTCACAAAATCAAAGCCACATGTTGGAAGCTGATTAATTCTAAAGCTGGATCAAGATTTCACAATTGTATTGTCTCAACTAATTTCCTATTAATGTCTCAACTTATTATTTGGCTGTCAAACTTGACCAGAAAACTTTTCAAGACTAAATTTGAAATTTATTTTTCATTTGAAGACTCATTTTAGAATCTAGTTCTTCTTCATTTGAAAAAAGCCTCCTTGACTTTAACTGGTAAATTAATGTCTAATCCATTTACGCAATTATTTTGAAAAGCCTGATGTAAACAGTTCAGAAATCACACATTAAAACAAGCATTGAAAAGATCCTTCATTTCAAGTGTTTTCAAATAGTCTTCTAGCTCCGTCTTAGAAGTAACGTATTAATATTTAAATGAAAAGACCTGTCTTAAAAATTATTTACAGGACATGACACCCAAACATCCCTTCTTCTCATTATGATTTTGCTAGGTGTCACAAGCAAGTTTTGAGGTGTAACCACTCAAACATCAAAGCACATATGACTATATTCTAGAAGTGTAAAAATGCCTGCACACATCAGCTCAGTGCATATAATTTATTAATAAGTCATTGCCTGCCTGGTGAAAGGTATGTGGCTAAGCTGCAGCTTCCCAGATAGAGACTGCATTCCCAGGAAATCCCTCATGGGCAAAAAGTTTGGGAAGAAGTGATGGGAGGAACATTTTTCAGTAAAGTAGACAGATAGAAGTCACACCAGGAGGGAGGCTGCCTGAAGAAAATTGGAAGAAACAGCTCAAATTTCTCCTTGGCTCCAAATGGAATATACAGATACCTGCTACTTTGGTAGCTACATCCAACAAGCCCTGTCAAAAATATTAGATTTTCACTGTATCATCAAACATGATGGTTACCCCAGAGACAAGCAATGTGTGCAAAATCAGGTCTGCTCAGACCTTATGGGATGTCTTTTTCTTAGAGGGGGAAACTTCCTATGCATAAAAACAATGCATTAGTACTAAGAAATAAAAATCCAACTTAGTCACTATTGTAAATTAGAGCAGAATCCCAGGGATGGAACCTATAACATGAACTAAACTATGTGGTTGGGGGAGATTGAAAATTATAGGAATAAAGGAACTTTAAGTGTTACAACAATTTTCAATCCGATGGGGAGAGAAAAAATGGAAATTTAGGTAGCTGTTCCTACCTGCAGGAAAATAACTGAGCTGGCATTAACTTTTTGCAGAACCTCCTTAGTGAAACTTTCAAATATTCTCAAAGTTGTTCCTTAAACTGGAATATAATCCTAAACAGGAAATGTAGTATCTGATGGACTACAATGTAATAACAGCTGGAGAAAAAACATGTTTTAACAGCAATTATCAGAAATGCACTTTATTGTATCCCAGAGTAATGTCTTATATAGCTCTGAAGAAATATTATGTTAGAGCTGTTCATATATAAATGCTCTCAAATATTCTGGAGGGTGGGAAACACACTGACATTAGGTTGGGATGCTGTTCTAGGAACATCTGAATAAGGACATAAAAAGGAATTGTCAGAAGTTAAAAGCATAGGAAAGCAAAACAACTATCTTTCCCTTTAAAACACTATCTGCTACAGCTGAAAAATTGCAATAATAAAGCTACTTCCCAAAGGAGAGATATTTGGATATCAACAGTGGAGAAGGATGACAGAGTAAATACAAAAAACAAGTTACACAAATCTTCAATGTGAGATATCAAGAAAAATGCCAAAGAGCTGGGTGTCATCACAGACAGGATAGTGTTTCTAAGCATCACAGTGTTGTAATGTGGTTACAGCACAGGACTGGAAGGTCTTCAGTCAATGTCCCCAGGGCTAATGAGTTTTTGCATGATTATGAGAAGTTGCTTTTAGAGTAACTTGAAAACATCTCATCTATTTCTCACAAATAAAATCAAAGATGACAGCATTAAAACAAACACATGGAACACTTCACACATCAGACACGCAAATTTTAAACTTAACAGCATGGGTAGCAGCAATGCTGCCTTGCCACTCTCTCAGCATTTGTTAGCTATTAGCAGTTAGTTTGTCACAAGTGTGAAGTTCTGATATAAGGCCAGGAAAGGAATATGCCTCTACAATATAATTAGCATTTTACAGTTTTGTTTTGTGAGTGGCCAAATTAACTGAACATACAAAACAAATACGTCTTTATTCTTTACTTTCGAAACAAACAATGAATAGATGGTCTGATGGAGCCAATGTAATATGATATAGAATAAAAAATATCAAACAAAATCAGTAATTAATATATTTAGTCAAGTATATAGTTTAATGTATTAAAAATAAATAGAATTCTTTACTGATGCCTTAATATGCTTTAATCCAAGGGAAAATTTTTATTCAGCCTCTTTTCTGGAGGTAAAAAAAAATGATGAGAAGAAATAAAACAGTTCCAACACCAGAAAACAGCAAAACTTTCAGCTGATCTTTTTTTCTCATACTGCCTTTCATATAACTGTACAATAACCTTCTTAAGGTGGGCAACCCAACTCTTGATCTTATTCACTAAAGCAAACCACAAGTAAAACCTGTACAGATTAGTTCCTGTCCTCTGGAATTACACGTGCTCAACAGTAATATCAAGGCTAGTAACATGACTACCTAGACATACCTAATGAAAAGGACTGTTTTGTCTGCTTTTGAAATTGAAGCATATGAGGCTGCTTAGACTTCAAGACTCCCGTGCCACGTAAGCAAAAAGTTCTTTTTATAACCAAATACAGGTTGGTTGAGAGGCTGTAGAAAGGATGCAAAATCGTAGAACAAGGAGGTTACAAGCAATTCCAGCAGTCTATTTTTGCACAGCCTAAAGAACTGGGGAGAAGAGGAGGCTCAGGGGAGACCTTATCACTCTCCACAACTGCCTGAAAGGAGGCTGTAGCCAGGTGGGGATCAGTCTCTTCTCCTGGGCAACCAGTGACAGGGCAAGAGGACATAGCCTTAAGCTGCACCAGGGGAAGCTCAGGCTGGACTTAGGAAGAAGGTCTTCAGAGAAAGAGAACTGGTGGTTGGAATGGGCTGTCCAGGGAGGTAGTGGAAAAGATCATCCCTAGCAATGTTTAGGAAAAGACTGGGTGTGGCACTTAGTGCCATGGTCTGGTTGCCAAGGAGGTGTTGGGTCATTGGTTGGACTCGATGATCTCAAAGTGTTTTTCCAACCTAGTTAATTCTGTGATTCTGTAGAGTAAACACTCGGGAAGAATCAGATACCTGTCTACACTTTTCCCAATCTCTGAGATTAGACAGCTTTATCACTTTGCTTATGACATACAGAAAAAAGGACAAACAAAAGCCCAAGTTCAAATCTTGGCTAGCAAATGGTAAGGGGAACAACTACATTATGCAGCTTAGCGAGGGCAAAAGGATAAAATCAGCAATGTGTTTTTATACAAGAAAAAAAAACCTAATTTCTTTTAAAATAGAGTTAATTCAGCTAATTCTTTACACTTGGGATTACTGGTTCAACACAAAAATCAAATTCTCTGTTCCAGTCTCCAACAGTCTCAGTGACTACAACACAATCCTACAACTTAAGAATTTGCAGTATCCTATTAACTTTACTTGCTTAACTTTGAATAACAGCAGAGTAACACTGTACTCTTGCCCAATAAAGGTATCCTTGAAACGCCCCAAGGCAGTTGCTAGAAATAACAAACAGAATAAACCGCTTTCCCAGTACATCCTCTTCTTGTCTGGGACACTGGCCCTTTCTTACATATTAACGCTGCCAGAAGATGACAGCAGTAAAGTAACCTACATTGGGTCATTCAGGACTTCAGGTATCTCTGGCTGAAATCCACAGTATTTCCACAGAATAGAAATACCTTATTTCTTTGAGGAGAAGAAGGAAGAAAGGTGGGTGTATGGCTGCTGCTCCATAGTTTTCTTGTAAGACTGGACAGAAACTCTTATTTAGGCAGACAGATATAAAAGCAAGCACATTAACATGAGCAAAAATCTTTGCAGGCTGCTTCTTATACTGTTTTGACAATGTTTTACTTCACTTTAATTTAGCCTTGTTCATCTCAAAAATAAAATATTTATACCTGACATAAGTATATTCAGGATGAGATTTGGAAAATTATGCCATCACTAATTCTTCATATAGAAAAAAATGGATAATGAACATAGTTTAAGGTTTTGTTAATGTTTTTTGAGTTTAAAATTAATCCTCACTTGGGAACAAAGCCTCAGATTGCAAACGAAGTTAGTGTCACTCCCAATATTACCTTACACAAATCAGAAACTCTCAGTATGCTTTATGTTCCTATTAATTTAATCTTCTGGTTTATTTACCATTTTGATAATGAACTGTTATCAGAGTTTCTGAATAAATGGCTATACAAAGTTGATGATATACTACAATTTTCAATAGTCTTTGAAAGCTTTAGAGTAAGAATGGGAATAATACAAAATTATAATTTTGGCTACGCCATGTATTTTCTATTTCAAGAAAAGTCCACCCATACTTATGCAAGATACTACTATCCTTAGAAAACACAGGCTTGGACGCAATGAATAAAGCTTGTTAGAAAGTCGGTGCTGAAAATTCCAAATGTACCACCTACAGTGAACATTTTTGTACTTGAGAAAGGTTACTACATACAGGCTGCACTGTTTTATCTACACAGTGAGAAGAGCTTTGGTTGAGAAGGATACAGGTGAAGCTGTTTGTCATGTTTTTTTTAAAAAGTGATGAACTAAATTGGGCAAATTTGCTTTTGCATGTGCATGCATTTAATCACCTTTATCTATAACATCTAAAGCATTAAAAAAGTAATACCTTTTGGATGTAAGAAGGCACTTCTCATTCTACTGAAGAGGTCCCGAGAGAAAGAGATACCCTACTGAAATAGCCACAGCTTAATAATAACTACCAGAACAAATATATAAGTTTTTCATTTGTAAAAAAGCAACATCTGAAAACTTCTTATAAAAACCCCCTAGTAATGCCATTAAGACATTAGTTTCTATCAAGACTTTGCGAAGTTCAACAATTAATGATACAGTATTTAAAAAAGCTTCAATTTAAAAGTTTTTGACACAGGATTCACGATTGCTTTATCAAACCTGTAATTAGAGGTCTCCCTTGACGCCACAAACATTAGAGGGGTAATCAATCCTATACTTGTGCTGGCTGAAACATCTCAATGAACCACATTCTTGCACTGCCTTTGACTGTGCTGTCTGACTGTGAAATCATCTAGCAAAATCAATTACCACATATGCAACATGGATCCACTCTTTAACCTTCTCCAATATCTAAAATGTCTGAAAAGGGGAAAGCACAGAAAAAATGTATTTGTGCTTTCAAATGCTATTCAGTGGTAGATCTATATGTATACATGTATGCAACTTGAAACTGGTCTATTATTTTACCACATCAAAACTAGCCTACTGTAGTTGTAAATTCTCCCCCTCTAAGTTCAAAACCTCAAAATACAGACACATACTTAGAGAAAATACCTACTCTGGAAAAAAAAATCTGAAAAAAACTCTCAATAGAAAAGAATTCAGAAAAGTTTGTATCCCCCCTATTGCTGACTTTGAATTGCAGGGGAACATCTGAGTCACTGTGATCACTAATTTACATAAAAGCGCTAGAAGCAGTTGCATAATGCTTCAGAATTTAATTTTATTTGTGAGCTCATTGTCTGGTACTTCAGTAATTAGAAACAGAAAGAAGCCTTTCCTTAAATGTTGTGGTTAAATGTTTTGAGACTATGAGAGTCTTATACATCACAAAAAGGAAGAGCACTGTTTCTCAAAAACCAGTTATACAGTAAACAATACGGCTCAGTGACTGACACCAGGGTATAGAAAATAGACTATTTTTTCATCTTTCAACTGGAATTCTAGCTGAATTTGGTTTTTGTTTATTCCTCTGTTTCACTTCTCTCACTTTCAAAGACTACTTAAAGAACTGTCTTTCCTATGGCTCTCAAAAATTATAAATTATACCAATTACGGTCTTCAGACAGGACTATGTTACACAGTGTGATAACATAATGAGCAGATTAGAAGAGTTTAACAAAAAGACAGTATTTGGCAGTCTGATGAAACTTTCATGATGAGATTTTCCACTACTGAAGCTGGAACCTGGATCAAAAGGCTTCTTAATCAAGGCTTTAGTCCAATGAATTTCTTAATGTCTTGTCAATATGAAGTGCTGTCAAGGACTGATTATAAAAACCAGTGATGAGGGCACCTGTCATGGGTAGGTGGATTTGCTTAACAGCCACAGCCTCTCCTCAAGTCCGGCTAATTGTCCTCAGCTTCCAGCAATGCTACGATGCCAGTTATTTTCAGAAAACTTCAAATGAACAGGCATTTTATTCTGAAACAGGAATTCATGAGAACTTCAAAATATCAACACTTTGTTTTCTGCTCTGTTTTAATGCACACCTCATCTCTTCCCATAGTTTAAAAACCTGTTTTACATTAAAATAAAAACATTATCAAATGTAGTATATAGTAAGGATTCACACTTCATCTTTTTACAACATTTTCCTTTCAAGAAAAGAAAGTTTTCCGCTAAAAGATGCTACACACATGCTTTCAGTTCTACCCTGAGAGAGAGATAATGAAGCATGTATGATGATTGACCCTGAGGTATGGCAACCTGAAGGACAAGCATGTTGTATAACAGCATACAGAGAATCTAAGTAATAGTTAAAACAGAAAGCAAAGAAAAAATTGCTCCAAATGAATCTGCAAAATTATTATGCTTCATCACAGTACAATTTTGCAAGCTGCAAAGTTTATCTCCCTTATTTTTACAATTTTACACTGGAACCTTTGACTACTGGCAATCAACAATTACTGGCAAGATCTAATATCTCATGGAGCAAGATATTCTCCATGCTCCATCATTCCCCTAGGCACTCGGTTGGGTCATGATTTTGTTCTGACCAAGAGAAAATTAATTTTTGCAGCAGCCAGGAGGGATGGGCCAGGACCCTGGGGTAATTTGTTACCACCTGGAGCCATGAAGGGGAGAAGGGTTTTGTTCAGAGGGGTGTTGTTTGCCTGATTTTTTGCAGGAATGGGTTTCAAGGTGAGCAATGGTGTGTGAATTGTTCACTTATCTTGCACACTCTGTTATTAGCGTTGTTGTTACTGTTGGTTATCTTATTTTATTGCTGTTCCAAGTTAATTGTTCTTATCTCAACCAATGATCTTCACCTTTTCTACCTCTAATTCTCCTCTCCAGCCCACTGCAAGGGAGAAGGAAGAAATGAAAGGAGCAACACATGGTCTTTAGTATTTAGTGGGAACAGCAAATTGGGCAATACCATTTCTAAACCATGTCAGGTCACCAGATGTAATTAACAAAAAAAAAAGTAAAAAGTGGCATCTCAGTCTGTAAACTGAAACAGACTGAATTTACTTTACTACTAATATCTGCTAAAATTGCAGCACAATAGGATGTGGCCATAACAGCAATGAGTTTAGAATCAGAACAGAATCAAAACACTGAGTCACCAAAACCAGTCACTGACTGCCATACCAATGACCTCTGTGTGATTGGTTCAGACCCTGGTTTTCACAAATGGACATGTCACCAGTTAGATAAAACATTCCAAAATATGCAATTTCCTAAGAATCCTAATCAAAGTCTATTAAATTTGCAGTGACGTTGAGATATGCTAGACACCTGACATTTAGTCACTGGTACCTGGAATCAACTATAGCACACCCGGTACAAGAATTTAATTCTATTGATCTGAAATACATACATACATACATATATATGTATATATAAAAATTCTCTAGCTTAAATAACCTTCCCATTAAGGAATATTTCCATGCTACCAGAGATGGTTTTCTGACATCAAACAAACCACACTCTGTCAGTCGACAACATCACTTCATGCTTTGGTTTTTAAGCCTCCAGAGGCTGGAGAAAGTCAAGTTGAAAAGTCAGGGTACAGAAAAAGAGCAAACACAATTGAGATTCCCTCTGAAGAAAAAAAGCATTTACCTAAGAGCTGATAACTACTCCAACTGAAAGCACAAGATGGTGTAGCAGTGCTTCTCTGTACAGCTTATCTTCCCTTCAGTTTTGTCTGCAGCACACAACATAGCAAATTTCAAACCAATAGCAACAGGCGCATACCAGCACTCAAAATGCATAGACTGCACAGAAAGACACTCCCAGCTGTCAGCACTCCTTTCTATCACAATGCTACTGTGGGAACCTTTTGAGAAGATCTTTGAAGCCACCAATGAGAGATTTCAGGCTCTCAGTGTTCGCTGTGCTCAGTTCTTCAGGTATCTGCACTGAATAGTATCACAGCAGTCAATGAAGCTTTTCAATTTTCTTCTATTTACTATTCAGCAGGAAACAGAAGCTGATGTGCCTGTAAAATATCTGGCATCCAATATGATTAAATTACTCTGGACGTACTACAGGCCTTCACCATAAGAAGAGAGTATAAACTAGCAGTTTGTCAGTCTGGGAAGAAAATTAAGGCTTTGGCATTTTATTGAGCATCTGCATTAATGTGACTGGCAACGAAAGTAATAAATGGATGCCACGGCAAAACAATGCCAGTGTGTTTGATCAAACAGGACTGAAACTCACCAACTCATTAACTTTTTGTTTGTAAGAAAAGATGTAAAGTTGTCCCTATATTGCAAAGTTTAGATATAAGAGATTCTGTTTCTAATAGTTTTTGAAAGACAAGAATTGTTGTCTCAAAAATCTTACACTCATTAAAAAGCAATTTAGGAGGTTATTGAAATAAATTATTTATGTAGTGGGATGCATCATTGAAAAATGTTGAAGAGGCATCCAAAGAGTGACTCAGTACCTCCAAAACAGAAATAATAGCTCACTTTTACTTCTTCTTATGTAAGTTTAATAAGAACTGCATTAAAGTCAACCGCTATTACTTAAAGGAGTTTTTTTAAAAGTCCCTCTGTTTTATAAAAGCACCCATCACCGTAGTAAAACCTAAGCTTTGAGATATCATCACTAAGAAATTTCTTATGAAACAGAAAAAGTAATTTTTGTTTGGGCAATATAAAAAAATACTACAAATATTTCTGTTTTATTCCTGAGGCTATACAATAAGCACAGTGCCATTTCAGTGATTCCATTTGCATTCTGTATATGGACCTGTGACAGATAATGCCTAGTTTTTTAAACACAGATGTTAACAAACAGCAGTGGAATAACAGAGAAAGAATAAAGCAGTAAACCAAACAAGATGCTTTGCATAGCAGAAATTACTTCATCCACAGCTGACTGCCTCTGAGCAAAAGGAAACTCTAGTGTAGGCCTGTACCATTTACTAGCTTTGTGATTTGCTGGCCATTTGTAGAAACCAAAGTAAACTTCTGGCAGTACGCCTACATACCACAGTAGTTAAAGAAACTATCATCCCACCCATTTTGACTACAAGTCTTGAAAGATTAGTCTAATGTTTCTTCCTACCCTCCTGCCCTCCTTAGCTATAGAAAACTTAATATAAAACGTCCAAAATATAATTTTGGATAGTGCCACTCTGGTGGTGACACTAAAGCAATCTACAGTCAATTTTTCTCACTCCTTTTTGCTCACCAATAAGCCTCAGCAACAGAAAATCTTCACTCTAATTAAAAGTGAAAAGCTAGCACGCAGATCCAATACCCTGATGTTTCACAGCTGCAAGCAAAACTGCCCAGACACCTGTTTATTTTTACAGCAATTCCTTTTGCTCTTTATCATTCCATCCCTCAAGGTTGGATTATAAAATGAGGCAGAATAAACTACATCATCTCGCAAAGTGACAGTGCATTTGTACATCCCACATTCACTGAAAGACACAAATCACTGTTATGCAATGTTGTCCAGTTGCTACAGCAGGAAGCAGGAATCAACCAAAGTGATCTACACATTATGAAGTCTTGTAATGCATGGATTTCAGAATGTTCACTCATTGTGTTTAGCTCAACTTCCAGCCACAACTTGAGTACCTAGTGCCAAATGGCCACATATATTGGACAATCTGAATTCCTGCTCCAATTTCTGAAGATATTTTAGACACAAAAAATATGGACAGGCTGTTAGTAGTGCCTGTGTAGTGGTTTAATTCTTGTTGAGTCCAGGGGAAACTGGGAAAAAAGGGCAAGAGCTGCAAAAATTGAAGGTGGTTAGCTGCTGCTTATCATGCTTGGTGTATCTGCTAATTGGAAATACTGAGCCTCTAAGCAGAGGTGAGGCTGCCAAGTAATCCTATACTGAAAACATGCTTCATGTATCCTCGGCGTCCAAAAGCTGACTCTACACTGACACTGTACCTCCTGATAACACTGACAAAGCTCAGTACAGCACAGCTTCTTACCCTCCTACCACCACATTTCACTGCAGGACCTTGGGGGCTGGGCAGTGAAAGTACTTAAGGGGGAGGCAGGGTATGAAAACTAAAATCCCCCAGGCTCTAGGAAAGGAACGAAGCAGTCCAAATTTATATCCTGTATAAAACTTTAACTATGAATAAAACAGAAAGCAGACTCCCTTCTCTGGACGTGCTTTGTAAGAAAGTTACTTCAATACTCAGCCAGAAAAAGATTCAGCTGCACAGATGAAGGTATGTGGCTTCTTGCTGCACCAAGAAGTCCTTGAAAGTGCATTGAAATTTGAAAGTCTCCAAGTATAACCTTGTCATGCCCCAAGTCCAAGAAGGGGAACATTTTCACACAGATGAGCCAGGATGTGTCCCTGAAGTGTGTGTAGGTACAGGTGTGTGGTAGACAGCAGAAGACAGGGATGTGCTGTGATGCAGACTGGCAGCTAAGCCGAAGAGTATTTGCAGAGGACAAGTAACGAGGCCCTGCTCTTCAAACTGTCATATTATGATATAACAGCCTTCCCTGCCTTTATGAAGAAGATTTGACCAGGAGAGGATCCTCCCATCAAAGCATGATCCAAGGTTGTTCCAACTGGTTTGTGCAGTTAAGTAAATACTAAGTTTTGCAACTGACTCCCAGCTTGCGCCAGCTGCATTCTTCTGGAGAAAATTTCTTTATAGGATAGAAACAACACAATCCCCAAAGCTTTTTGTTTGTGTAAAGATAAGGTTTCATCCCTCATAATTTCTTTTCTGCAGGCACCAAGTATTAAATGCTTTCCAAAAATTAAAAAAAAATGCCAACCCAAACCTCAAGGAAAAAAAATGCAGTCAACTTATTGACAACTAGTAGGATTCTCCTTCCTCCAAATGATGCAATTCCACAGAAAGCTGTTTCTTTCTGTGAAGTACCTAGTTAAGAAAATGTTACCAACAAGTTAACTGCCCTCATATATCCATGGGGGCAGAAAGGTGGCCCACTTTCTGAGGTGAGATGTCCTTCCTGATTTTCCCCAAGCCTTAATCAAAGCACATCCAAAGAGCAGTGTTGGAATGAGAAATACCAGAAAGCAGAGCTCTGAAGGGGAAATATGTCATTCATTGAGATATCTCCAACTAGTCAACTGACACAGATATCTGTCAGAATTCCCACTTCTGCATTTATAAGGTTTCTATCAAACTCCACGTAAAAAATCTCCATTACTTTGAAAGATATCATTGGAGGGAAAAAAGAAAAGCAACAATCTCCATCAACTTGCCTACTTCTTCAATACAAAAATTCTACGAAGTTCAAAAGAATCAAAAACTACGACAGCTGTCACACATAATAACCCCCCAATAATTCAGTGAAATTATATCTAAGAAAAGTAAGTAATCTGATATATTCTGCCTCCTAAATGGATTGAAAATGGTTCATTCCACAGGCCCAGAACTCTCAGACTAATTTGTATGTGTTTTGAATGCTTTTCAAAGAGTCAGAGTGTGCATGGGAAAGACAAAAATACATATTTCACGAAGACTTTAATGCAGACCATTCTGCTTTATGAGGAATCAAGTTTTGTAGAGTTTCATAGATGAATTGGTACTTTCTACCTGATGACTTAGGTTGAAAATGTCAAGGGTATCATAGTGCCTTACTTGTTCTCGTTGCTGGCATCATATCGAGGCATAGGGTCAAAATCATTTCCATTTACATCAAAACTGGCCTGCGAATCCTGTATCCAACAAAAGAAAGAAAACCAGTTGCTAATTAATTAGCTATAGTCTCATGTGACCTATGCATTCTTTAGCAGATTCCTACAAATATGTAATCAGGCTAACTAATAGTCCTGTGGTTTTATGATGACTATGCTTTAGGAAAGCATTATATATGGGAATTACATATTTTATTCTAATTTTGGAAAACAGAAAAGGATGAAAAATGCTCTGAAAAAGTGTAGGTCCAGCATTAGAGAGGAAATAGAAAATGGTGTCTCATTTAATCAGAAGACCACCTTTTGTCTAAGAACCTTTTGCAACTAAAGAGAGTTCATTCTCAAAACCGGGATTTTACTATGTTTTAAGATTCAAGAAATTATCCGCACAACAAAAACAGAAGTTTCAGCCATTGTTTCAAGAAATAAGAATAATACCATTTTCTTAAGAATATTCTTATAAAATTACATCTTGGAAAGCAACGTGAACTGCTTCTCCATTTCCCTGGGAATATACCTGTTTCAAATACCTGCAAGGTATCTTTTTGTTCCATATTTATCAGGATTCTTACAGCTCAAAATAGTTTTTAGAGTAAAAGGCTGCTTGTTTGTATGGCTCTCATTAATTGATGCAGTAGCATGTGGTGTGTTGACACAGCAAGCAGTAACTTTTAAACTCTTCTTTGTTCAAAGCCAGTTACACATCCACCTCAAGTATTCCTATTTGCGGCCACACCACCTACAATCTGAGACATAGAAGGCATTTGTGATCAAACAAGCAATGTGTACTGCTTTTGGGGAATTCCTTGTAGGCATGAGGAAAGGGAGAGAGGAAGTGGTAAGGAAATAGTTGCTTTAAATTCAGTGGAAGGACAGTAGTGGAACGAGGTGACATGATATAATCTGAGTCATTCACTGAGGAGGTAAAATTGCATCTGTTTTATTTAACTAATTTAAGATACTAAAATGAATGATGTGTCATGTGCTAGGATCCAACATACACTGACAATCTGGGCAATTGCCCCCCACTTGTGTTTGCACACCCTCCAAGCTGGGCTCCACATGTAGCATGGGAAAGGATATGTATGTAAATATGGCTAATTTAAAATAAGTGGCCTTAAACTGTGGACACCACTGTAGTGTTTAATGGGTTGTTAAAGATATTTCTGTCACCCACAGCTCTTAATGCCCTACCAAGAAGGCAAGTTTTCTTGGCAAAAACCTGTATTTTCAGCTCTTTAACAAGATCTACATCTGTAATGGGAGTGGAGGTACATGCATGCCTTCATCTTCACCAGTCCAGTTCAATCCAAATATATTTGCTTGTGTTATTACTCTGTGTAGAAGTATACCTTGCACACTTTATTTCAGACAAATCATAAGGTCCTCACGGTCACATGCCTTCAGCTAAGGCCTACTGTCAAAGGATAGGACAAATCACTCCAGCAAAATGTGGCCCTGATGCTCTGAACAGCTTCAAATTCTGACACTAACACAGGAAGTAGCCCACTAGAGAAGAAGTTTCCTTGTATGTTATCAGCCTCCACGACAGATTAAACCAATCATCTAAATGGGGTGAACCACAAGCAAACAGAAACCTTCTGAGGCAACATGAGACAAAGGACACAGAAAACAAAGGACACATCACAAGTTGTGACGGCACTCAGTTGAGTTAAAAGAGATTTACCAAAAAGAATACTCCACAACAAAATATTCTACACCTGTTTTTAACTGAGTGAATCATGAAAGGTCACGTAATTTTTCTTTAATATTGTTTCTAGCAGTAAGATAAATAGCTTTAAAAATTAATGCATGGAAGGATTACTATAAAATTACTGTCTTCAAGAAAAGCTTCTGTCTCACTGACTAAATGTATTGGCCAAATATGGAATTCAGCTGCATGTGTTAAGTAAAAGCAGTGTATTCCATTTCAAAGTTCTGAGAGCGTGAAGATGTTACATAAAAAAATTGCAGAAGAGACAAAAAATATCCAGTAATTGGTTCCAGTCCTTGAGAAATTCAGGACTCAGCTACAAGAGGCATCCAGATATTAAATATGTTCAGATTAAACACAGCCTTAACTAAAACAATACATATTTTCAAAAACTGTCTTCCTTCCTCCAACTGGTGTTAACATTTGAGGAAATACTTGTATGATTCTTCCTCCTTCTCTCCTCTCTTTCTCCATCTTTCTAGAAGCAGCAAATTTTTTTTGAGTAATAACAAAGCAGAAAATCTGGACTCTTGTAGGCACTCACATAATTCTGCATCAAGTCTGGGTGGTTTCTTTCAATGCCGTCATCCAGGATGGTGACCACGACATTCTTTCCAGTGTAACCTCTCTTCCAAGCACCTACTATATTCATATCTGATTGGCAATGGTGGGTGTTGTCACTGCAATGCTGGGGAGAGAAGAAGAGATAAAGATGTTGGATATTGGAGATTACTGAGCAGTGACAGGCTGAGATTCTATTTTACTTACATTAACGCGACCATTTGAAACAGCATATGAACATACAGATTTGAACAGGAACTATACAACACCAACACCTTTATTTACACAGAAAACAATTTTAAAAGAAATGCAAAGTATAGAAAAATTACATTAAAATTGCTAGTCCTGCTTATTTCTCCTTCTGATTACTCTTCAGGCTAAGCAATACAAAAAGGAAGCATTCAGATGTACTAAATTTGAAATATTTGATTTTTTTCAAAAAAACAAACCATATGTGGATAAAAGTAGACAAATGCCTGTACTGAAATGGTCATGAAAAAAACCATCTTGCTTTTCAGAGCTTACATGCTGTGTACAATTTCTTGACAGAATGTTTGGAAACTACTCAAGATTCATTTCTTTCTACAAAAGAAAGCTTTTGGCAGGTTTTGTGCAGTATCAGCAGGAGATGAGCCGCAGTTAAGAACCTGTAATGAAAACACCACCCTGAAAAACTCACATCTTAGGGGGCTGGATGAATTGTACCTAGTGTCGATTGAGAGCAGCCTGGGGTACAGCTTTCAGAGCAACCAAGTCGAGTGTGATGGAGAAAGAAGTTTAGCATACATCAAAACTGAAAGCCTCTTCCCAGACACAAATGCACACAGTTCATGTGAAGAAATCTGGCTTGCCATGGCAATGAGACATGACCCTCAGGTATTTGTAATGTCCCATTAGCAACTCTCTAAACCACATGCACGGCCCTCCCCTGTGAAATTAGTTCAATGAGCTTCTCTCATCTGCACCGCTTTCCTGCAGCTCCTCCAGGCTCGGACAGAGCAACAGACAAAAACAGAAAAAAGCGGGGGTACAGGGAAGGGTAAAAGCAAAGGGCAGGAGGAAGAAAGAAATTTAGAAAGAAACTTGTATGATAGCAACAGTGGCCAAAGAGCATGCTCCATCTCAATCCCTGCCCCACCACCCCATGTCCCCACTTCAGACTCACGTCTTGTCACTTGACAATTTGTAAGGAGTAAATACATTTGGAGGGGTGCACTCCACCTTGACTTAGTCTCCTCCAGCCAGCACAATGAAGAACCATTAGCAACCCTATGTGCAAACTGATTTCTATTAAACTGTAATTTTCCTCCTTTTTCTCCAGTTTACCACCCAAATCAGAGGATTTAAGAGGAGTCACTTGTTATTACTAGAGCAAGACTATATTATTATACGTAATATAAAGTCTCTCTCAGGGTTTTTCTCTTGGGTCTGCAAATATCTGTCTCTCTCTGTCCATCCATCCCCACACAAAGGACTTCAGGGACCAGTTCCAAGGAATGTGTAGCTTTTGTTCTCTGTATGGCTTGGAAATGCTCATGCTGCTGGCTTTATGAAATTAATTAGAGTGAACTTGCCATCTGAATGTAAGGGTTGTACACATGAGGATTTCTAATGTACAGCCAAGATGGTTAAACAAATTTAATATTTCCAAGTACGTTTATCTTTTTCAAAATCTTACTATATTAAGTATCAGAAAATACCTGCAGAAGTTTTTAGTATTATCCTCCACATTTTGCTGATGTGAAGACAAAGAGACAGGAAGGTGGAAGCACCAGCCTCTAGCCACAGGGTAAACCCAAGCATGAGCTACCAGTGGGCAATCAGGATTCCTGGCTCTGGCCTCCAGTCAGATTTACTGAGCCATTACACTGTGCCTTTATTCCCTTTTCTGAAATGCCAAATGACCCTTGGCTGCTTTGCTTACTGTCTTGTCCTCTCTTCCCAGGGTATGAGCTTGTTATTTGGCTTTCATGCCAGCCAAACCACACAGGCTGAGCAAGCATTTGGGTATTTTAATCCCCATTCCTTTGCAAGCTCTTTGGATCTCTGCCAGAAGGCCAGTACTTCCCTTAATGAGTTCATTGCCCTCACTTGCCTTACTTAAATATTTGCTTTTGTGGTGGCGGCTGAAGGGTCTTTGCTTCACGCGTGGAGACAGCCACAGAAGACACATCTCTTGATTGTGTGCTCTGATGATTTTCTCAAGAGACATGTGAGGTCAAATTGATAAACCAAGGGTAAAAGCAGTTGTAACTGTCGACCCACTTATAACTTTAGTACATAGCATATGTAAAATGGATACAAAAGGTAAAGGCAGCAAAACAGCATTCAAATGGGAGTAGCTCAAAAGCAGATGAAGGGTTCATTTATTATCATCACAATTAAAAACTTCTTCTCATGTTCTATTTAGAATAGCATCTGGGTTTTTCCACCTCTATTCGCAGCTCTTCTTTCTTCTTTCCATTTATTTACTTATTTATGTGAGGTTTTGGGGTTTTTTCAATCTGTCCTATTTCTAGCCTTAATTTTCTCTTCCAGTACACCCTTTTACCACTGAAACTCCAGATTTGTTTAATTCAACATCCGATCTAAGATTCCTGTGTTCTAATCACAAATTAGACTTTCCTCCAGATTCACGTCTGATTTTGTCCAGATAAATCAGAATGGGCATTTTCCTCTTGAAGTAATCTGATTTGTCTTTAATCATGAACACTTTAAATCTTGGAGTCCAACCACTCTTCAAGTAGTATCTTATGGTATATGGTATACGGTATATGGTACATGGTATAGATACACCATTCCACATTGAACAGCATCTATCTAATATGCCACCTATTACTTGACTTTGCCTGTACTCTTTCCTGTCCCCTTGAACTGGGATAGAGTTAATTCTCTTCACAGTGGTTAGTATCGGGCTATGTTTTGGATTTGTGATGAACAGAGTTTGGATAAAACAGGGGTGTTTTAGTTATTGCTTAGCAGCGCTTACCAGAGCCCAAGACTTCTTTTCTCTTCACATCACTCTCTCAGTGAGGAGGCTGGGGATGGGCAAGAAGTTGGGAGGGGACACAGCTGGGACACAGGTGACCTCAACTGACCAAAGAGATATTCCAGACCATAGGATGCCATGCTCAGTACTTAGAGCTGGGGGAGAAGAAGGAAGGGGAAAATGTTCCAAGTGATGGCATTTGTCTTCCCAAGTAATTTTTACCCTTTGGAGCCCTGCTTCCTGGAGATGGCTAAACACCTGGGAAATATGAATGAATTCCCTGTTTTGTTTTACTAGTGTGTGCAGCTTTAGCTTTCCCTATTAAATTGTTCTTACCTCAATGCACACATTTTCTTGCTTTTACCCTTCTGATTCTCTCCCTGATACCACTGGTGGGAGAGGGAGTAAGCAGCTATGTGGTGCTTAGCTGCTGGATTGTGTTAAAATTCCTCTTCCCCTCAAAAAACATTTCCTGCAAGGAAATTTCATGGGTTCCAATCCATATTTTTTCTTTAATCATGTGCTGCTTCTCTACCACCAATCCAAATTGCATTGTCAGGTTTTAACTTAGAAGCAGTGTTTCAATTTGCAGGGTTACCCAAACAAAAAACTAATAAACATCTGCCATGACAGTAGAAGTTATGTGATCCGGAGTGACTGAATTTTATGGTTCATTTTCAGTCTGTTTTTCTTTTTAGAACAAAATCAACCATTGCCATGATCATGTACAAATACAGTGGCTGGAATTTTTCATTAGATCTGTCAATCTTTACACTGTTGTTTTCTGAATTTTAAAGGGAACAGTATAAAATAGACTATTCTACTGAATTTCCTGCTCTGGAAACAGATAATGGAATTCAGAAATTTCCTGCACTGGTGTCATGACTAGACAACTGCATTAAATCAGCACTATTTCAACATATATTGCTTTCATCCATTGCCTGGAGAATACCATCAAAAGGAATAAACAAATTTTTGCCAGTTATTTAGAGTAATTTTACTGAGATTTTAAAAAGGCATTCAGAAGGTGATGTTTTTCTTTGGACTGTTTAATTTGAAAATGTTAATGATAGAACCAACAGTATTTATATAAAGCATGTGTAAGGTGGAAAAACTCATGAAGTCCACATAGGAAGAAAGAGGGCTACTGTATGAAAAATCTCAAATATAGAACTTTTTCCATACTTGAAACTCAATACTTTTGAGCATTAAAAAGACAAAATATATCTTATTCTAGATATATCTTTGATACCTTTGGACAGACATTTTGGAAGCTTGCCTTTTTACAACTAACAAGCAGACATAACACTAGACAGATTTTCTGAAATTTGCATGTTGGACTCAGTATCAGACATGGGCATGGATTCGCATCACTATTTTGTGAAATTGTCTCTAAAAACTACCTTATGGTCATTATCATTAACTTATGTAGTTGGAGTCTTGGTATATCCAGTTAGGGATCAGGAACAAAACTGGACAGTTAAACTGAAAAATCAAGAACATATCAATGATCAAATATTGTGGAATTACAGAGACTAAAACCAAATTACAAGAACAATAGCTGCAAAATTCAGTTCTGTCTTGCTCTGCAATGTCTATTAGCCTACAAAAACAAAGTAGAGACAGAAGTTTCTAATTCTGTCACATGCAGTTTCTCAGAAATGGCATACTGTGCCCTCTGTAAGTCCTCATAGCACTGACTTCTTGTAGTTTTTGAGTTACAAGGATTTCTTTGGCAAGATCTAGTCAATATCTACAGGGATACAGAGAAACACGACATGATAATCAGAATGACAATTGAATACCAATTTTGAGTTTGACTAGTCTTGGATCTAATTTAGTGGAAGAGTACCTATACTTCTCATCCCAGGAAAGTGCTGAAACAGTAGACTCCAGTCAGGGATTAGAAAAAATGGACTCTTGAGTATTGAGAAGAACAATAGCAGCAATAACAACAAAGTCTGGTTTCCTTAGAACAGTAGAGAAATGGTCTTTGGCACAGACAGAAAGAAAAAGACTACAGTCATGTTCTCTAGATCAAGGGGTTTTGTTAGCTACTAACCTGCAAGCACAGAAAAGACAGAAGTTGCACAAGATTGCTCATAGAGGAAGGACAATCAAGGGCCTATGACTTGACCTTGATCAACACACGCAGGGAGAAAGGGGACACACAGGACTGATTCTGACATTCTGTGGCATTAAAGAAGTGACTATCACCCTCTTCTGTGAAGGGGATGTAATGTGGGGCATTTGGCACTCCTAGCTGGTCCAGGCAAATGCACAGGCAGCAAAGTTCACAAGATTTTTAATACAGGAGACATCCTAATGCTACATTCAACTTTCTGAGGTACAGGTCTAAGCAGTGCTTTAAGTTAAAACTTGTCAATTATTCTCTCTTTTCCTGCAAAAAAAAAAGGAAAAATAATGTATTTTTATTCTCTTCAGGTGATCCACTTTTAAAGGGGAATGAAAGAAGCAAGCAAGGTAGCAATCAAGAAAGTTGGAAAGCTAGGGTCTGTATTTGTGTTCTGTTAAGACAATGTTGTCTACTGAAATGACTTTTTGGCTTCTCCAAAGTACGTGCTTGAAAACTACATTTTCTAAACAGACTATTAAAATACTGTTTCTTTTAAAACGTATTTCTCAGCTTTTTAAAATTATTTTATCACAAAAAACAGAAGATCAAAGAGGAATTTTTAGAAGCAGGTGCGCTTGCAGATCTTTTTTTTTTTTATTTTTCTCAGGTATAATCTGATACTTAGTGCACTTGCTAACTGTATAGGAAAAGTATTTCCTTCTGAGTTACATCTTTAAATAATTTCTAATTGTTGCTGCACACTATATTTTTAAGTTCTAGCAGGAGCAGGCAGATAATATAAAGTCCAATTCATCCCAAATACACTATTATTTTGCATGAAGTATTATCTGACTTCTGGAGTCATGCTTTACTGAATTGCTACTTTTTTAAATCTGTGTCAGTATCAAGAGAAATATTTCAAGACTGCATCATATTAAATATTTAATACCAATTTACTGCCTGTGAAGCTTCAAAGGGTTTAGTTAATTTACTTTAGAGATGAATTTGGTTCTTAAGCTTCACTGATTCATTAACAAACAAAAAATATACTTAGAGGCCAATAAAACAATCAGGGACATACATTATTTTTTGCCTGTTTAAGCAATGAAGGATAACAGAAAATCAATATAAAAGAGCTTCTTATACTCATAAGAGTATCTGATTACTATAAAGAGACAAGCAAAACTTACAAACCTATATATATGGGTTTTTGCAGTGAAAAATAAGGCATTCATAAATGTTATTTTGGCTGCGATCAAACTGCTATTCTTAACAAAAATAGAATAATTCATAATGTGTTAAATTTGTGTTCAAGGTTAGTCCATCACTTTTTCATCACTGGCATTTTTAAAAACCAATACTGTTTTTTTTCTGTTAACAGTGCCGGCTTAAATACAAATTAATTGAGAGAAGGCTTGTATGTCCATGTGCCACAGGCTGATAACAGTGCACCCTTTTCAGGAGTGGGAAGCTCCTCCACTTCTAGGTCTTCAGACAGTAAAGTTTCTCTCCCAGCTGCAATTGCCTCTAACATCATCCCTTCCTACATGGGTCATAACCTGTGTCTCCATTAGGACATCTGGCTCTAACCCTGTCTCTTTGCCATGTGGTGGCAACATGAGAGAGTCCTTCAAGGCCAAGAAAGAAAAGTAGCTAAAAATGTCTTATAGTTATTGTGCATGTTCAAACTTAGCAGCAAATATGAAAAGGTTCATTTAAAAACAATGATGAGAATGGTTCACCACAATATAATAATAATAGTTAATAATAACAACAGCAACAACAATAATAACAATAATAAATGGCATATTAGACCTGGTGCATCTTGTATAGCCTTGAATCACTGCTCATGTGTCAAGAGTCATTTGCTGTATGGTAAGATGATCATATGTGGTATATGTCCATGTGTGGACTCTCCCTGGGAAGCACGGGGAGAAATATAAGAACAGTATGCAGAACATCTTGGGGAGTCAAAGAGAGGGGAAAAACCAAACAATTTCCTGTGGTTATTGCCAAAAAATGCCAGAAGGAAAGAAGCATGCCTTGAAATATACCTCTGTATGTGGCCATATTCTCTCAAGATCACTGTACAATGACTTAGTACTACGGCTGCTGCTACTATTGATACCACCAATACTATATAAAGAGCCTACTTAGCATGCAAATGCCAGGAAGCAGTTCAAAAGTTAATGCATTTTTACTTGCCCAAAGTCCTGTGCATGAAAAAAAAATTATGGAACTTCTTTTACTAATTAGACAGAATATACGAAAAGAATAGCTGCTCCCTGGCCTCAGTGGCGCACCATCAACCCTGGGGATACCGTATTCGTGAACAACGAATGATTCCTCCAAAAGACAATTCTTTCAATTTTACCATCTTATGTAGTCTTTCACTCGTTTTTTTATTTGGCCTCTTCTAAATCACAAAAGAGAAAGAAGAATAGGGCAGTTTTACAGGAAGTCCAAAAATGTTCTTTTTTTACGCATCAGTTCATGCAGTTGCACTTCTCTACTAAGATCAAATTTCTCCCTCTCTCTCAAGCTAGACCTGACATTTTCATTATTTCCAAGATAACAATTTCGGAGATAGTAAATACTGCTTTAAAATAGTTTTCAGAAGTTTCTAAAGATTCATGCTACACTACTAAAGACAGACTCTTTATAATATACTTTTCAAGCTGTTTTCAAGTCCAAGACCATTACTTCTACATCAACTTGTTAAGAAGCATGGAAGAAGAAGGTGGTTTTATTTAGACTTTGAGTAAACATGTTACAGAATTGAAATAACCACCTGGAAAGAAGGACCTGAGCAGATGGCTTCAGTTAAGCACTAACCTTCCAAGAGAGTGAGTGATGAGTGGGAGGAGCCTGGGGATCACACAAATCCACTTCCTTCTCTTTCCCCTCTCTTTTCATTTTACAGTGTAAAGGGAAGTGTGGTGCATAAGAAGAATATACTATTTTGGGATGCTGGGGGTAGACAGGGAACTGATTTAGGATGGACCAGGAAACTTGTTTCTCCAAGAATGTTATGAACTTGTAGGAATGAGAGGACTCACAAGGAAAAGATGAAGAGATGTCGACTCTGAATGCTTGTATGCAACTTTTAAGGACTCCTGCACTACTGCAGTCCTTTTTTCTCTGTTTTATGTTGTGGTCTCGTCCCTCTGATCCATGAGGCAATACCCTGATGACATGTGGTGTTAATGGCTGGATGTCCTGGGGGGAGAAGGAGGACAATGAGAGGGAGGGATGTGAGACAATAGGACTTGCTCAGGAGGCTGAAGGAAAGATACAAGTCCTACTCTTTCTAAAGGAACAAAAGTGGGTAGGAAATACAGGGCACTTACAGGTCAGAATACGAAGAGAGCCCCACATTCCATTACTAGTAATGGAGAAAGCATGTGGCATTTCTGAGGCTGAAACTTTCACAGCGCATTCACTCCAGGAATAAACACCTATGCTACTTGATACCTAGATGCCTTTTCCCCAAGAACCATAAAATCCATCAGGTTCCTGTACCCTTGGTCGATTATTTGCTCTGGTATATGGGGAGATTATAACTTGCCAGAGGACAAACTTTCAGATATGAAACTCCTCTCTTGAGACAGAAGTACAGAAATCACTTAATACCCTCCTCAGACAACCTTATTAAAGTGTTTCATCTGACACTGGAAATGCATGCTGTGAAAATTCATTAACAGTAGAGGATCAGACTAAGATGAATGGCTGCTATTTTAGTTTGCCTACAGGGAAGTAAGTGCTGTAGGTACCAACAGGCTTTTCACCATTTGAGTGTGCTATGGTTGATGAATGCAAGGCCTATAGTGTAGTAGTATAAGTGAAACCTGGGAAGATAAGGCCAAACCACTTGAGAGGGTGGATTTTGCAGATGAGATTATTTGAGATCATCTGGCACAAATGAGAGAACTAGCCCAGAGAAGCCAGGGATGCCTGGGAAGGAAAAGGAAAGATTACTCAAGAGCAACAATAAACATCCCCCCCACCAAAAAAAAACCCAAATCCAAACAAACAAACAAACAAAACCAAAAACAAACAAAAAAACCCCTAAAAGTTTTGCATGCAATAAAGAAGTATCACACAATTGCTCTTGTTACTGTCTCAGGAAATTTGACTCAGGTGATTAAATTTGGAAGATCCTCTGAAATGCTGAAGAAGGTTAGTCCAGAGATTCATGACAGAGGTGTGCATGAAAGACTGTGCAAAATAGACAATGAATGTACAAATATTGTCAAAATTGCAAAGAGTCTTACAGGAAATCTCAGCAGAGTGTCAGGATTCAAGCTATCTCAGAAAATACAGATACTCCAGAAAGGTTCTGGAGAAGTCCAATGTATTTGCAAGCACTGTCTTTATGGAGAACTGGACATGGACTGATGTCTGTTGAGCTTTGAGGGTCTTGGGGAGCTGCTGCTAAACAAAATCCTGACTTGAGCATTAAAGGCACATAAATTCCATTGATTTCAGCAGTGCTATGAAGGAACTTCTCCCACCTGCAAATAAAGTAATTGAATACATGGAACTAATCTGAGAATACAGTTTTGAATTAATACTAGAAGTATGTATTCCTCTAGACAGAGAGAATACATACAATCTCAGTGTAAGCACCTTTTATGCACATCAAATGTAATTTGTCTAACACCAACAGAGGAAAATCACATTCATGACTGTAGGCTTATACTGTGTGTAGAACATTCTCTACACTGAAATTATATCCACTCATGATAACTGTTTCAGAATTTGCAGATATCTTTACAAATCCAGAAGGCTGCAGAGAACACAGTCAAAGAAAGAACTAAAGAAAGTTATGATCAGAGCACTGACAAACAGAAAAAAATAGATACAATCAGAAGTAAACTAAAGGTATGTGTTCCTAATTTTATGGTTTTTGGCAATTCCTCTGTGTGCACCACTTTTCCTGGTATTACAGCTACATAACATTCTTTGCACTTGTTATAACACTCCTCATTCTCCCTTCTCATTCCTACCATCATCATCCATATCTTCTGTAATTCTTGCCAGTTGGCTTTCTGATGTCAGCTTAATCCATTTTCAAATCTGAGCTGTAAATGGATCATCTTTTCCATCTTTATTTTGTTTCTCCTACAAAGAGTCTGCTGTTTAATTGGAAATATGATTTTAAAATGAAGGGGCACAAATATGTTGCAAAGTTAGAAAGGTTCTTCCAAGTAAAAAGGGGAATTATCATGGAAATATAATGTACTTCAAATAAACTACCTTTTTTTACCTGTTATGTTCTACACCATGAAAACAAACCATGCTACAAAAACGTTTTGACTTCCTTAAAAACTGTAGTGAGATCTTTGGATCCATTGAAGAAATATTATGAATCTGTAACCACTTAGTAACATAACCACTCATAAGGAAGCTAACAGAAGATTTGACGTATCAGTTTGTACTTTGAATCCATTATGATTCCTTAACATATAGTTTGTCTAAGGAAACATTGCTTAGCATGTGCAATTAAGTCTCAAGAGGCTCCACTGTTTACTTGTAGTACAGGAAAGTTGAAACTCTATTCTTACACATCACATTCTCAAATCTGATGACAGAAAAGTTAGTCAAGTGGAAAGTACAAAGAGCAACAGAGACAGTGATTTGGATTACTTACGAAGGTGAACCCATTTAAGCAGTGTGCTCGTAATATAATTTTATATAAAATCATACCAAAATTATGCCTGTAGGACTGAGAATGCAAGGCTCAAAATGTGAGTCTACAAAAACCCAGTAAAGGCTCAAAGGATTTCAGGTGTAAGGTAGACAATCACCTACAGCTTCAAAAAGATGCTCTATGAAGTTATATATTATTCTTTGATAGTCAAGCAGTGGGGTAGCAAAAAGTAGGTTAAGACACTTTTCTTAATGACAACAATGATGTTGTTTCTGGAATGATACATGCATGTGCCTATTACCGAAGCTTTACAGAGTATGTTACTGGAGAATGAACACTGAGTGAGTTGTTGCTTGTTTTCTTGCTGCTTGTTTTCTGAAATAAGTGCTGTAAACACAATTTACAGTGATTCTTAACAAGTTCAAAGAACCTGTTTTATCTGAGAGGGTGAAGACATGACTTGACTGCAGTATGCAAGTAACTCCACAAGATTATATTTTTGAAGGGGAAGTATTTATTTAATCAAGCAGAGAATGGCCTAACAAGGTAAGTACAGAGCAAGATAAACAAGGTGTAAGATTTTTAATCAGCAAGACAATGCTCAATCAAACCAAGGGAGAATTAACCAAAGAAGTTCAGATCCTGATGCTGGCTTCTGTAAGACTAAAGCAGCTCTGTGTCAGGAACTCTGCTGAAGCCTCAGTAAGAGTATGATGTGGGAGAACTAAAGTTTTTTTCTCTCATTTAACTCTGTTCAAATAATTTGAGAGAAAGCTTCAGTTTTTGCAGTTGGGTGCTGGCCTAAATATAAGCATGCAATGAATAACTCCCCTCTAAGTACACACAGAAACATTGATTACTAAGACTAAATCTCAAGTATGCTAAGCAAAAATGTCAAAAGTCAACTAGATGATTTTAGAGGTCACCTAGTCCAACCATTCTGCACTGAGCAGGAATTTATTCACCACGACTTAGGAGAGGCAGCAGGCCACTCAAATGAACCCATCTGTTCAGAGATGAGTAGCTGTGGAGATCTAAGCACAGAATTGACATGAAACATTCAAATGAGGTGATGTTTTGTACTTTTTCCCTCTTGACATCTTGTATGAATGAGGGCTGCAGCTACAAGACATGCCATGAGATGTGTGGCTAAGGGCATGATGGCCTGCTGATGGAGTCATAGGTTATCAGGTGGACAATGACCCTTAATGCTGCAATCAAACAGGTGGAAGAGGGACTGATGCTAAGTTGTCACCTGTTCTGTTCCACCGTTGCACAAGACCCATAGTCTATAATCTCTGAGCTACTCTCAATATCTCATTTACATACAAAGTGGTTGCCCATCCACCGCCATTTCTCATGTCAATTACAGAATATTTTACTACAGTTTCCCCTTCACTACTTCCAAAAGTATAAATGGGCATTTGAAATCCTCTAGGGCAGAGGATGAGAATACAACTACCTTCCAAACAAGTAAACAGGCTTGCTCATCTCCCAAAAGCAGGAGCACCTCTTCCATTAAGTCTTGCACCACCAACTGAGTTGGAGTATACTCAGGAATGCTTATATATAGTACTGTATAGTTACATGTACAGAGTAACTTACAGTTTGCAGGTCTAGTGAATTTATCACTGGCAATCTAAAATAATCTATAATTTGTTGCTCCAATAAACTGCACTATTGGTCAATCTATGTTTGTAAAAGTTCCTATTGAAGTCCATTGAAGTGATTAATTTCACTATCTATGAATCTATTAATGAAACTTCTTATTGAACTCAACCAGAGTTATGCTGCTGAATTGATTTGCCTCAGAAATGAGGCCCACCCACACCCAGCCCCTCTGATTTCTGAAAACTACTTGGAAAGCAATGGTGTTTATTTTATGCCAAAGTTAATGCAATATATCTACATTTAGGAGCAGGTGACAATATTTTTGAAAAAGAAGTTGAATAAAATTTTGAAGAAATATTTTTAATGACCTCTGGTGGAAAATGTTAGAAATTTTAGTTGATAAGCATCACTACATCGATATGGATTGTTTTAAAACAGAAAAATATGTGTTTGAGGGGTTGCTCTGCCATTGGTAGGAGAGCTTTCAAGGAAAAAAGATTTCTTAAAAAACCAAGAAGAAAGTTGGTTTCATTTTATAACCTTGGTGCTGTGTAATATAAATAAGGCTTTTATATTAATTCCAATGAAGATCCATGAGTCTTGTTACAGACAGCCTCATCAATTCCTCTAGAGACTAAGGATTTGATAATAAAAGGACAATAAAAGGATAAAACAATCCACAAAACCAACTAATGTAATAACAGGCTCATTAAAACACAAAATTTGTTCCAGTTAGCAGCCAATTAATGTTGGCTCGGAGGACTGAGAAAAATCAACAGAACTCTGAAGTATACATTAAGTTTAGGAATATGCTTAAATAGATCCTTGATCTGCAAAGCATTCAGGTGGATGTCTAATTCCAGTGAGGTGCATGGCATCTGATCACATGCCTCTATACTTTGTTGCACATTATCTCACTAACAACATCATTACAGTAGCAGTTTATTATTAAAGATCTCTCTTTGTATTCTTACAAAGAGTAAAAGCAGCTGTTCTTTCCCCCCATTTAGTTGCTTTAACCTATCATCCTTTGACTTATGGATGCCAGGATTTACCATGGATACAATATTCTACGTGAGAAATTTTCAAACCATAGTAAGTACTTTTCTTCTTGCCTCTCCGAACACAACATATAAATCAAATTAACTGCATGAAGTCTGATTAGAATCTCCTTGCCACCAAAAGGAATAATGGGGAAAATCTGCCTAATTCTGTCATTGCATGCATTCCTTCTAATTAAATTTTCATATAGGAATCCATTTCCTAGTAGCATCCTGACTGAAAAATAACTTAGAGTAACTGGTAAGTTAGAATTTTTAGGTTTTTTTAATTTTCTTTTTTAATCTAAACACATATACAGAAATGTAAATTGTCCCTATCCTTCCCCTTAGAACACGACTGCATCAGGAGATCTCTGCTGCTTAGTTCTTGCCTGGAGGCACCATGGGTCATAAGCCCTGTTCCATTCACACTCATACTCATATGTAGAACTTCTACCTGCCAGGAAATGAGAAGAGACGCATGGGTCAGCCCTCGTTTGATTTATTAGATCATGGGACAAATCTTCTGTGTGAATCTTTCAAACACAGAGACCACTGAAGATTTTTTCTAGACCTTGGTACAGTAACAAACCAAGCCTACAAAGTGGGTCTGGCCACCCATATAAATTAATTGAGGAGAATAAATGCTGAATTAGTCCTCAGAATGTGACAGTGGTTACAGTTTACACAACATACGATACAGTCTTCAGCTATTAGTGTGTTTGAAGTCCCAAACAAGATCAAAACTGCTTCACACACTGAGGTCAATACTCAAAACTTTTGAATACTGGTGAAGTAGCAGCAGTCAGACAGTAAAAGAAGACCATATCTCATGCCCAGTGTGAGTGGGTTTAAAAGGCAGGAACCTTTCAGAACTTGGTTCTCTCTCACTGGTCAGTACAATGACAATGACAATGGGTCAATGTTATGGTGTGTTTGGACAAATACTTTCAAAGGACAGGCACAAAGTAAAAGAACACTTTCACTTTCAGAATACTTTTATCCTCTTATGTAGTATTTCATTACCAATCTGGAGCAGGAGCAGATAGAAATTGCAGGAGGCAATGTTTTAAATGGGACAACCACGTGACACTAGCAAATACATCTAGTAATTAAAACAAAACTAAGAGGATAGCTATTATAAATTGAGTGTCAAGATCCTCAAGAAAGCTATACCCATCTACTTCCTCAATACTGTTAGTGAAAACTTCAATCCATCCTCCTTTAGTCTATTTTGAAGTTTTTGTTGGTGTTTTCTCTTTGGTTGGTTGGTGGGGTTGTTTGTTTGCTTGTTTATCATTTTGTTTTTTCTCCATAGTTAGGTAGTCATAAGAGATGACACAAAGGATGGAGACAGGATTGAGGAGCTGGGGGCAAAGACATTGTAGGTGGTAGGATGTGAACACACAGCCTCAAGATTGTGAGGTGTCTTGGGAAACTTCATTATCAGAAAAGGGTCTTGATTCTTCAACACAAATTCATTGGTCTGCAAGAATTTAGACTTTTTTTTCAGAATCTTGTTTTCCGTAAGCAGACAGACTCCTTACCAAGACGTAAGGGCTGTAACACTTTCTAAGTAGGCTATATAAATTTCTCTATCTGTGTTTCAGTTCGTCAGGGGATGAGGTCCTAGTTAATAAAGGGAATATGGATTTCAGTGTTTAAGCAGCTGGTACCATATAAAGCCCATCCAAACACTGCATGTGAAAGCTTGCATTTAACAAACTTTCTTCAACAATTTACTTTCAGTCAGACCAAGAGCCTTACAAAGAGAAAAAGTGATTCAAACTTAAACCAGGCTATGGAAGAGCTTTTGGTAACTTCAGAAACACTTTTTTCTTTGCATAACTTTTTTTCTTCCCCCTAAATGGGATTTCTGGCTCCAAATATAATTGTATGACCAGAAGCTGGTATTCATAAAACCCAAAGAAGGAGTTTTTTACTCCCAAGCCATAATTTACTGTTTATTAATAAACTGTCTTGTCCAAAAAGACACATGAGCAAGAAAACCCCACTATACACTTAATGTTTAGTTTATCATGTATCTGCCTCTTATTAGGCCACTGTGTTTGTACTACATGGATTTAATACAGTTTCAAACTGTTTTCAAAACTGAAAATAACTTGCTTTGTTCTGTAAGAAATTCACATGAAAAATCAATGAAGACAGAAAATTAAATGCTTAAATGGCATGCTACTTATGATTTAGTGAACTCTATTGCTATAGAAAGGGTAAGACAAATGTAGTATTAATATTAAAAGATTCACACTTCTACCTCTCAGGGATATCTGAGGCTCTTCACTCCTGCATTCCCTGACCACCATGCTTTTCTGCTGTTGGCTGGAAATGAATTCATTTTGAAACAGCCAGTTCTGCCAAATTTATAGTCTTCTCGACAAAATAGCAAGCACAGATGTTGCAAATATTGCTCCACACCTCAGAACTGGAATATTTTCCAAAAAGATCTACCTGCCTCTCCTTGAAGAGACTTGGTGTCTTGTGCTGCTGGAGTCTCCTGTACTCAATGATTGAGTTAAAAATAATTACTTAATCTATTTAGGTTGATTTTCATCAAAACAGTATTTAGAAGTCAGGCAGATGTGCAAACACTTGCTAGACTTCTCTCCAAAATGGCATTGATAGAGTTTGCTGTACTGTTAGTCTCCCCTGCTATCTACTCCTTGTTTTTTGAGAAAAAAATCCTCTCCACAGGGCTTGAGCAGGAGATACAATGCAGAGCAGAGATTTCATTACATCAGAATTACCTACAATTAATGCCAAGGATGATCCACATTTAAAGAAGTGGTGCAGAACGCACCTTATTGAAGTGTCTGTCCTCGCTGCATTTGCTTGTGTTTTTCGGGGGAGTTGCATTTGTTTTGTGGGGTTCTTTTTAAAACATGGACAAAAAAAGGACCATGAATTACTGTTAAAAAAGCCTCAAGAACAAAGGTGCTCTGCAAACTCGTAATTTTAGTGACAACATTTGCTCATGTGATATACAGGAAGACATGACAGAACATAAATGCAGGAATCTGGAAAGCTGGAGTTTTGTCGACCTCATTCTATGGGGTCTATATGGCATCTGTCTTCAATTAAAAGGGACATACTGATTTTTAACAACTGGTACAAGACCTAAAATCCTAGAGCTAAATAGTGTTCTCCAGTTTCTTATTTGACACAGATCAAGCTCTCCTTAAAGAATCATGGAATATCTCAGGCTGGAAGGGACCCACAAGGATCATTAAGTTCAATTTCCTGCCCCTCACAATGGTATGTAAAACTAAATCATATAACTAAAAGCATTATCCAGATTCTCCTTGATTCTATGTACTGAATGGTTAGGAAATTGCCCTATGGATGCTAACACTGAATTTTCACCTTGTGACTAGAAAGTAATACAGTAACTGTGTCAGAAATTCCTAGAAGTCTCATAAGTTATGAGTATGCTTCTCATGAAGGCAAACTGAACATATCCCCCTAGTTCATTCCTTATCAATCAGATGACAAGACAGGTAAGCCCCAGAATCAATCCTGCCCTGTGGCTGTGAACTTTTGGTCATTTTGGCATTCCTGATGCTTGTACAGTGTTCTTTAGGTGAAAAAAGGTATAAAATACTAGTTAAGAAGATATAATACATTTTCTAGTATATATTTCCTAGAGATAATACCTTATCTAATAGACATAATACATTTCCTGAGGTATCTGCAATTTTAGTATGCAAATAACAGCAAAGCAAGACATAAAGTGAGTGTTTGAAACAAATCAGTATTCTTTACTATTAATTAAATTACCTCTCTTTTTTCAGTAAACTAATAGGGTATTCAGTATTGCATGGCATAAGAAATTGTTTTGCTATTTGACATTACTTGATTTTGATTTTTTAAAAAATCTGAGAAGTGGATAGTTAACTAAGTTGCTCTTGAAAACTGCTCTTAAAAAGTAATGATGGGCAAATTCCTTCTCCTTTGCAAAGAGGAAAAATGTACTTCCAGGTAATCATGTACCTCTGTATAAACATTAATGGCTTTCCTGATGAAGTGCAATGTAAAATAAAAACTGAAATACACCTGAATGTGCCCCAGTATGACATAAAAAAACTAAAGGCAGATATTTATCAAATGTCATTTGAAATTCAGCAAAGATTTTGAGGCACTATCATTTCCTTCCTAACTCTAAAAACTACTCAGAAAAAGGCAGTTCCAGAAAACATAGTATTATACATGAATTATATTTCACAAAGAATATTACACACACAAGTACCTACAGTTTCTTAATGTGACTCAGTTGCTGCCCAGAAAAAAAATCCATTTGAAATAAATTCTGTAAATATAAAAGTGTATACTCTGCCTGTGAAGATACAATCACAGTATTAAGTAGGTAGCGGAATGTGTGCTTTTGCTCTGTGATTTATTACCAAATCTTTGACACACAGGAAAAGCACTCCCAAAGCAAGCACGGAAACTATTTTGGTATTGCTTCTTCTTACTTCAGTGAAAATGTAGGCAAAACCCCCAAATGCTGCTGGTTTCCATTTTGTGTTTTCTGGGCACTTCTAGGTGTGTTGATCTAGATGCCAGAACTGAATGTCCCAAAGGAACATACCAAGAAGCTTATATGGTCAGTCTGTCTTCAAACTATTTGCTAATCTTGCTAAACTATCTGCACTAATAATCCCTTTTCAGTAGGCAGGGATGAATCTACTTCTACAGGATTTTGATTTCTTAAAGTATGCCATTGTCCTCCAAAATTAAATTAATTTACGTCAAATTGTGTATTATTGACCTGATATTATTGTTCTGCCTTTTCCACAGAGAACAACAAAACATGTGTTTCCACATGCAGATTTGCAAGGTAATGTTTTGAAAAGAAGTGTGGTTCTTTCTAGCAGCACTTCTGCTGAACTTAAATCACAGATCATCTTATTAACTTTGTAAAACACCAAAAGCTTGATCTGCTCATGCAATAAAACCCAAAAATATGAAAGTGCATGCAATAACCAAACCAAGTTACAAAATATGCAAAACATGAGCATGCCATGACACCTCAGAAAGAACAACAATTTGGCTTCCACTGCACAGATGAAAGGACATAACAATTCTTGGGAGGGCAATAAAAAGAGAGTGAGGTTTTTCCTTAGCTGTCAAGTAAATTTTTAGGAGGTGGTAAAGGACAATGACACATATTCATTTGCTGTGGTGTTAGCATATGGCAGGTGAAATTCTATCTTGAATTCTGCTTCCCCATACCTGAGCCAGCACTCAGACCCACTGTGACCTCTCCTTCTCCCTTTGGCTCTTTCCAGCCCATCTCATCTGGCTCCTGTCACTCCTTCCTTTGTCCCTCTGTCTCCTTTCACAGTCCCATTCAACTGTAGCTGGCTGACCCCACTAATAGTGATACCAGGGATGTAAAATCTTTTTCTCTGCTCTGCCACTTGCTTGAGTTGAGAGGAAAGGCACAAAGTAAGCCAACTCCCCACAGATCTTACCAGTGGCATAAGGGAGGCAATTCGTCACCTCCATCTTATTTCATGGCTACAGAACCTTAGGAAGCTCACATTACTCATTGCTGATAAAGGTATATTAGTCCATTCGGGCTGCCATCCAGAGACAACCATACTGTGTCAGAGCAGAAGGGTCTGTCCCTCCCTGTGAATGCTAGTATAGCTCACTTGGGAACTCACAATTGTAACTGGAGAGCACTATGCAGCATAATGGAGGAATTTTCTGAAGAAACAAAGTAAGCTGGGCTAACCAGATGCTTCACTGAAGCTCAAAGCAATACCTGCTCTACAGACCTCACTGAAAGTGAAAAGTAACCAATATTTCCTGGGTTTTGGTTTCAGCATCAGAGCTCAAGGCAGCCAGACCTAGGTGTAACTAATTTAACACACAACAGCTTGCGTGGATTGCTCTCAATTGCAGAATAAATTGTATTTCACCTGTCTGTATCAGAAATCTTACAGTGCAAATATACTGATAAATGTGACAATTACCAATACTAACTGATGAGACTTCTCAGCAAATCTTTTAACCTCAACAGCTTTCTAAAAGCCTCAGTCCATCACTCAACATCTATAATTGTGCCACAATATTATATAGCTGTTTCATCGAAGCCATTTAGGATTATTCACCAAATAATTGGTAAATGTTCATTTCCACTATGGCTAATTCACGTGGTTTATTGTTTCCTGCTGGCACTGCTATAACCCTCATCCACCTTGAACCCCCTAAAACACCTTGCATTTGTGGATCTGCTTGTCCTTTCAGTCTGGTTTTGGAAATCAGGAATGCTTTATGAAAAGCCCGCAGAACTAAGTCCCATAAGCAGTTCGAAAAACAGCACAGTGGGGCATTGTATGTTTTCCTAGGTTTACCGATTTCTATTCAATTATGTTTTCAGAAGTTTTAAGGAAAATTTATTCTTTTTATTATTCTTATCTAATATGGTTTTCTCTTTTTAAAAAAATGTTAAAAAACCAACCAATGGAGCCCATCATCACAGCAGAGGTAAATCACAGCTGCAGAAAGCTGTGCTTCTGTGACTGTGAGATTCCAGTTTCAGCCTACCACTACGAAGCTTGTCTTGAAATGGGGAACAAAAACAGTACTATGACTGAAGTCTACTAAAGTCAGTTATATTAACCTCATATATATAAAACTTTGCATATATTTTAGGGTTTTTTAATACATTTACTTTGTCTGGCTTTTAATATATATGTATTTCATATATTTACTTTCTATAGTTTTTCTATGGAGGCAAGATGAGAAAACTAATTTAAACTGGCAGGTACAGTGAAATTCATTTGGCACAAAGCACCCTTGGTCATTCTGTAGACACTGTTGCTAGTTCAAGCTAAGCAAACAATACAGAACACCTGACTTCAACTTCTTTCAGCCAAAATCATCAAACTGATTGTATATAATTCATCCAGTTATTAGCTAACAGGTTATTTTATCAACTTAAGTGGAAGAGAAGATATTTATTCAATTTGACACGAGGGTACAAAGGTAGCTAAGCTTTCAGAATGGCATACAGGCCGCCTTAGCTCTCTTCTGACTCAAAATTTTGAAGAGGATGTTAACTAGGAACTTTCTTTTTGCTTTGCTATCAGTTTGTTCTGAGTAAACTGGACCTGATTATGTAGGTCAGTTTTGAATAACAGTTGCATTGGTAAAGTTTCATATACTAATTAGTCTATAAAAATATTCTGTTTTACTCTTAAGGACAGATACCTCAGGACTCAGAGGTTATGCTAAAGAAGTTTTTTTTTCCCAACTTTCACTGCTTTGAAGGAGGGAAGTCAGAAAAAAATCACCTTTTCTTTCTTTTAAACTCTGTGATGGTTCAAAAGAGAAGAAGGCCTGTTTCCCTCTTGTAACTTCTTGTCATGGATATCACACAAACAAAAAGGTATTATTTCTGGCCTAGAAAATTAAAATTACAAGAAGTGATACTTGTGAATAAAAAGCTTGGAGAGGAAAATCATTAATCAGATCTGGCTTGACAAAGCCTTTGAATAAAAGGACTTCTGTCAACAAATCTGAACTGCACTTATGGCCTTGTTCAAAATTGTGCCAGTTCAATGGCCAAAGGTATCAATCTTGACCCACAATGAAGTTATTTATTAATCCAAATGAAAGTCTCTATATGATAGTTTACTTATTACTATCTCAAGAAATTACTCAAGAGTAGTTTCTTATTACTCTTACTGCTTTCTCAACAACATATATGCAGCCAGCAACCTAAAAACCTCTTCCAACATAGCAATGACTGAAACCATTAACCAACCCTTAACTTTTTTTTTTCCCTTCGCCTTATAAAGTTAAGAAATATTAACAAAAGCAGCTATGGTAACAATCACAAACACAGTCATATGAGGATATCTGGTAACGTCCTAAGTCAGTCCTGAAGTCAACCCATTCACATATTTTAAGCTATTCTCTATGATGAAATAGCATAGTCACTAATGCTTTACTGATCTCTTTCAACAAAATGTCATCAAACCACTACCCCTAAAGATGTTGCAAATACATGGAGTTAATCAGTGGATGTAAATGCAATCAGTCAGGAATGGCCCCTTCCGAAAGGGTCTGAAATGAGGGCTTTCTTCCACTGGGACAGAAATGAGGAATTATGAAAATAGGACAAAAACAGTAAACTCCATTTGACGCTCTAAAATCTTTTCTGTGTTAAGACTGGCAACTGTGGCGCAGCTGTGAGGTAGTGTGGCTAGACAGCTGGTTTATAAATAGAGACTGCTACCTTTCTGATAAAATTAGAAGTAACTGCTATAAGCAGCTATTATCACAGCACCTCTCCTACAAGGGAATACTGCAAAAACTGAGGTGGGTTATCCTGGAGAAGAGAAGAGAGAGAGAGTGAGACCTTACTGCAGCCTTTCAGTATTTGAAGGGGGATCATTAAGAAAAATGGGGACAAACTGTTTAGCAGTGCCTGTTGCTATAGGACAAGGAGCAATGGTTTTAAACCAGAAGAGGGGTACTTCATGTTAGGTATAAGGAAGAAATCGTTTACAAGGAGAGTTGCGAAATGCTGGACCAGGTTACCCAGAGACATGGTAGGTGCCCTGTCCCTGGAAGCATTCAAGATCAGGTCAAGCAGGCCTCTGAGAAACTCGATCTAGTTGAATATGTTCCTGCTCATTGCAGGGGGAATTGGACTAAAAGGCCTTTGAAGGTCTCTTTTGTCCCAAAGCATTCTGTAATTCTAAGATTTTCACCTGGAAAAAATGAGGATATTTTTAAAAACAGCATGAGTACAAAATTTCACTCCAGATTTTAACTGTGACCACCAGGCCAAAAAAAAAAAATTTTTTTTGTTAGAAAAAATACAACTTCAGACAGGAAACAGCATAAACAATCCATTTATTTCAACAATGAAATTAATTATTCATTATTAAAGAGTGTAATTATAACACTGAATGGTCAGAGTTGGTGGCTTTTTTCTGTTTCAGGACAAAATACATTTATGCTGGGGACACTATATTAGGCATTAAATAGAAGTGCGTTCTTACAAGTCGTGGCTAAATTCCTTCCATTCTCATTGCTGAAAGCTTACCCTCAAATAACTAATTCCCAGGACATCTTGCAATAGGAAGAATTCATGAATGAAGGCATCAATAAATGCTTCCTACTGCAGGGCTCACCACAAATTCTTTGTAATGCTTCTAAGGAGTTTACAGACCTTTATTAGTTACATAAAAACCCCCAAATTTGCTTCTTCTGGATATACTTTTCCACCCCTTCTCAAAATATCAAACCAGACAATTAAACATTAGCATAAAATAGAGCCAATGACCCTGTATGTACTTACCATGTACCACATGCTTGGCCACTTGGGATCATTGAAGTAAGTGGATTGGGTACCACCAGGTTTATAATCCCTCTTTATCCTTCTTTTAACCACCTGCTGTTGTATCCACTCCACCTGTCAACCAGGAATACATATGGAAAATGTTATGATTCTGTGGAGATTATAAAGAAATGTGTGAAAACTTAGGATCCTTCTCATTACCGTACTCCAAGGCATATTTAATGTTAAAGAGTTCATTTTCGCAGTGGAAATGTGCAGATCACCTTGGCATACTGTTCACTAAGGAATACACTCAATTTAGCTAGTATTACAAATCTACCTGAACAATTACTTAAACACCCTGCTAGAAGGGCTTCATTGGCTATCATCTTTTAAATATTATTATTTTACTGTTTTTCTTTATAAGATTTATTCTTCTTTTGAATTTATAAAAACTGATACATGAAATATAACAGCATATTACAATGAGGAACTAACTGAATTTCTAAAAGAGGGAGTTTGTTTTTATTTTTAACCTTCTGTTCCAGAAAACAAAAACATTAAGAAATATATTCAAAAGTTTTGCTTGACCAGTAGCTAAATCGCCTTCATCACTTAGAGAGAAAAAAACTCAAAATTAAACTTCATTGTAAGTAAAGTGACTTTTTGCCAAAATTTTCTCAGAAAGGTGATCTGGGAGTTTATTTTATACTGAACTCTCCCCTGGGACAGACAGCTGGATACTGAACAACAGCTGAAATTAAACACAAAAATGAGTTTGAAACAGGAAAAGAAAATATTAGGGTTAAAAACCGAATTCTGTGAGTTGTTCTTCTCTGACACCTCTTCAAACATTCATGACATATCCAAAGAAAAGTGACACCTAAAGTGACATCAGCCTTTGAGCAGAGAGGACACTGAAGTTATTTCTGCATTAGCTATTCTACATGGGAGCTAGTTTCAATGAATGTAAATAATATGAACTAACAACAGAAAATCCCATGTTATATTTACACACATCTAGCAGCTTATATTTCTGCTGAATTGTTTCAAGGGATATAACTATCAAAATTCAATTCACCTCTCTCCAAGCAAGACAGCCATCTTCTCCTAGCAGCCAACTCTGTACCTTTCATTTGTGCTGTTTATAAACATCTGCGTATGTGCACAAACATACAAATATATCAAAGAAGTTAATTTCAGCTCACATATTTCTTTGTCACTGGTCAGAGATGGCATTAATATTTTCCCTTAGCAGGCTAATCTCCCTACTGTGCATTGACAACACAACTTCGAATCCTTAGACAGATACACCATACCACTTTAGACTCTACTTCTTGGTCAGAAAAAAATTAAGGAAGACATCTCTGAATTTGTCCAGAGAGGATTCCTAGGACAGTCCTTACAGAGGCTGGCAACACTTCATGGTTTTCTTCATGGAGAAAAAAATTTTCTCCTTCTCAAGAACTAACTTCAGGATCAAAAGTATTCCTATAGAGGCTAAATTATGCAATCTAAGAACACAGACTATCAGGTCGTGCTGATTCTGAAAGCCATTTCTCTGTTAAACCTTCTAGGAACACTCTTAAGTTGCTTTCTGGTTCTATGAGAATGGAGAAATTTGCCAGTGTGCCTTTCTCTCTTGCTTACTGTCTCCTCTTTCAGTTCAGTTTGAAATCCCTCATGAGAAGACAAGAGCTAACTGCCCCCTTCAGATATGGCTGGATCCAGGTGTCCTCTGCAGGAGGTGAAGGCTAATCAGTCTCAAGCTCTTTGATGTAACAAAGTCTGGAGGCCTGTAAGATACACAAAGCACGTCTGGGCAAAGGCCAAAGAAAGGAGAATCAAAAGACTTCAGTAAGCACTAAGCCTAATGGGTGCTTTAAACCAGGATCAACAACCCTCTTAACTAGCTCTCTCCTCCATGAAAAAGACTTGATTTTTAACTGAATAATGAACCATCTTCTCCTTCTGCTGCTAATACCTGTTTTTTCTCCCAGACCCTCACAACAGCAGCTTGTTACTCTTCAAAGCTTCTTTTCTTGCAGTTAGCCCGTATCTCCCAACCCATGACAAACCAAAGGATTGGCATCCTGTGTACCATTTGGTCTCTTGACTCCCACCTGCCTGGACTGCCGCAGACATGGGGCTTCTCTTCTATTATTACGATTTAGCAGTCACTAACAAAAAAGTTTCAACAGGTCCAAAAAAATAACCATGGCTTTCAGCGCTTATACAAATCAACTTTCCAAGTCTTATGATGAGATTTGGGTCTCATTGCTAGAAACACATTCAACTGAGTGAGAAGGGGTCTCAGGCTTCTAATCTGGAAGAATGTTTACTGTTACCTTGACTTGCCCTTTGCTGAAGGGATTAACCACATGAGTGTGTTACCCATGCTGAGAAAGTTGTTTAAGTCAACAAATTTCAGCACTTCACAGAGGCCAAGAACACACAGAGCACACCATACAATACTTGGTAACTCATTCCTATCTTAAGTCTTCAGGGAGAAATTAAACATGCCTACTACCAACACAATCTGAAGATCTGATAGCGTCACAAAAGTGTCCACAAAGACAAAAGCAATGAGACAGACTCAGTAGACCTGTCTTAAACCTTCTACCACTGCTACCTCTAGTTTAGATGCATGAACATTAATGAAAGAACTCACCAACACTACTATTGTCTAGAGGAGCCATAAATCAGAGACCCAGGGCATCTAACTTAGCATTAGGTACTCCTGTGTGTCAAGGGTTCTACAGAAACCACAATTAGCAACTGTGAGGATTTTTGGAAAAACACCTTTCTTTTACTAATGGAGTCAAAGAAGTATAACATATTCCTGGAGTCTGCACAAACACACAAGGGTAAGCAGAACTTTAGCAATCTAATATAATTTCTATATGGATAAAATGGAAGTTTTCTTGAGTAGATAAACTCTTTGCTAAACTCTTTACTTACTCACTGAGACTTGCTGTCTCTATTGATTATTGGCTATTCAGCCACAAATATCTGCTGATCAATAAACGGATTTAAACATAAAGGTAGCATACTACTGGTGGCAGACTGGTGCATGCAATACATTGCTGTCTCAAAAAAAGAGCCCAATTAATTTCTTTTCTCCATTTCCTTTATTTCAAACAATATTATGGAGAGCATTATCAGTTATTTAGTCCAAGCAATCATAAACACTGCAGCACTGCACACTTCCAGTTCATTGGAACATATACTATCTGAAGCATAAAGAATTTTCTATATATGTATACGCATGTATTTGTACAAGAGTTTGTATCAACTGAGTTAATCTGCAAGCCTGCACTACAGTAGGTGGTTATATTTTAGTGAGATATGGGTAAGTATTTTTTTGTATCTTATCTAGCACCTTTTAACAAAAGACTATCTGTTGCAGGGCATACCCCTATTGTATGCTGGATATTGCCCCCAATTCCTATTTCCTCAGCTCCCCGCAAAATTACAGAAAACATGAAAGAGTAATTTTGCAGAACGGCTGTGCAGTTGCATGATCAGACTCAAACTTAGCAAAAGAAACATACCTTCTTGTCTTTCCACAAGATTTAATGACAATTTTATGTAGGTGTAGAGTTGCTCTACGCAATATAGCCACTTAATTTCATACAAATACAGATGCAGGTAAATGACACATTTGTCTAAGTAGGTATACGGGAAGACAGTGCAGGTAGCTCTTTAACGATGGAATGCAAGTGTCTAAGGAAAGAGACTAGACCTATATAGAATATTTCAGTTGCAAGGGAGCTAGTCCATCTGATCATCTAGTCTGACTGCCTGATCAATTCAGGGATGAACAAAAGTTAAAGCACAGTACCGAGGGCCTTGTCCAAACGCATTTTTAACATTGACAAGCTCGGGGCATCAACCACCTCTCTAGGAGGATGGATCTGCTTGACCAAACTCTTGGTAGAAAAATGCTTCCTGAAGTCCATTGTGAGCTTCCCCTGAAGCAGCCCTGAATCATTTCCACATGTCCCATCACTGGATACCAGGAAGAAGAGATAAGCCCCTCCCTCTCCCTGGCCCCTCCTAAGGAAGCTATAGAGAACAATGAGGTTGCTTCCAAGGCTCCTTTTCTTCAATCTAGACAAACCTGGTGTAAAACATTAGGACCTATTTTGTACACTACAGATAACCACACCAGTGAAAGTGGGAAGCCAAACTGACTATGCTCAGTCAGTGACCATGCACTGCTATGAGGGAGACAAGGATGCTAGACAGAGTAACTTAAAACATCCCCAACATGCCTGTTCACAGTCCTACTTACAGCTTTGTCTGGAAGACTTTTAGCAAATACCTTATGCTGAAATCTGATGATCAACTGTTTTTATTCTGAGGTTATATTGACACAACCTTTTAGAACTTAATTTCAAACATCACTGGAAGATAATTGACTCATCTCACTAGTCAATGCATACAATTTTGTTTACAGAAAATGTCACTGCTACTTAAATAGAATCATTTACACTGCACAATCACTAGGTTATATTAATGAAAACAAGGTCATGACTCGGAAGTTATTTTAGTATTGTGACATATTTATTTTATGTGACAAGTTATTTTAGTATTGTGACATATTAAACAGACTTTGAGTATTTTATAGGTATTCAATCACAAGTTATTGTAGAATACCTGGTATATTTTGGTAAATTTTAATTGATTCTGTTTGAAAGGAGCTCATTCGTATAAAACAACTGTTTCTGGAGTGATTACTTATACAGATTCTCATGTCTTGCCAAAAGGTGAGTCTATGCAAACAATGAAGTGCATTTTAACATTTCCATAAAGTTGCACTTACTGGGGGTAACAGAAGACATTTTCCCACTGACCTCAGCTTCAAAAGTTCCATTTCTTTAGTGTCTAGATATCAAAGCCAAGCCAGACTGGAGACCAAACTACTTTTTTAAATTGTCATTTTCAGTCTCCTCATTTCAGGACTCACAGCATTGTTCTGTGCATGATGCAGCTCTTCTTCACATACCTGCATTAAATACTGCTATGGCAATAAAAGCTGCTCTGAGTGAAGTCAAACACTCTTTTTCTCTCTTTCAGTGACAGAATATGAAATTAAACGTTATCTTTGTGTGAAGCAAAACTACTTTCTACCATTTTCAGCCTCATTGATCCAATAGAATTCTTGGGAAAGGAGCCCCATGTAGGCACGCTGCAGTAAGATCTCCTTCACCCAGTGTTATAAACTGTGAAAGTAAGAAGTTTGATAAATGAAAAAAAAAAATTTCACACTGGGAAAAAAACCCACCAGTTTATCAAAGCAGCATGATTTTTAGCATACAAACACTGTTATGAAACAGAATTTTCTCAAATATACCATGAGAGGGTCTGCTTGAATAAACATTTTTAAATTATTAAAAATGTGTCAAATCCAATATGTGAAAATGCCATTACTATACAGCAGAAGTTACAGGCAAGCAGAAGGCATAATCCTCTCCATTTTGAGGAAAATACGCTTGGGGTAAAAAAAACTTTCTAACTCTGAAGCAAATTATAAATTTCATACCAGAATCTGTGACTTTTATGTTACAAAATTAAATGTGAAGGTGTCAGTCTGCAGTCTGTGAAGAAGAGATCTCCTACGCCTGTAAGAAGAAACTGGAATTTCCTTCTCAGATAAAAGGAGAGCAGGTGCCACAGGAATACTACAGATTAAAGAGAAAAAGAGAAAACCCAGATAGGGGACACACAAGGTAACGCCCAATGAATAGATCAGCAAAAGGGGCAACCGTACCATACAGAACAGCCATGCAGCACTGTTACTCAAGAGTTTGTCTACAGACTGATTGCTTGGGCAAGCATTCTCCATCCCAGTGAGGATGGTCTCAAGTTTCCTCTGTCACACTTCATTCTTTACTTGCCTAAAGACCCTCAATACTCATGTAAATGTGAGTTCTGAAAGACCCTACTACAAAAGGACAGTAGTGAGGATGGCACTCTCAGACAGAATATGAGAATGTGCTGTCCCCAAAAGGGCCATAGGAGAAAAACTGTTCTAACAGTTCCTATTTCAGCAGGAAGGGCTGCCATCCAGAGGGACTCTGACAGACTGGAGAGGTGGGCCCATGTGAATCACATGAAGATCAATGAGACCAAGTATAAGGTCCTGCACTTGGGTGGGGTAATCCTAAACTTCAATACAGGTTTAATGAGCTGATTCAGAGCACCTCTGCAGAAAAGGACTTGGGTATATTGTTGGATGAAAAACTGGACATGACCCAGCAATGTGCACTCACATCCCAAAAAGCCAACTGTATGCTGGGCTACATCAAAAGACACTTCTCCTCTACTTCACTCTCTGGAGTGCTGCATCCAGCTCTGGGGTCCCCAGCATATGACAGGCAGAGGAGGACCATGAAGATGATCAGGTGGCTGGAGAACCTCTGCTATGAAGAAGAGCTGAGATAGTTGGGATTGTTTAGCCTAGAGAAGGTCATTGGAGAGACCTTAGGGCAACCTTCCTGTTCTTGAAGGGGGCCCACAGAAAGGATGCGGAAGGTCTCTTTATCAGGGAGGGGTAATGGTTTTTAACAGAAAGAGAGATTTAATTGGATATTAGGTAAGGTGAAAGTTCTTTACTCCAAGGGTGGTGAGGCACTGAACAGGTTGCCCAAAGAAGCTGTAGATGCCCCCTCCCTGCAAGTGTTCAAGGCCATGTTGGATGGGACTTTGAGCAGCCTGTGGAAGGTGTCCCTGCATCTGGCAGGAGAGCTGTAATAAGATAATCTTTAATGTCCTTTCCAACCCAAACAATTCTGTGATTCTGTGTTTCTCACAAAACCAGTAAGTACCTCAGTTGTCCTGTCATGAAGTTTTCTGTAATACCAGCTCTACTTAAGTGTATCATTTGACAACATTCTGGTTTTGCATTTCACCTTGTAATGAAACCAAAGCTACAGTTAAAGGGCATAGGAGGACATAGCAATATCCAAGGGCCTTACCCTGCTTAGTGAACAACTGAGACCCAAGCCATTGCTCAGGAATGCAGGAGAAGTGACAAAGATTGTTGACACACCTCTTGCTATCTATGTGCAGTCACAAAAATGAGAGTTCAAAAATTGGAGGACTACTCATCTTAAGAAGAATCCTATGTCTTTTTTTGATCATAATTAAAACCCCAGTTATTTTCTTAACCTATTATTCTTTGACTCACATTAGCAACAGCCAGTTTCACCATAAAAATAGATGAAAACAGTTGGTAAAGTAGATGTTGACATAGGTCAAAGACCATGGAAAATTATTGCATATACCATTTCACAAATGTAGGGGTCTAAAGCTGGATAAAAAGTCAATGACTCCAGCAGTACTATGTGATGCATTCTTGCTGATTGAGAAAGTGCTTCTTCAGCAAGGGTCAATGACAATCCATAATCAAAGCAGTTGTCAAAATTATGCTACAGATTCTGAAAAAAAGCAAGATAAAAAAAGAAACAGATGTTAATATAGGCTGAGCAGAAGCCAGAAAAGCAGAGGAGAGAAGACAATAGATAATCCTTGGAATTACCACTTAAGCCCAAAGAAATACATCTTGCACAACAGCAGGCCAAGCTACTGCAGTGTCTCTCATGGACCAAAGCTGAAATTCAATGCACATTTTTCCACCTCATAGCCACAGAAAAGCCAGTCGGTCCTGACAAGACTTAAGTGGTTTCTATCTGCTTTGCTATGTGTTTGTTATCAATTGCAGCAGTATAGCCATACTTCCACGTCCATGAGGTACGAGGATCCACAGGTCTGCATTTTAATATAACTGAAATATCTTTTGCCTTTCCCTTGTAGCCTTCCCACCCCTAGAGCTACGAGCTCTTCATGTAAGTCTATACATATGGGCCTAAAATTATGTGGGAAAAAAGTCTTCTTCTTTCTCTAGGAACAAGACTGTAGAGGAATAAATTGTGAAGAGAAAAGAGAACAGCCTGGCTAGTGATGAAGGAAGACAGGCTCTGTCCCAAAGCAGTTTAATAGCAGCTGCTTCTGAGAAGGGCAAAAGCGCAACACTGAAATTCTAGAGAAGCTCAGCATATCTGTTGCTGGCCAGGACTCAAGTACGACTGGAAAATCAGGGAACAATCAAAGGCAAAAGGACCCAAATTTTCTCGCCTAGGGGAAGTCTTGACAGGTTTTCGATTCACAAGTACAACTGCAGTGACTGATGACTGAACATGGCTACAGACACTGCCCAACCTCCTCCCTTCTTGTGTGATGTACCACAGCTGACCATACAGCAGCTCAGAATTACAGGACTGAAATCATACAGCAGCTTTGTGGGAGAGCTGCGAACAAGTTTTATGAAGCCTGGGCTCTTGGCCAGTGGCTTCCAGCAGCACCAGCCCCAGCTGTCATAGGCAAAGAGCATTTAAAGCATCTGGGGATTTTTGCTTCCTCAGATCTTAAGTGCCCTAACCAGCTTGGATGTTCTGGTTCAGGTTCTAAAATAACTCAGCCTTGGAATAGCGAGGAGAAGTCTCTACAGCACGAGCTTAAAAACAACTCCTACGTTTATACAAGGTAATTAAAAATTTTTAGCCACAGGTCATACACCGCACTCAAGAGCTACAAGCTCACTATTTTGAACACAATTTTAAGAGATGTTTGATAGGTCTGCTTGGTACGGTACCTAAAGTTCTGCTTACACCACGGAGCACATAGAAATACCCTAGTCTTGGGACAATGTAATTATCTTGAATTTCAATACAGTAGGAGGATTAGTGTTAATATCACTCCAAAAGTAAACTTGTATGTCACAACTCCATCTAACCTAGGCTTAAAATTGCATTTTCTTAATAAACCAAAAGGCTGATCCTGTGTCTACTAGAGGATAAAACTTTAAGCTCTCTAAACTTCATTAGTTTTGGAATCTAACATCTGGAAGCTGAACTATCTTGGATTTTATGCTTGTGTCACTGTAGCAATTATGACTTTTTTTTTTTTACTGTGGAAGTTTCTGATGTGACTTTTTTCTTTCCTTAGGCTAGTCCTACAATTTGTGTCATAAATCATTTAAGTCCTTCAGACATCTGCATGTGCTAATTTAAGATGGCCTTAGCTCATTTAATGACATTTTAGGAAGACAAATCTCTCTCATAGGTTAAATTCACATGTCAAAAATACAAGTGTAATTCCAAAAGTGTTGATTCAGTCAAGAGTTCATTATGGTTTCAACTGCCATTTAGGAAGTCTGTTGAGAATTAGCAAGACAGTAAAAGTATTCCATAACTCAGTGATATGTAGTATCCATCAGTGGTATATTGTACTTACCGAAGTAAGTACATCTCCTAAGTAGTCTCTTCACTGACCAAAAACCCCTTAAATAGAATGTAAGAAAGTATCACAAGCAACTCAGCCGATTTCCAGCACTTTGGCTTAATGCTGTTTTGCCAATAAGGAAATTTTTCACATAAGTCTGCCATGGAAAAATTCAGTTACGGAGCATATACTAAATATCAAATTAAGCAGTTTTCTGATCAGAGTACTTTAAACCACAGAAAAATTTGATCCCATTTGGGTTTCTTTGATTGCTACTTCTATCCTTAATCATAGGAAAAGGATAATTTTTTTTTTTCCAAGCCAACCCTGTTTATAGCATATCTAGAAGTAGTATTTAAAACTCAGAATTGAGTCAAAGTGCTTATACTAAGCTTCAGTTTTAGAGTTTTGTTGAGTTTTACACAGCAGCATATTTCACAGCACCGCATTTCCCGAGTTCCTTGGCATTTCAGATGCCTTTGTAGCACAACTTGATACTTAGTCTTATTTAGAATAATAGAATCACTAATGTCGTAAAACACCCTTGAAATCATCAAGTCCAACCATCAATACAGCACCATCAGTGTGTTCAACACTAAACCATGTCCTTAAGCGCTGTATCCCCAGGTTGTTATCAATCTCCAGGGATGGTGACTCTACTTCTCTGGGCAGTCTATTCCAATGCTTTACAAACCTTTCCATGATTTTTTTTTTTTTTCAAATGTGTAATCTAAACCTCCCATGGCACAACTTGAGACCATTTTCTCTTACCCTGTTATTTGCTACCTGGGAGAAAAGCCCAACTCTCTGTTTCCCACAGCCTCCTTTCACGTAGCTGTACAGAAAAATAAGGTCTTCTCTACCCTGCTTTTCTCCAGGCTTAAAAAACCCAGCTCCCTCAGCTGCTCTTCTTATGACCGACACTCTAGACCCTTCACCAGCTTCATTGCCCAATCTCTGGACTTGCTCCAGCACCTCAGTGTCTCTACTGATATAGAAGTGAAGGACCCAGAACCGAACACAAGATTTAGATATGGCCTCACCAGTCCTGAGAACAGGGGAATAATAATTTCCCTGGTCCTACTGGCTACACAGTTCTTGATACAAACCAAGGATGTCACTGGCCTTCTTAGTCACCAGGGCACACCACTGACTGATGTTCAGCCACTATCAACCAGCAACCCCAGATCCTTTCCTGCCAGGCCGCTTTCCAGACACTCTTTGCCCAGCCTGTAGTGCTGCATTGGGTCGTTGTGACCCAAAGGCAGGACCCAGCACTTCACCTTATTCAATCTCACACCACTGGCCTCAATGTATTGACCCAGCCTGTCCAGATCCCTCTGCAGGACCCTCCTACCCTCCAGCAGATCAACACTCCTACTGAACTCAGTGTCATCTGCAAACTTGCTGAGGATGTACTCAATCCCCTCATTCAGGTTGTTGATGAAGATACTGAACAGGGCTGATCCCACCACTGAGCACTGGGGAACACCAGTCTTCCATGGCCAGTCTATTTGTCTCTGATCTATCACTTCAAATTAATAGAGGAGAATTGTTAGCATTGTTACTTCTGGAAGAAGCTGCTTCTTTCTGTCCGATCTTGCAGCTGTCAGTGAACCTCACTCCTGTTAAAAGATTGATTACCGCCCCTCTTGAACATCATTATCATCACCATTCAAAATAAACTGCCAAAAACTGCCTGTGAAAGACACATACAGCCAACCTAAGAAAACATTGCTGTTCAGCCCTCAGGCAAATGTTAAATGATTGAAGTTTCTCTTCCTACAGTCAATATGCTAAAGAAAATTAAATGCTTTTTCAACTGAAGTACTACTCCCACACCTCACAAAATGTTGACAGCACTTCCAATGAGGCCATATCTCTCAGTTTCTGTGTATCAGGTAACATAAACGTTGGAGCGATGCTTGATTAACAAACCTGGTGCTTACTTTCATTTCTTTTAAAACCCCAGCTGAACCAAGGGTAACATTGCTGTTTTGCAACTTCAGGATAATCCCTGTGCACATTCTGGCAATTGAAATGTGTCCGTAACAGTCACTCTGTTATGGATTTATAATTCACAACACTTGTCATATTATAAACTGAGAAAAAGAAAGATTGTTATATTCAAGGTTACAATTTATGGGATAGGTTTTTAAATTGCCTATACTAGAGTTTTTTGGTCTCTAATCACATGATTTGCACGGATGCAATGTGGTCTCTACAGTCTTCACAAAATTTCTTTCATCTATGTTTATTTCATTCAATGGCAATCTTTATGGCTATTTCTACATTGTCTTCCATTGGGATAAAAGGACTTTAAATGGCCTAATCTAAAAGTGATTTTTTTCATATTATTACAGTCTAGGAATATTCTATGTATTAGTAAAACCTTTTTTTCCTAACCAAGAGAAACTTGAAATGTACAAACATGTATCTTCTGAGGTACACAAACTTAAGTTTTGTTTGATAGGATCTGGGATGTGCTACAGAAGATGTCTGCTCTCACCAGGGAAGGCATTTCAGGAGCTTCAAAAACTGCAATGGTTTTCATAAACTTTCCTATTATTACTATTGTTTTATCTCTAATCATTCATGTAGTTCCTTTACCTACTGACAGAAAGGGCTGAAATGCAAAACTGGACTTTAGTGCATAAACAAACATGTATTAGCCTCAGAAAACAGCTTAAAATCATCTGATGGTGTTTGCACTGTTTGCCAGAGCCGTGTGAAAGTCAAAAGAGATGGTAACAAAATCTCGGTCTCTCACAACGGCAACAATTATCCAAATACCTTCTTCAGAATACCTCATCAGAGTGTATTTGGGCTCATAAAATGACAAGCAAGTTTACCATGCATCTGCACTGAGCAGGGCTGCAAATCTCACTGCTAGTTTCCTGCATACAAGGCAAGGGAAGTGTGTTAACACAGCAAGGACCGAGGAAAGACGCCCAAATATGATGAAGAGAAAAACAGCTCCATAAGGAAGTGGTATTAGGATGTCTTCTTAGCTGAGGACAGGGAAGTTTTTTAGGTCACAGTGTCCAAACACATATGCAGGTCATCAAACTGCTGTACAGGAGTATTCCTCAAAATCACAAATAGTTACAGGAATGTGAAATGGCTGAAAGCTGACGTTAAATAACTGCACATAAAGCAAAACCAGAACATTTTAAAAACTTCTGGATACTTTGCATTGCTGGCAGAGTTTTAATTAAAATTGGAAAACTTCTAAATCCTACACTCTGCATCAAATAGAAATTAATTCTGATGCCATATGACATCTAATAAAAGATGGTTAGACTGGATGATCACAATGTTTCCTTTTGATCTCACAGACTATGAGTCTATTGGCAATTGTATTTTTGAGAACTAGTTTTTTAGGAACAGCCTGGAAGACAGAAAACCTTTTAGAACCCAGAAATTCAGGTTTCATTGTACAAAGTTGTTCTAACTCAAAGTTGTTACATATAAAACACAAAGTATTTATACAAACACAAAGTGCATGCGCCTGTGTGTATACATATATATAAACACAGTTGTTGTAACAGCTACAGATGAAACAGTGAATTGAGTCCCATTTTAGTAAACCTACTTAAAAAGAAAGTTTGTATCTGCATCCTTTACAAAAGTAACATTAAACCAAGATTCTCCTTTAGCTTTATTCTTTATATATATTTATATATAACTTCAGCACCAACGAGAGTGTCAGCATTTACTCTCCCTCAAAATAAATAAATTTTTTAAAAGGGAAAAATAATCTCAAACAATAATTTACGTTAAACACAGCTTATGTAAGTCACAGTCAACACACCAAAGGATATGACTGCTTTAAGTGGATTACATGGATTTAGAGTTTTATTCTACTAAAATGTTGCTTGGACTCATACAATGTTCTGTGTAACACCAAGAGAAATACAATTCCACAGAATAAAATACATAGCACTTGGTGTACATTTGCCACCTGCAGAAGTTTTTATTCGACTGTCAGTATTGTCCAGGTTTTGCAGGTAGGGAGTCAGATGCAGGAAGGAGCAAACTTGTGTGATGAAGGCTGAACACATTCAAGCAGCACAGCTGCAAATAGAACACACCTGGCACCTCCTTTGCACCATTAAAGCTGGCAAGGATCTGCTAAGAGTAAAACAGATCAGCCAAGGATGATGAGTGGATTTCCAGGGACATTGACTATTCAAAATAATACTAAGAGAAAGGATCCAAAAAAGTTGGATAGTGGGGAGAGCCTTTTGCTTTGTTTTGGGGAGGGATATCTTTCCAGCTGCCTGTTCCTGCCTTTGAAAACCTGTTAATAATGCCAGATACGATAAATTATCCACATGTCCCATGATTTCTTGCTGTCCACCACTTAGAATAGTTGGGTGAGGTAACAACCACTGGAATTAAACATGATCATCTTGCCTTTCAGAAGCAGGAAGACAGATGCATAAAAATCTTGATCCATTATGTCAGGAGCATACACTGCTGTCAGAAAGTTTTCCAAATGCAAGAGAGGAGCAAAAAAAGAACTTCATTCTTCTATGACTGTCCTTCAATACAACTGATATCATCACCGTCAGAGGAAGCTGGATCTCCTCAGGAAATGGTGTGTAGAAGCTGTTCTGTTACATTTCTATACAGTCAGTTCTGAGAAGTGACTTTCCAAAATGTGTTTTCTTTCAATTTCTCGCTCTCTCCCTGCTGATACTTTGGCATTTGGCTTTGCAGGGTCAGCTGCTTCCGGAATGATGTATCTTTCTACGGTTCAAAACTAGGATCTCTTCAGTTCCTCCTCATGTGACTCTTTCTGACATCCAGCCATTTTATAGTCCAGTATCCAAACCACGAATTTGCTCTCTTTCTAACACTCTCAATGCAAACCAACTTTAACAACAGCTCAATCACACTTAGCGAAACACAAGACCACTGCTTCTATCTGAGCTCCTGTCTTCACTACCAAGTGTGGAGGGACGTCCCTTAAGTCCCACCCCTTAGAATACAGCTTAAAAATTAGAGGACTAACTCTCCTTGTCTTTTTTTTTTAATATTTAGTTGTCCTATTATTTTTCAGCTATAAATGTACTTTGCTGCTAAAAAACATAGGAGCTAGTACTAGTTTACTGGAACCATAAAGAAACTCAAATATTAACACCAACTAGGATCTAAGGGCTAAGGATTGCAAGAATCTTTTCTTTATAACCCTCTGCTTTTATATGTTTATAATCGCTATGATGAAATTGTCATCTTATGGGTTTAAATTTCCCACATACATATTTGCCACCATTAAGCTTGCGTAAAACATTTTAGTGCTTCCTGAATTGGGTGAGGAATGTAATACCCTCTTCCATTTTAGGCTGCAAATGGCTTTTCCTTGGGTTTCTTGTTTGTGTGCTTGTTTTCAAATAGCAGTTGCACTCACAAAATAAAGCTGCACCAGTGTGTGATCTGCCCTCACATGCACTGTTTGTCCCCCCATTAGTGGTCTCACTTTGAGTGAGGTTGAGCACACCCTGCTTGCACAGGGAGAGCAAGCCAGACAGATGTGTCATTAAGCAAGAGAGCATTCTGACAGAGAAGTGCAGAGAAAATCTTATCCCAGAATGGAGAGACTTAAGAAAGCATCTGAACTGGAGCTGGAACTAGGTGACCTTTAAGGTCCCTTCCAACAGAAATCATTCTAACTCAAGACACAACCTTAATGACGTCTAATTAAGTTAGCTATTCAGCATGGTGCATATACCTTTTGCACTCTCAACAAAAGCAGCTGCAATCTCCTCTAGTCCCTGCTCAAATCAGTTGCTAGCTGAAGACTCTCATGGTATGCTGCATCATATTGGAGAGCATGCTGCTCAAGTAATTTCTGCAAACCTTAACTCCATGATTGAGATGGTAACATGTCCTCTGATGATGCAATGGATGGACAAATCTTTTTCCCCCCTTGTTTTTGTTATTTCATTAACATACAGTCAACTTTGCTTTATGATATCCTGAACTGTTCTAATACCTATATAATATAAGGAAGGAATAAAAAAAAATCTGATAACTAATCATCTCTATCTTATTTTGTGAAGTAAGATGTCATATACCTTACACCAGGACCTTACTAGGTCTAGTAAGACATTTTTCTGAATTTATCCATTGCTGAGATTAGCACTGCAACTCCAGCAATCTGTACAAGGAAATTGTAATTATTATCACATATGAACCCTACATTTAGTTCTTAAGGTACCTAAATATATTTTTGTTGAGGTTCCTCTAGTGACAGTGAATGGAAAACATGTACAAGACTTTTTCTACACTTTATTCCCAAACCCAAGAAATTTAAGAGGTATGTTACATTTTGAATCTTTATCTTACTAAGTGAATGTAGCATTGCATAACATCAGCTTTCAGAAATATTTGTTCCCTACACAGAAGTATACCCTGAAGGGAGTTTTCCCCTCAAGTACTCCTAAAGAATATTTCTATGTATTTTTGAAGGCTCCTAAACACGTTTCTGTAACAAGATCTAGGCTACAGTTGGAAATACTGTCATTGATTCTAACCTCAGCTTAACATGTTTGCTGGAATGTACTTTAAAAGCAGAACACACTCTACAAAACAAAAGCCAAAGAGTCCTATTGCCACAAGCCCCAAATTTACCAAGTGCAGAGAGGTCAAAGGAGATGATTTCTCAAAAGAAAAATCTCCCAAGGTTTTAAACAGTTCTAAGCTAAAATCCAGCTACAATCCAGCCAACATTTTCAAATCTTTGAGATTTACCATGTTCAAGACACATGTTGATCTGCAAAATTCCAATGGGCTATTTATATATTTTTCTTCTCTTAACAGTGTGAGTCCCTTGCAAAGCCCCAGATCACTGCATATATATGGGGTCTTTTGCCTCTCTAAAACCAGAAGGTTCCAAATACATCAAAGTCAATGACACAAATGAAATCTGCATAATTTTGAATATTCCTGTCCCAGAAAGTTTTAGCTACTTCTTTGAGAGATGGCTGAGTCTTTACCTGCCACTTTATAGTCAGCCAACATCTTTCTCATACACTGTGAAGTCTAGAGACCATAATAACAGTTCTACCACAATCCCTAAAGACTGCTGAGTCCTGGAATGAGACATCTGACAGCTGGTCCAACACTGGGTTTCTCTGATGTTTCAAAAAACTTGATAAGAAGGGTGGGACGCTGAAGGTTTTTTCTCAAAAAGAGCCCTGGTCAAAATCCTGACCCTTCTCCTTATCATCCTGAGGTTTTTCAAGCTCCTTGCTCACCTCTTTACCACCTTAAGAAAGTAATGATATGAAAACAGCTAAAGAATATAATCCTGCAAAATAAGGTTTTGGTTCTTTTGGGTGGGTGGGAGAGGAGGATTTACTTCCTCATTTGCTACACTAATTAGGAAGCAAGCCAGTTAAAACCTCTTAATTAGTCTCCAATTCTCTTCCAAAAGTTAACAATGAGATTGTGATTGCCAAGAAGCTCTGTAAAATGACTTGGCAACTGAAAAATTGGAATCTAATCTAATAATTCTTTTTAATGCACTTGAAATTAGATATATTGAGGTGACATGACAAGACTCCTTTCAGACAGATGCCAACAACTGATGAAATCATGATGGAAGAGAAATCTAAGTGTAGGTAACCGAATATAGTAACATATTTTAAGAAAAATGTCCATATTCCCCAACAGTGAACACCTCCCTCTTCTAAAATTATATTACTGAATTCCTACTGGTCGTTTTTCTGCTTCTAGTAGAAAATATCAAAAGGATTTTCCACTAGGAAGCTTCAATTACTATTTTTTGTTTCTGTAAGTACAAACAGCAAATCTGCTACCAATTAGACATTAACTAAGCTTTTATTCTTCAGAAATATGTCTCATCGGTGTTACAATTAATTTTACTAAATGTTTCTACCTCTTGTAGATAAATTATGTGATAAAATTTCCTGACTGAAGAACAGATATTTCCTCTTGCAGAAGCAATGGATTTGGCCAGTAGAGTAAAAAGGGAAGGCCATGTATATTCATGTGATATTGGCTTTTCATTTTTACATTACAGTCACCCAAGGCTCATCCTTACACTGGTTTTGTATCCTCTACAGACAGAACACTGTTCCCTGTGCAGAAAAGGAACACCAAATTTTAGGTTCTTCATAAAGATTAGAAGTTTCAACCTACCTTCGCAAGTGTTTTAGGTACTGGGTTGGTGCAGAACCCACCTGAAGTGCTGCATCAAATTCTGGGCTCCTCAGTACAAGAAATACATACATTTGTTGGGAGGGAGTCCAGAAAATGGCCACAAGGATGGTTAGTGGGCTGAAGTACCTGCTCTATTTGGAAAGACTCAGAGAGTTGAGGTTGTTTGCCCTCGAGAAGCGAAGGCTCCAGAAAGACCTTATTGAGGCTTTTCAGTATGTGTAGGGGACCAATAAGATGCAGATAAACTTTTTAGCAGGTCTTGTTGCGACAGGAGAAGGAGAAATCGTTTTAAACTGAAAGACAGTTGATTCAGATTAGATATAAGGAAGAAATTGTTTACAACGGGAGTGGTGAACCCTGGACCAAGTTGCCCAGAATGGACAAGTAGATGCTCCATCCCTGGAAATATTCAAGGTCAGATCAAACAGGGCTCTGAGCAACCTGATCTAGTTGAAGATGTCCCTGCTCATTGTGGACAGGTTGGATTAGATGGCTTTCAAAAAGTTTCTTCCAACTCAAACTATTACAGAATTCTGTAATAAGGGAAGAACCTGCTAAAAATGCAGCTACTTTATTGCTGTATTCACTGGGATTTATCTCCTTGTTTTTATTCTAGGTCTAGGTGCATTTTAAACTGCTGAGTAGTCATTAATGAGTGACAAATGAAAATAAGTGTGATGCAGCCTCATCATGCTAAAAATATTCTTGATTCCTGCTGAGGCAACACATATTTCCCAGGGACTTTTGCTGCTGATGAATACAGTTTAAAATTAATGTAACAGGCACCCCTATAAGCACAGGTTTAAATTACCATTAAACAAACAAAATACCAACCTACTTGTGCAAAATTTACAGTACAACAAACAGAACAACACTAATTCCAGTAGGATCTACTGGAATTCTTTATCAGTGAACAGCAACTTCATATTTCAAAAAGCCCTGAAAAAAGAAATCCAAGTTGTAGGACTATTTGCTCATGTTTACATGAAACTAATTAATACTCCAGAGGCAAGTGACATAGAGAGATACTGCTATTCCCTCTCATTCATTGTGATTCAGTTCCTGTTCTAACTCACCCATTAACAGACTCCTTGAAAATAGCAAGACTTATTCTTGATTTTTACTAAGTTAAAGATGTAAGGATTGTTCATGGCAAAGATTTTTCAGGTAATTAATCAAAGGGACCATGGCAGTAAATGTTGCATTATTTAAGAACTAACTTAAACCTTCAGTCAAACCCTGAACATGAAAACAGCATGACAGTTCCTATTATTTTGCAATGAAGTAGCATCTCATTGATTCTTGGTCCACTTTGCACTTGTACATTTTATGGCTACCCATGCAAACATCAGTAAGACACCTGGTCCACTGTTTAACTGTTGTGTTATCCTTTATGTCTAACAAAATCTTTTTGTTTACTAATGTTTAACAACTAAACACTTAGCATTGCCAATATGAAATACCACTTTACCCATAACAACATTCTCATGTAATTTCTCTAAGCTTTAAGTCCATGGTGCTGGTTTTAAAAGTCCCAGGGTACTGATGGCTGCTACAATTCTGCTCCCCTCTGCCAACTCATGAACACAATTGTCCTACCAGTAATAATGACAGGCTTCTGGCATTACTCTCCTGTCCTCTGAAAACAGCCCATATCATCTGGTGTCATCAAAGACATGCTTGCCAGCATTTTATATGCTGCTACCCTGAGCTCTGTTCAGTTTGGTATGGAAAAACTTGATATGACTTTCTCTTCTGTCCCTTCCCCGTACTAACACTTTTATCACCAGGTCATACCACTACACTGTGTGTGGTTAGATCAGCCTGGGTAAAATGTAAATGTCTTGAGTAATGTTTTCCCAGGTATTCTGATCCTGGAGAAGAGTTGACAAAGGCATGACACTACTGCAAAATTGTGCTCAAGGAGAGTATCTAACTGAAGTAAAGGCAGCCTTACTACTTACTTCAATGAGACTGCAAATCTTTCTGTTTCTAAAAGATGAATGAACTTGAACCATCAAACAGGATTCAAATCGCAAATAAACCAACCTGAAATTCTTTAAAATTAAAAAAATGTGAGGTGTTATCTTAGTAGAGATTGCTAAAGAAACACTAATGCTCCAAAGCTGGCTACTGTCACACTTTACAGGAGCACAAGTTATTAATTCTACTTTTTCGAGCATCACTGTGGGCCACATGTCTTTTCCAGATCTCTGTTGTGATGGGGAGACTCTGGGAACCTCATTAAGAAAAACGGAACAAACTTTAGTACATCCATTTGAGTATATTATCAATTTTAAAGCTGCATTCTATTACCGTAAGAACCATTGTCTCCTAGGATAAATTATGCTATGTATTCTGTGATATTTTTTACCATATGAGTCACAAATTTCATTACCACAGCTCTTCACTAGAAACTCCTCATTTTATGTAACAGTTCAGAATAAAAAGACAGCTTTTCCAGCTGTGCTGTCCATTTAACTTACATGTACTACTGTACATGCACTACTGTCATGCATAGACACTTCAGCTCACACATTTCATTGGAACTGTAACCTCTTTACTAATAGAAAAGCTCCACCTGATTTCTCTTATGCTTTGTATTGATGAAAAGTCTGGCTTTCAAACTGCAGTTTCAACCTTTGTTTGCACTGTTTCCCACTTGGTGGCTCTTCATTTCACCACTGCAGCAAACCCAGAGGCACACCTCAGCTCATTCTTCCCACACCTGGGAGAGCTGGAGTAGTCTGGTTTCAATATATGGCCTACCAGCAATAGCTGAATTACAGCTTCATGATACCTTTAAGCTATGGACTCATTCTGCCTATTTCTCACTACTTTATTTGCTCCTGCTCCCATTGTTTCATGCACTGTAATACCACCAAAATAACTTTGCAAAGCAAACTCTACAGGGCTAAAAAAGGCTCTAGATTCATGGTGCGGTGCTTTCATTGACCCCTGCCAAAGGCCAACTGCAAGCACCACATCAGCCAGAGAGACCAGAAACCTCTGTAAATAGATTTCATTCAATTGGCTTTGATCTCTGCTTAGAATCCACAGACTTCTTGCACTTCTATGTTTTCCTACTAAGACATGCAAAACATCACACAACTATTCACTGGCCTAGAAAAGATGATGACAATAAAGGTATGTCTCAAATTTTCTACACTACAATTGATGTTAAGGAAATAACAGCCTTATGCATCTCTTCCTAAAACTAATCTTTTTCATCACTAAATGACAACACATAGCATTGCTAGGTAAGGATGTGGATGACAATTGACAAAAATTGTTATACTACATATCCTTTACCTTTTCATCTAAATACAGATGATACGAGGTTCATACAGGTTAATGCTTCGGAAATGTCAAAATGCGTAATCCACGTGGTTTCAGTTTATGACAGAATCACAAAAGGATGAAAAACACCTCCAAGATCATCGAGTCCAACCTTTGATCACAGACCACCTTGTCAATTAGACCACAGCACTAAGTGCCATACCCAGTTATTATGTTCCCTGTTGGATCTATTCGCATCATTTAAAACAGTGTCAAGGGGCTTCTCTAGAAGAAAAAAAACCAAACCAAAGATCTTCAAAACAATTCATTAATTTAAATCTACAATAACAAGATTTTCTATTAGTTCTACATTTTTCATTGTGCATTCAGACAATGAAATCAAACATTATCCAAGAAAATAATTCAGAAATACCAAATTTCCTAATTTCTTCCATTATATGCAGGCTAGTTACGTAATTAATTGCCACTCAATCAGAATTCCATCCTTTTAAAGTTTGTAAAGGAGCAAATTAGTGATCCATGTCTGAAGTAACACAGAACAGCTTAATTCCATGCACATGAAACTGGGAGAGCTTTTTCAGCATTAAGTAAATTGCCATTAAACTATCTGGAAAGTAAACAAATCTCAGTGTTTCTTTGTTCCCATATACACATGCTGACTAATCTGCTGCAAATATTGGCATTAGATACCATCACATTCATAAAAATAATAGTGTGTGGTCCTTTCAAATTCTCACAGCAATGCAATGTGCTTTATTTAATATTAAACCTTTTGTTTTACAAGGACCACCTTTATGTAAAGTAATTACATTGCCAGTCTGATTTAATAATCTTTAAATGTTATACACACTGAGGACAAAGTGGTCTTTATGGTACATATACATGTCTGTATACTGACATGTCTGCAGCCATACAAGAATTCCCAAACCCAGGTTCAGTGAAGTAGTCACAAAATGACATAAACACCTTCTTCCAGATCTACGTATTACACCATCAGCTTCTCTTTGGGTACGGAATCTTTAACAGGGTTGAGTACATTGCACAGCCCTCACTAGAGCTTCTCAATATTAAAGTGATACTTAACAATGGCTTTAAAATTTAGAAATCCTATACCAGCAGCACAGATTGGAGACAAGACCTAAATGGCACAATGTGGAAAATAAATAATAACTCTTATTTTCTGCTATGTTCTGCCTTAGAGTTTCTCACTATTCTGGCCAAAGTAGTCTGGACTGTCTGTGAGAGGTGCAGATGGGGTATCTGGAACCTGCGTGTAACACCACAGCTTATGGTGGTACATGCACGTGAACTTGTGCATTCGTGTGTAAATCTGTGGAAAGAGCATGGACTGATACAGATGTGAATACTTTCCCTTCCTTTTGCATTTTTACCTATTCTGCGTGCAGTGCTTTTTTGAATAGCGGGTCACAGTGCTTATGGGAACAGAGATTTGGGCCCTGATCATTTCCACACTAATCCCCAATATACACTGCTCAGCAGAGCTGCTGGTGCTCTCAAAGGGTTAAGCAGTTCAACCTTAACAACACAGGATTGAACACAGATTTTGTGTACATTCCTAGTCTTGTCCCATCCTCAAGACGAACTTCAGCCCTACATACAGTTTTCCAGACAGCAGAAGTATTCCTATACGATGTTCAATTTGTACAGTGCTCAAACTCTTTCACTAGTAACTTCTACTTCTCACAACTGATTTGTTAAGTAAAACCTGACAAATCCTTCACAGAGTACATTCATCATCCAATAATTTACAGATAGCTTGACTCTATTATTACCACACCAGGGGCCCAAGGGCTTGTTGTCAAGACTGCATGGCATGAACAACACAAAAAAAGCTAATGGGATCCTCACCAAACTTTTTTTCTAAAAGAAAACCAGAGACAATCTAATTGTGCAGTCAGTGAATAAGCTACTAATCATTGAAATTAAAGGATGCAAACAAAAGTGTGTCCTGGGCAGAGATACAAGGGGATGTTACACTTAACTATGAACAGTAATTAAAGAGTGTTGACAGTCACCTATTACAGTGTATGCTGCAAGGAAATGGCACAATTTTTTCAAAGTTCTTAAAATTAAGATCAGTGAAACTACCAAAGAGATCACAGAAAAGAGTATTCTTTTTAACCCCCCACAAACCAAGCCTGGAAGAAGACAAGACAAAAAGCAAGAGAAATTTTACTCTGAACATTGTACCATCCCACATTGCCCATTTCTATTTTAAAAGCTGGTTGTTTCACAGAAGGGATTGCAAACATAAATGTAATGTATGTGGTTTTGCAGAAGCATAGCACAGTAATTAGTGCATTAATAAAATTCAAGTACTCATCCAGGAATAATGGTGGACTTTATGTTCCAAGAATAGCACATACTTAATAGCGTGGTATCACCTTCACTTTGTTTTAATGAGAAGCAAACCTTAGAAAACAGATAGTGGGTTAATTCCTGTAATGCAATATGCCATTCAGGTGAACAACCTCTGGTATAATATTTCATATAAAAAATGCAAAGGCTTTTTCCTCAGACACATGCATGGATTTTCTTACCTTTGGTTCCATTGAAATGAAGCTGTGGGTACCTCTACTTGAGAGAACTGACCTTTTAATTGTTTTACTATGGTAGAAGTGGTAGTAGTCCTTCAGTGTTCCAATCTGTAAGAGCAGAGAAGAAAAAAAAGGAGTGGAAGACTTAATTTAATGAAACTGGTTTCCTGTTTTTCATTTTGGAAAGTCTATAAATTATGCAATTTCCTGTGTGCTGAAATGTTACTTGAACCCACTGATCATCTTTCAAAAGACGGACATATGACATGAAGTAGATGAAGTATCCTTGAGGCAGTAACTGCATAACCAAAGATTTTAACTGAGATGCTTAGTCTGGCTGTATCTACTTTTTTAATGTTTAATTTATACACAGCACTTTAGGTAATTCTATACCAATCTATATCCAAACTGTCCTCAAATTTCAAGCATAAAAATCATTAAATGGCTATAGGGTTATTAAAAAGCATTCCATCTAGTTTACTTAAGGAAATGTATGTAAAACACACTAGACTTGGTTACTTATATAATTAAATTATAAAAAGGACATTCACAGCATTAGACTATACAACATGAATAGTTTTCCCTTTCTGCCAAATTAGGGCAAAAAGTAGAAGAAAGAAAGAAAGATGAAAATGTTAACTTCATAAGATAATAACTCATTTGAGGTACAAAAATCAATTCATGCAAAATTGCAAATTCCACGATGGTATAATAAAAATGCTTCTTACTCATCCCTTCAGTACACAATAGAAACATAAATACTGAAGTGAGATGGCCTTCACAATTTGGAAATGGAATCTTCCTTTCCAGAGCCATCAATATGACTGCTTTCATTTTTCATTTTTAACTTAAAACTTCAGTTTCACTCAGCTACAAACTAACATTCAGTCTCCTTGTCTTTGGGAGAATCCTCTCCAATTCATTTGGAATTTTACCTACTCTTGCACTGCAAATCTTGTAAGATACTTAACAATTTAGTTTCAAGTTCATCAATGATGAGCAAAAAAAGGACAACTGAGCCTACTGTCATTTCAAGTTAAAACTCAAAATATTTATTTAAGACCTCATAAAATAGGGTTGGTTTTCCAAACAGAGCTGAACACTATCACCAAAGAGGATAGAGCAACACTTAAAAACTTTCACCTTAAAAAATCCCTCAGATTTCTGAATTTGCATCTATAAGAATACACATGCAGGAAACCTGAGAGTTCAGTAGTAAAGACTTGATGACAACTGGAAATAAGTGACTCATGAATTCCAAAAATATTTAGAATACTAGAAAACAAAAATATTGTGAAAATATGAAAATAGACTACAAAGCAAATGTTGATATTGATAGAAAATAGCAACAATTTAAATGAATTAGCATAATGGGGAAAAAATGCAACAAGTTCTAGGATATTAACAACAATCTGTGCAGGCGGTTCATTTTCATTTTGGAAAGAGTAACTTACGTCTTGTTTAAGTAAAAGACCAAAATATTCAGTTAAATAAATTTAGTTTATCATAAATTAAATAGGAATTGGTTTGTCTAAGACTAACTAAAGTATATTAGTAGTAGAGTACTTTATATGCTGCCTTCTCTTTGAAAGGCAATTCCAGCTGAAGTGGCACATCTCCACAGCATGAATGACCCCAGTTGTAGTGAACTGGGCTGTATCAGGCTGGTGGCCAGTCAACTGTGCTGTTCCTTAGGGCTCAGTCCTAGGACCAGCTCTGTTCAATACTTTTAACAACCATCTGGATACAGGATTTAAGTGCTCCATTACTAAGTGCTGATGATACCAAACTGTGAGGTGCTGTTGACTCTCTCAGGAGACCAAAGGCCTTGCAGATGGATCTGGATAGATCAGAGCATTAGGCTATGATTAATGGGATGCAATTTAAGTTAAAATGCTGGATTCTGCACCAGGAATGAAGTAAAACCAGGCACAAGTGCAAAATGGGAGAGAAGTGGCTGGAAAGTAGACCTGCAGAGAGTAACCTGTGGGTGCTGGTTGACAGTAACTCAGTGTGACTCAGCCAGGTATCCAGGCAGACATGAGACCAAACTGTATCCTGAAGTACCACAAATACAGCATAACCAGCCAGAAAAAGGAGGTGGTTATCTCGCCATACTCAGCTTTGGTGAGTCTCATTTAGAGTATTGTATGCAGATCTGGGCATACCATTTAAGAAGCATGTGAAGGTCCCTGAATGCGTCCAGAGGAGGCCAACAAAGTTGGCGAATAGACTGGAAGGCATGGCTTGTGCAGTAGGGCTGAGCACTCTGGCTTGGAGAATGGAAGGCTGAGGGGTAACCTCATTGGTCTCTACAGCATCCTGAGGAGGAGATAATGAGATGGTGGTGCTGAATCTCATCTCCTTGGATCCAGGAATACTCATGCAGTGTTGGAATGGTACAGAATGGCATCAGAGGAGGTTCACACTGGAGTTTAGAATGCATTTCATTACCAAGAGAATGGTCAAACAGGCTTCCTGAGGAACGTTGTGAATGCCCCAAGCCTGTCAGTATTTATGAGGCATTTGGACAATGCCCTCTTAATAATGTGCTATAACTGTTAGTCAGCCCTGAATTTGTGAACTAGGTGACCACTGTAGGTCCCTTCCAATTCTATTCTATCCCATTCTACTCTGTTCTACTCTGTTTCACTCCATTACTTTTGACTAGAATAACTAAAGTTTATTCAGATTTTAACAGCCTGTAGCACAGTCCAGTAGCATCAGGTTACTGTTGTACTGTTTTTGGATTACTATTATTTATATCAATCACCGAAATTTGGAGCCAGGCTTAGCACAAGTGCAAGTGATGGCATGCTTCCCTAAGACAAAGGGACATATCAGTTACTTCCTGGATATTTCCTGGACTCAGCAGCAGCCTCAAGACTGAAGTGCTAGCTGCCGGGAAGGGATGTTAGTTTTGTTTCCTAAGTCTTCAGAGACTTGTTAAGTGCATACTCACCATACCAGTAACCTATAAAGGTTACTGAACTTTTATAGACCTTGCTGCCTTCAGAGCGCATTAAAAAAACCCACTTCTTTGTTTGTGTGTCTACACAAGCACACACATTACTGAAAAGACTCACTCAGACAGGTAACTGGATTTTACAGCTTCACAGAACTGTTTAAAAGAAAGGCCATATTACAGGGAAAATAAGCATCCATCTTATTTTGTGCCACAAAGGTCTCAATATCACCCGGTCCTCAGTGTTTCCTCTTGTACTAGTTTAAGAGGATTATTTATTTAGTTATTTACTAAAGATTTACTCTTTAGAGCTGACCACTCTGTGGGCATCCAAACCAGTAATTTAGGAGATGATCTAATTGCACTCCTGGAGGTTCTACAGTTTAGCAGCACTAGCCATCTGTGGAAGACACTGGAAGGATCTGCATGCTTCCAGCCCAAGAAGGACAGCACAAGGCTTTGTAATCCTTTACAGCTCTATTCCCTCTGAGAATTCGGGCTGAGGAGACAGAATTAAGCCCTTGGAATTATGCACACTAATTGCAATGCCATGTGCTCGAAACATCATTCGTTTTCAGATAAAAACAGTGATTATTCAGAATTGCGAGATCCACAGCTTTAGTTCCTAACAGTCAAGGAACTAAAAGGAGCCCAAATCTTTTAAGTGTATTAAATTCATATTCACTAACTGTCTGCGTCTCTCACAGCAAAGTAACACTAGCATTACTGAAAGTTTTGTTGCTTTCTTTTACCTTAATGGGAATTTACTTGGGCCTTCCAATTCCTTGGACCACTAGGAAGAAGAGTTAAACCATGTAACTACAGCACAATAAAACTTATCATTGTGTATGTTCTAGTTAAATTGTTTTTTACACTTTTAACTCCCAGGTCCTAGAGGCACTCTCAGAGAAAAGCAATGCAAAGACAGAAACACCAAAGCTAACTACTCTACTACTGCTAGAGACTGATGGCAATTTAACTCATATATCCTTAGGAAATCTTTGTAATCTCCTTTTTTTGTATGGAGGGCATGATTTCTTTGAAAAGAAATACAGAAATATTGCCTGTCAAAAGCAAAAAGAATGGACAGTGGGGGTAGGGGACACCTAATCCCTTTAGAAGTAGTATTTGTAGATAAACATTTTCAACATATCTATACATACGTTTTAATTGTACTACACTATGTTTATTCAAGGATGAAATAATTCCTGGAACTAACAATCCTACAGTATCACAGTGGCATCCCAGAAAACAAAATCATCCATATATTTACATTAAACTTATAATTATCAGGTCTTATTTTTTATTTAAAGTTGAGAAAATTAGTTAATTTTAAAGGCAACAGGAAACAAGATTTTCATGACTCAATTTCTAAGATTGTTCTTGAAAAATATTTCTTCCACATGTTGTTTTATAGTCTTGGGCAATATTAAGATAATTTAGGACATAATTACTGAATTAATTCCTCTACATGTGCATTGAATCCTCATGAACTCTGTAAGAAACTACAAATGCTGAAGCTGAATGTTAAACATACTTTAAATATAATTATAGGTCACCAAATTGACATATTTGATTTAAGCTCTGAAACGAAACCACCTGAAACTTCTACGTAGCTGAAAAGGAGTAGGGAAGTCATTCCAGCTACTGGCCAGGAACCTAAGAGATGCTTCTTAGCATGTAAATATTTTATTTTTTAAGAGGCGAATCTTCTAAACATCAAGGTACAAAATGTAGCTCTCCCAGAGGGCTGAACAGAAAAGAATATGCTACCAATTTAGTGAATTGGAGGGATATATTTTAAGGGTCCCTGATTCTGCAGGCTTTAATAACTTTGATCCTAAATGGATTTGGAAAGGAAGACGACAGATCAGGTACACATCTCATTCTGAACTCAATAAGACACTAGAAGAGCCAAAGAAGCAGAGATCTGCTACTCCTGTGCAGAGTTGGAATACAAGCCATTATAAATAGGCACAGGATTGTATTTTACATGGAGGTAAAGGTATGACCCTTCCCATTTTTCAGAACTGCAACAAATTTCCGAAGTGTTTAAGTCCTTGGCAGAAGAAAATACCAAAAATAGAGAGATGAAGAAAGTTTATTAGGTTTACTATTATCATCTCATTTTAACAAAATCACTTCAATGCTATTTCAAACTTTTACATTTTTTCTGACTGATTTTCTCTGAAATATAATTTCTGGTGTATTCTGTATAATGTGACAACATTTTAAACACTTTCATAGTGTCCCGGTTACAGAGAAAAGGGAGGGCAGTTTTTAGAGCTGTTTATTCAATACCACCCACATCATCGCTCGGTGGCACGGCAGGAAAAAGCTAGTGCCAGAAGCTGGGACTTCCCACTCTTGCCCCAGTCACAAAAGCAGAGTGGACAGCCCCCTTAAACCATGGCGGACTTGGTCCCTTCTGCTGCCTGCCAGTTTTTGTCCCCTCCTCTTGTTTTTCCTCCAGAGCACACTACTGCAGGAGTTGCAGTGTTGTAGTGGATGCTTTCATGCAGCACAGAGCTGGAGGCAGCAGTTCAAGCAACTGCAGAGGACCATGCTCAGCCAGCAGCTGCACAATGCCTTTAGTCAGATGAACTAGCTTTCAGGTTTTGTTTTGTCCCTGCTTTCCACTCCTTTTGAACTAGGTGGGAGGGCGGCAGAGAACATTACCCTGTGGAAGCTCCCCTCACCACATTGCCTTTGCTTGGAGACCACCTGGTGCTTTGAGAAATGCTTTTGTTTCTGGTGATGAATATTCTTTTGTGGGGAAGGCACCTTCTTTTTGTGTACTTTTTACTATTGATACTGCTGTGCTTGTTGTGATTTTAACAAATTGTTTTTTTCATTATATAATCTCTCCTTATGGTCCCTCCATTATCAAAAGGGGTGGGGGAAGGAGAGTGGTTTATTTAGAGTTTAGCTCCCTGCTGGTCGTTAAAACCAGCACACATAGAATCACAGAATTACAGAATGGCCAAGAAGACACCAAGCTGACATACCAGAGGAATGGGATGCCATTCAGAGAGACCAAGACAAGCTTGGACAGTGAGCCCGTAGGAATCTTACAAGGATTAACATGACCAGGTGCAAAGTACACTTAAAATTTAAATCCGAAATCTCACGAGGTGAGCCCATAGCCCTTAATTTTGATCACTGTTGGCCCACTGTAACCTATGATACTGCAGAAAACTGCTACCCCCTTTCCTTCTTGTGTCACTCCAGGCAAGCAAGTCTCAAGCATCTTAAAACCAGGGCTCTCGTTCAGCATTTAGGGGCAAGAAAACTCCACGGAGGCTGTTAGCTGTTCAATGATCCACCCAAATTAAAGCACCTGTATCTGGAAAGGGCATCTTCATTCAAGACCTGGAACCTAAACTTGACATGTATTCCAAGAAGCAAAACTGTGGAGTTTGCAGTTTTCTTTATTTTTCACATGCAAGTAGTTCAGAAGAGAATCTAATTTTTCCAGCTGAACTATCCTGTCCTCCAGACTGAAGACTCAATAAACTGGGCAAGAACTCCTGATTACAGTAGAGGCCTTTTTCCATCTAGGACACTCAAATTTGGAATTTTGGGGGAACTGGGATGGAGTTTTTTCACCGTAAGATACTACAATAGTGATGATATTTTCTCAGCATCCAGCTCTCTTGTCCAATACCCCACGGGGTCAGCACTGACATCTCCAGCATACTGAGGCTGGAGGAGCAACCACCAGAATGACAGCTGCAGAGCTGCTCAGACATCTAAGCTGCAGACTGAGATGAGGGCTCTTTCTCTCCCAAATATAACATCAAGTTAGAAGTGGTTTTATTGTTTTAGTTTCCTATTTTAAACCAAATCAACTAACAGAAAATCAACTGCCCAAATTGTGAAGATATCACTGTATGTGCTCAACGTAGGAACAGCCTAACTTGCCGGTTCATATCTGCTTCTGCCACACTACTTTTTCTTCAGGTTTGTTTTAAATGGAACTAATGTTTGCAAAATGTTGCTGTTTCTGAATAGTGACACTGAACAAGTTGGGCTTCGTCTTAAATACGCCCCTTCTTCCTGAAGGATTTTTTGAGTCTCCTAGATGGAAAAAAGCCTACACTGTAATCAGGAGTTCTTATCCACTTTACTGAATCTTCAGTCTGGAGGACAGGATAGTTCAACTGGAATAATTAGATGCCCTTCTGAACTACCTGCACATGAAAAATAAAGAAAACTGCCAAACAGAGAGTGAAGTGAAAAAAATCACACAACTATTTCAGCAGAAACATCACAATTCCATAGAAATAAATCAGGTTGTACCTCTTCAATACAGTAGAAACATAACACTTTACCATTCAACCACTGTCATTCCCTCTCCTTCTGTTTAAATAGTGTGGAAAGCATATCACCTTACTGAATTAAAGTGCACCACTCTAGCCTTCTTTTGTATTTGCCGTTTATGTTTCAGGTATTTGAATAGAGAAATTTTGTCTCAGCACTTCCCTTGAGCTAGAAAAGTACAGTTTGGCTTTTTAAATAGCTAATACCAAAAATTATGAACAGGCATTAAAATAAAGTACCTCTGCCTCATGTTCTTTAAGATAATGTCACTGCTGTTGCTTACACGCTGCTGTATTTTGTTTTTAAAATAAAGTAATACATTAATTCCTTCAACTGAAAAATAAATCCCAGCCTTTTAATTTTCACATGTCTTTGTTAGTAGGATTAAAATACATTGATATTCTCAGGTCAATTATAATTTTTGGCATCATTCTAATTCAGTATCAAAGTTGAGATTTTTTACAGTAACTGAAAATTTCAATTTGAATTTCAATTTTTTTCTATTTCTTAGGAAGCTTTAAAATTCTCAGAAAATACTACTGTAGCTACACTAAGCAAATATGCAGCTCAAAAAGAATATTAAAAGAACATTTCAATTTGCAGTGGAAATCCTTTACATGCCTTGGGGTCATGTGGTAATCCATAATGTTACCGTATTCCATATCTATCTGTCCCCAAAAATTTTTTCTGTGTCTGTCAGGCCCTACAGCCAGGTACATTGTGTGTGTCTGTGTGTGCTATCACAGGCATTTTTTAAATCATCTCTCAGGGGCAGCTTCCGCTTCTTTGCGGTGTGGCATTTGTTTTATGGGCTGTTTGGACTTTGCTCAGGCAAAGGTTTTGTCTTCCCTTTCCAGATTCTCTTTTACTTTTTGGGTTTTTGCACATCTCAAAAAGGCTGCAGTTGGAGGTTTTGAGCTGCCTTAGAGCGAGTTCCGCGGGTGCCTGCTGGTTATCACGGGCAGTCCCACTCGCCCAAGACAGTTCAAGTCCACCAGCTTCCCACTCCAGGGGGAAAAGACACAGCTGTCTGGAAGGCGCCACCTTGGAAGGGAAGGTGTGACATCATCTTCCCTTTGTCTTCCAGACATGTGGCTGGCTCTGGCAGGCACCATCTTGGGAAAGGGTATTTCTAGCATTTGGGTCTTTTTGTTCCCATGGGGTTGTGAAATTTAGCAGTTTGGTATCTAGCAGTTATTTACTTTTTTTTGCCCTTGCCTGTTGGCATTCTTTTTGTTACTAAACTGTTACTTTTTTCACTTACATCTACTCCTATCTCATTCCTTGCTGATGGAAAGGCATTGGCTGGAATCAAGGGAGATGTTACTCATTTCAGAGTGCTCACCTCTTTAAACTGTCTCAAACCAAGACAGTTGGTATATTTGATTTTGCGTTACCTCTGTCACAGTAGTTTTTCTCCTAGTTTTTCTTTTCAAGGCTTTCTACTGCATTACAGAATATAATCTAAACATATTTATAGTCTCAATTCTGAAATATAACTTAATTTAAATTAAAAGCTAAATTTAAATGTGAAATTCTGAATTCCCAGTTAGAGTTATTCTGAACTATTTTTAAATATCAAAGTTCCACTTTTCTACATAGGGTAATGCTCTACTCAAAATATATTATAGAATTTATTTAGTAACATAAATTATGCTTCCTGTGAGACTCCTAGCTAACCCATAACTTTTAAATGTTGAGGTAAATTGGAAAAAGCTTCCTACATCACACTTTCCGCATAAAGGTTACTTTGCACCGTTGTATTTTAAAACAAATATTGTCAAATTAAATTCTGCTTTTTGAAATTAGAGTACTTTAGTGCTCTCTTGGTAACCTTATTTAACATGTGGAATTACTCTGAGAAATTAAGAGAAAAAACCTAACAACCAAATAGCAGTATAAAGTGTTTTACATCATTTAAAAAAACCAAAAAGTTTGTATCACAAGTAAGTTTTAGAACAAATCAGGTGGTAAGATTAATTTAGAAAGAGTAAATTCAAACTGTATCATAGCTTTAATTCTAATACATACTAAATCATAATAAGATTTATTAATTGAATCTACACTACTATACAGGAGAAACAATCCTTCCAAACAGGACTGTGGCATCTTTTTAGATTATATATTTGTGTAAATCCTGTTGTCGTTGAAATTATGAATTTTCTGCCTTATAGAGTTCTGAAAAGTGGGAGAGCTTAACTGATTTTCTTTAAAATAAAAATACACTTCAATCATATTTAATTACAAACTGTGCTACTTCTAAAAGTGCAGGTAAAAAAACAATACTGAAGCCAAATCATAAAAAGAGAAATCCCAAAGACATCCATCAGGTAAATAAAGCTAAGGAAAAGACCTGCCTGAATAACGACCATGTGAAAATGATGTTTGAGTCCTACATGGAAGAGCAGTGAAGCCTTACACACAGCAGGTCACAGGACGTCACAGTAAATCCATGTTCCTCACTAAAGTTAAAGTTATGACAAAAGCAGGGCTTGAGCTTGGCCCCTGCTGCAGCTCAAAGAACATGCATCAGCCTTTATGGGAGGACAGTAGCTGGCAGCCCTCGGTGTATCTGAGCTGGGCTATGTATTAGCACCCTTTGAATGCTCACTATGTGGTACTACTTCCTTATAGATGAGGGCATACAAATACAGCTTCAGTGATGTTACGAATGAGTAAAATGGAGGAAGTTGAAGGCATCTGGACACTGTGTTGATTTTTCAAACACTAAATTGAAAAAAACTCACTATATTACCTGAAAGATTTCTTTGAAGGTCAGTAAGGGTTCCATCCACCTCCTCTCTAAGATTGATAAGCAGGCTGTGACCATTAGAACAATGTTCAAAAAAACAGCTAAAAATTAATGAACACAGGTCCTTAAATATTGGACTGGTGGTGATCGAGGGGTTTATATGAAGTGCAGGTTCCAACAGATATATTAGCCTAAAACATTTGGGAGGAGATGGTCAAGAAAGCCATTTCCACATTTGTCATGTGAAATGTTAAAATTCAAGTACAATGATTACAGGCATTAATAATTGCAACCCCATGTCACTGTGAGCTTTGCCTAGTGAGCATTGCAGCAACTGGCAAGTTCATGTCCCTGTCAAATAAAGTAATGCAACATTACGCAGCAAACCTGAGACCGTGGGCTTGTAGTTCCAGGGCAACATTACATTTTTCATGAAAATGCTCAGAAGGAAATCTATTACTGCCTTCATTCTCATTTATCTTTTCTATTACTTCTTTTTAATACAAAAAGCAGCATAATGTAAACTGGTAGTCTATGCCCCTTTTAGCGAAGCCCAGTGAGACACCACCTTGTTTCTGCAAGTAAATATGAGTGCAACAAAGCGTATTCATATTACACTGAACAAACAAAAGTAACGTCTGCAGTATTTAAAGTGACTTTGAAGCAGTCACCGTGCATTTTCAAGTTAAAGTCATAACAAACATATTTTTTATCTGCAAAGAAGCTGTTAGGCAATACAGTAATGTTTGTTTCAGTACCATAGTCATTATTTTTGATGAAGCCATCAGAAAGGAAACAAATACCTTTAACATTTTGAGGGGTGAACTAAATTGCCACTGCTTTCTCAATCTTTTTTTTCCCCTTTCGTAACTCAATAATCTGTAATTTAAAATGTCTAAATGATATACTGCATTGACTGAAATGAGCTTCGTCTCTATTTTATTGACTTCCATTCCTGTTTCATGTTGCATCACTAAACAAATGTAAGATGATGAGACAATGAGGATGCATACTCATAGAGCATCATGAATGTCTTATGAAGTAGCAAACAGAATTGCCATATACCACGCATTTTAAGCTACTCCAGACTCTAAAGATTATGGTTTCTTTGTAACGTTTCTTCACGTGTACTCTCATATATGTAACTATAATAAAGCATAACAACAAGGCTTGACAAAGTCCTGAGAAGGCTACTTCATTCATGCAAACAGTATAAAGGTTAGTTGAGAGGCTTTATGTTTTAACTAACTGCAAGAAAAGTGTCACAACAAACAATGTTCATATTCATTTCCTTTTAAATCTTGATCATGAAATATTTAATAAGCATCATCTCTACCCTGAAACTTGTAAACATCTACCCTACCCAGTCCCACGGGATCAAGTCCCTTCTCACTTACAAAACTGTAAGTCAGAAACAATTGTTGAAGTTAATGAATTTCAGACGCATAGATCAAGAGCACTCAAACCTAATGGGGCTACTTGTATGAGTAAAAGATTTAAGAACTGGGCAGTTCTACTACAACACTAGAAATACTGTTATACATGTATCCAGTAATTTAAACATCAATACAAAACTCCTAAGCACATTAATAGCAAGGGAAGTTAAACCATTCAAAATGACTAATGTGGTGACTTACACTAGTCATACTGTTTACAGTTACCATTTATATTGCCAGCAATAAACCTTTCCATGCTGTACTTTGTCTTACAAATCTGAATTCAGCTCTTATTGGTCATAGGAAATACAACGTTTTCATTTAACTGACTTTCTCATGAGACGTGATTTAAGCAATTTCCTCTTCTATTACCAATATAATTTACCAAAGAGTAATAAAGAAGTGACTCATGGGAATATCTAACACTGAGTTAAGTTCACCTCTGTGGGGTGTGTAGGCACTAAATCCAACTCTTATGCAGTTAACCTAGATCACACTTCCTCAACTTTGTACTCCAATGAAGTCTGGTATCTTTCACTCTGTATAACATGTTTAACTCAATACAGAGAAGCATGCAACTTGTCCAGAACCACATGTTACTGACACATTCATCTAGCTTACTTGGTTAATGCTAGAGCTGTACAAAAGTTTATCCTTTTCATTGTGTAAAAGTAAGGTTTGTCAGTATTCTTTGTTTACGTCTCCATATGTAACCCCACTGACTTTGGTAAGACAACTAGAGCAACACCTGTTCATCTAATAATTGAAATAGTATGAAAACAAAAAAAAATCATCTAAAGATACATTAAAAGAAAAAGCAAGTAACTGAGCAAATGAGACCAAAAAAATAATGCCCCAAATGACTGCATTATGTAGCGTTCAAGCATAGTAAGAAGTAAAACATTTATGTCATCGTAACTAATATTTAGTGAGGATTTGAAATGTATTACAGCACATCAAGGGACTCTGTCCTAGCACAGGATATGTCTAGCAGACATATTGCAATACTCCACTTAAATTTGCTATTTGCAATCACAACAATAATAAAAACAGCACACAAAAAAAAAGTTATATTAATTCAGATATACACAGGTCTCTCTTGTTGCACCATTTTTCATAGTACTGGAAGATTCAATCGAGTTTTCACTGGATTCACTAGAATCTTTCATTGTGTTTAATGGGAGCTACAATAAGAATTTAAGGAAGAAGCACTTAATCTTTTTTAAGCCCAGACCCCAGTGAGGCCTACATTTTAGACTAAGTGTAGTTAATCTCATTAAGAACTAACTTACACTTCTAAATTACTTCATACTACAGAGAAAAGCCAAAGAAAGCTGATACCCAATTCATTACAAAACATAAACAAGTTACAGGTCTCAGACCCTATCCACTTCACACATAAAAAGAACATTCCTCGGTGATCTTCTCATTTGGAGAACTGAATCTTACAACCTGAGGGTTGAGGGAATGCCTTAATGTGTTTTTTCTTGGACAAAGAAGTTTCTACTGTGTATTCGTTTAATACATTAATATTGAATATACCAAAATACAGAAATAGGGAGAAGTCAATCAGAATGATAGCAATGCACTGGATAAAACTATACTATATACATTCTTCTTTATAAACGGATTTTCATTTTTATTTTGAAACATATTTTCAGAGTCCTACTCTGAAAGATAAGAAGATATCAGAAAAACTATACAGATTTCTGGCACCACTAGAACTGCTCACCACGCAGTAACATTTGTCAAATTAATACTGGTATTTGCCAGGCAAGAAATGGAAATTGCTCAAATTTCACAGAATTGGAATGGTATTTATATACAAGAAAGCTTCCAAAAGAGTAGTGTGTTGCAAAGGTAGAACCATTTATTGATGCAAACAGAGTCCAGGGACCTTTTAGATCATGGAATAGTTAACTCTTATAGAAAACAATACTCTGTGACTCTGTTCTATTCCAGCTACCAGTTTGCCCAAGTGATGGGTTTGTGATTTGTCAGTTGGCCACCTTCATCATGCACTGGCCTTAAATTCATTGGTAGGAGTCTGCTGTTCACCGACAATGGAAATTTAAACTACTCCAAGCTGAAGAAAACCTTGCTCAGACAGGCAGAAAGGAGTAAGGACAGTGATGCGGTGATGGGCATATGTCAGAAGCGTCAAAGCAATTCCAGACATTGTCATACGTGTATCCTCTGGAAATGAACTTTTATTTCAATTAGGCATAAATAAAATCATATTAATGTTGTGCCTTCAATTCATGGAATGCAAATTATTTTGTTTACAAAGGAGCAAGAAAGAAAACTGTACACAGTATCACAATTAATATTGCCATGCTAGCTAGAGCTGGAGCTCATGTTGTGTGTGGTGATGGGATCTATCTAGCCTGTCAACTTTACTGATAGAATTGGGGTATGTGCAAAAGCATTTCTAATACCCTCACTGAGAGACTCCTGAGACTTTTACAAACTAATACTGAATACTTCATGGAATATAATACTTTAAATACAAAATAAGCTCATCTGAGCTGCAAGACCATTCTGTAGGCATCCGCATTAGTTTCACTCTACACCCCATTGGTAAAACTACCAGTTGTGCAGGATGTAGCTTGTTTACTCACGAGAAAACAGCTTACTCTGCAGTCCAATCCTGCAGGAAAGGGGTCTGCTCATTTCCAAGGGGGGTAGGAGGACTTTCCCAGCTTAAAGCTGTTCATTCATGCTTAGCTCATTGGAGTACAGCATACTCACTCAGATTTTTTTCAAAGTTTAGTGTTTGATTGATTTGTCTGCTTCAGTTCAGCTCAGATCTGTTACTCGAGATACAATACTTTGCATTCTGCAGTTCACAATGTTGAAGGAATAAGGGTGGAATAACTGAATACAAACATTCGGTAAATTAAAGTACCTGAAAATCTCATTTAAGAAACAGTTTTCACATTTCAGAACAGCAGGATGACAAATGTGATGTCAACTTTTAAAAGGAGATGTGAGGCACTATGAACTTCCAAGCCACTACTAGAAAAATTTGTAGAAACTAAAAAAGAAGATAATTAATAGACACTTGGGTAAGAAGTCACTGCTCTGGAAATAGTTAAACAGAGGAAAATTCTGCCTTACAAATTTATTAGTGTTCTTTGAAGAGGCCAAGCATATAGACAGAGATAGGTAAATAGATATACTCTGGCTGAACTTCCAAAAGGCTTTTGACAATGTCCTCCATCAACAGGTTTTAAGAATTTGAGAATCCATTGCATAAGGTCTTTGCAGATGTAATCAATCAAAACAAAAAAAAAATGAAAGCAGAAGTTAGTAGTCATTAGTTATTTATTTGCTAAATAGTAACTAGTTTCTTGCAATGAGTGGAGGTTCTAGATGGAGTTCTCTTTGGTTCACTACAATATTTCATTATAAAACATATGCATGGAAAACAGAGGGAGCAATGAGGTGTAGATATCAGCCCTACTAAAAGTAAAAACTGCAACAGCTGACGGTGCATGAACTGCAGAAGGACCCTGCAAAACTGAGTGACAACAATATCAAATTAAATCCAACACAGACAAAAATAGATCAACTTACACAGGAACCAAACCTCACACTAAAATGAACTGTTTAGACCTGCCCAATACCATTAAGGAGTGCCAGTCTCAGGGTTATGGTAGACTAATCCACAGCAACGCAGCTCAACAGAAGTCCCCACAGCAAATTACATACTAGACATTAGTTAAAGTATGAAGAAAAAGCAGAGTACATGGCATTATGAGAGTAATGCAAGGTTTTCTCAGACTATGTACTGTGTAGCTCTAGTTCCCTCTACTCAAAGAGGACATAGTAGACCTGAAAAAGTTTCCAAACGGGAAAAGAAGAGCGGACAAAGATACGGTAGAAAGATATGGAAGTTGTATGAGAAATAGCAAAGTAAACTAAGACCCTTCAGTCTAGATACAATATAATTTAGAGGAAAATATTCAACGTCTAAAAAATCACGTATGGTGTAAGAGTGGACAAAAATCATCTTTCACCATCTCTTTCAGTAGCCATTGAATAAAGCTAGTAAGTAACAAGCAAAGGAGAGGTGTGTCTTCACACAGCGAAGTAGCAAACTTGAAAAATACTTGCCACAGAATATTGTGGATACTGAAAGTCCAGATTTATTTCAAAGACTGAACAAGAATTTGGACAAAGAAAACAATGAAAATTTCTAAGAATGCAGAAACCATATCCAGCGCAGGGAGGCTCCTCAGCTGAAAACAGCTGAAGGGAGTGTTAAGGAGAAGCATCAGATGCTCATTTTGTTCCTCCTCACAGAGGATAGTAACTTAAAACCACGGCCTGTGCCTATGGCAGTGGTGTCTAGACAGATCTTCTAACAGACTCAGAATGGCCTTGCATCTTTTTGGGTCCATTTGAATAAAGGCTGTTCAGGTGAACAAAAATGTTATAGGATCTACTTCCCTATGCCCTAGATGTCATACTACTGGCTTTAGAGGTGTGACACAGCATGAGTTTTCTTTCCTGTCTGTTTTTAAGACATCAGGTTACTGTATAAATATGTTCTCCAAAGTAAGGCTCAGTAAGAGAAAAGGAAATGCTCTCTAGGTTTATACAGAGGGGAAACTACTGACAGACAATATAGAGAATGGAAATTTTCAGTTCGCTTGAAGTTGCAAAATAAAGCTTAAAGAATAACTACCAAATTAGATAAAAGAATGTAAAAGTAGACATACAGGATGCTAAACATAGTTAGAAGCAGTGAATAAACAGCTAATAAGGAACCTAGTGATTTTTGCGGCAAAGTTATATAACAAGAAAAAATTGCACATGCCCTAAGAGAAGTTCAAGGCAAGGTATATAATATTGGGGGCACTAAGTGAATATGACCACCAGAGACTCCTTTAGATGGAGGACCACCTATGGTCCTAGGACCATTAATGGACTTCCAGTAAGGCATGGAGGCCTTTAAATTAGTTCTAGAAAAAGCAATGTTTATGTATTAGTCAGGAAGTACATTGCAATTAATATGTATGATCATGATGGAATAAATACCCTGTTGTAAAGTTCCACGACACACATTTGGCCAGATGAAAAATCCCCCAAATGTGTCCAGCACTGAAATAAAGTAAAATACTTCAAATTGTGTTAGAAAGTATACTTTCTAGCAGATTTCAGTATCAGTACATGCTACCACTGATTAAACAATATATTTCTAAAAGAACATTATCCAATTCTAAGCTTGAATTTTAGATACACAGTTTTTTCTGCCTTCTTCACTGCCTTCTAAGCGCTGTTACACAAAACTCAGTGGTTCTGTTCTAGTTTGAATAAAATACATAGCACAGGTTTTAATTGACTTGTAGCATCTACAACTCCAGTTTGGCTCCAAAACACAAACCTAAATGATGCCCGTTCCCTGCTGGCACAGAAACATCCTAAAAGAAAAAAATTAAGAGGAAAAAAAAAATGCAAGGAGCAAAGATAGGCCCTTGCTGATGGCTATCCCTTATGAAAAAGTATGCCATCTCCCTGGGATCAAGTTCCTCCTATATGGAAGAGTCTGTGCAGACCATTTTTTCTTTCCTAATTTGTTTAGAATTGTATATTCCATCTTGCCTGATTAACATGCTTTTTACAATCTCACCTCCATTGTGCAACATCTTGTAATCCACAAGAATTTCCACAACAAGCTGCTCTGGCAGGACTTTATTCTGTAGTACTCATACTCTGCTGGACGTGCCAATGTTTCGTTCCAAACAGTTTTTCATTCTGCAAATATCAATCAAGTTGGGCCCAGCATGTTGCCAAATAAACACTTACTGTCTTAAGGTATATATCTTTAGCAAGTAGGATTCTGTTTGATCTTTTCCTGTGCTTGGCAGGTGACAAACAGCAACACCTGAGATGGTTGACATGCATTTCCCATCTGCTGATTTTACAATTGATTATTTGGGAGGGAAGAGAAAGGTCTACGGGTCAATTGCAGAACCACAAAACATGCAAATATGACAGTGGAAATATCATGCCTGACAACGAGAATTATTTATGGCACTGTACAAAGCAGTGGGGAGGTTGTATACAAGCAGGGCATCATTTCTGGTCAAGGCAAATATATGTCAATCTAAACACAGCAACTATGACAACTGTAGGAGTGGGAAGTCTATCCTCTAATAGGAAGCTAGAATCTACAGAAGCAAAAGTAAAGGCTGGCCTTGAAAATGTGCTGGAGAAAAAGATGAGCCACTTAAGCACAAGAGCAGATATATAACATATTGGCCATGACTAAATTTAGTGTGTAAATTGGAAAAAAAATCACTTTTAAAACTGGTTAATTTCAGACTAGTTTAAAACTAGGCTCAAAAATCCACCTACGAACATCTTAAGCCATACATCACTCATGATCATGTCCAATACAATATTCTTCAGATCTTTATATTTATTATATTATTTACGTTTATTTTGAGCAGGTGCTTTGCAAATTAAAAACTTTATCTATCTTCAAGTACTACTTGAGTAATAGTACCAAATTCCTGAAGAAGGGCACAGACCTAAACTAAGGAACAGTAGATCAAAACTATATAAGCAAAATTGATTTATCTATTTGTTACAGTAGAGCAGTAAACAATTACCTGCCAGAGTTGCTCTTGAAATTGTTTTGGTTGATATTTCAACTAGTGACGTGAATACTGGCATAGAAAAGACACCTATTAAACTTAAGATACATGAAGACTCTGAGATGACATGCATTGACGGGCAGGAACAGAATTCAAAACAAACTGACACTGTGAAACAACATCTGGAAAGGTAGGACAACATTTATCAAAGGCATAAGCAAAATACTACACCTAATAAATAACAAACCACTGAATAAATTCAGACTGGAGAACAATGGGCTAGGAATTTGGCAGAATAATCAATCTGTGAACTATAGCAGATGACAGGCTGAACTCTGTCAAGAATGTCATACGGCTAAAGGATGGACAAATGCCATAATGGGTTACATAAACAGGAGTACTCTCCTGAAGACAGCTGAAGGAATCCTTATGCTGTACTCAGCTGTAATGCTCTGGCAGATCCTTGCTTAAGATGAGGACCTCTTAGAAAGACTAGAGTCAAAGAGCAAGACTGGTCAGTGAAAGTCTCACTTAACTTGAAACAGAGGAGAGAATAGAACTTGGATGAAAAATATAAAAATCCGGAAGAGGGAAATGCTACAATTTTTCTGATGTTACTACTCTTTGCAGTCATAGATAAACAAGAAACACAAGTTTTGAACTGCAGAAAGACTAATACAGTTCTGACTTCACCAGACCAAAGAGTGTAAGAAAACATTAGAACCAACCACAGCCTAGCACCATGGAACTTCCTTACTGAAGACCTTCGAAAACTGGTTATGTACCTGCCAGGAAACGTGCGGCATAACTGATTTACCTTAAAGGCACTGCAATGGAGAAACCGATCTGTAGTGCTTTACCCCTTACCCTTCACTTCTGCAGCTTTAGCCACTGTCAGTCAGAGGTTGTCATACCAGACATGACTGCTGTCATACCAGAGATAAGATGCACCATGGATTTACCTCAATATGTTTTACAGATTTATTCTGGTTCTTCCATTTTAACTTAGTCTGGCCCACTTCTGTACTTTGAGAGAAGCAGTTCACACAAACATTGCCATTTGTAAATTGGGCTTGCAACTAATTGTTATTCTTAAAAATATAATTTAGTCTGTGTTTGCCCAACAGCTTTAAACAAAAAAATCATCACATAATTTGTAGTTTGATCACTATACTATTACATTATAATCTTCCCTCATTTTGCAACAACATACAAGAAGTACTAGATTGCCTCTATGACCAGAAGCCATTCTTTTACTCCATCCAACTCCTAATGAAAAGCTCACATGTAGAAGTAGTAAGTTCTGTTCTCTCTCCCTTCTCCCTCTCCTTTTTAACTGCAGAGATGAGAAAACTACTGCTAAGTATGAAGAAATAGCCATGGTATACCCTTTGTAATCTCCAATATGTGGAGCTGTACTGGTTCGGTGGCATTATGAGCATTTGCAAAAATTTTGTTTCAGGACTTACATTTTCCAAATATTTTTCTACTGGTGGTTATTCTCTACCACCCCCAAATGCACTTTTTTCCTGCCATGCATAAGTAAAAATTTGATTTTCCTTGATGTATTTGTGTAACCCCCCCTTTATATATCTGCATGTGCATACAGCTTAGGGTACATCTACCTTTAATTCTTTTAATACGATTGTCCTGATAGTTGCATCCTTAGTACTCAGGACTTCATTAAACTTATTACAGGTATTAAATTTTAGTAAGGTATACTGTTTCAATGCTGTGACCACACAGGCTCTTAAGAGGTATGTCTTTTTTATTATCCATCTATATTATGGGGCACTTGAACTTCTTCGCACAAAGGTCTATCATCTTGCTTTTCTGAGATATCCATGTAAAGTGGTGGAGACTTTGGCAGCAAATTCCTTCCTTTGCTGAAGACAACAACCTCAGTTTAGGCTTTTTATATCAAAGCAAGCTCCTTTATTTCCTTAACTGCTTCATTTTCTTGCAATTTGAACTACCTAGTTAGCAAAATTTACTTCTGCCTTCCATCAGGAATAAATTTGAAAAATTAGAAACAGCCATGCCTCCCATTTTTTCTATCAATTGACCTTATTACGCAACATCTTTTCTGTGACACCATTGGAATGTCAGATTTGAAATGAACAGGTCAGAAATATTATTTACTAAATCTCTGTGTTTTGCTGGCTTTAAATTTATAAACTCCAAATCAAAACAAACCAACAAACAAACAAACCCACCACAGAACACTTACTGGCAAATGGCATCAGCATTTACATAATTTAGAAAACCAAACCTGTTTATCTAACTGTGACTCCTGAGGCACAGCTCAAGCTAAGCAAACTTGGTGTCTCTTGGCTAATAGTGTGTATTCCCTGCAGGAAGAAAACTGGAGGGTTAGGGTGGTCTGTCACTTGTAAAGGGCAGGGAATAGGCTACATGATTCTGAGAGATCAGAAAAGTAAAATTCCTGGAAGTGATGCCTAAAAGACAGGCTACCTGAAACAGTGGCCAGGACAAATTAGGAGTATAAAAAGTGGACAAATTTATTCAAGGCCTGCAAAGGCCTTGAAGGTACATTCGGGCAAGCAAAGTCCTCCATTGGGGACAACAACCAAAATGGTCAGTGGGTCACAAGCCCTTCACCTTTTATAAGCTCTGTCCCATTAGTGTATTGGCCCTTAATTCTCCAATCATACCCTTCAGTAATGACGTTAACCATCCCAGGTCTGCTCTCCCCATCTCACAGTTGTTTACATATTTTCGGGCCCTAGGACAATGAATATGTCCTTGAATCTGTATTCAGAGAGCCTTGTTTGGCTAAAGGTCCTGGGAACAGAGATTTTTAGCGCTTTGTAAGAAGCATAGAACTACAGCAAGTTACAGATACATTAAGAGTAAAAAACTAGAAATAATTAAGGCATCAGAAGAATACTATTAGGAGAGGAAAGATGTGACGTGGGAAAGTGCTGACTCATCCTCAGTGCTCGCCAAAAATTAAGAAAGTAAAAAGGAATAGCAGAATCTGAAGTTTACTAATTAATGCAGCATTTCTCTCCCTTGTCGGAGTCACAGATAAGATTATCTTTATCTCTTCCATTCTTCCATCACCTTTGAAGTATCAACTATTTGTTTCTCCTGTGCTCCTGAAACACAAGGAAAATCCACTGCCTGAACAAGAAACTTCTGGCCGATCTGATGACAGCTAAGTAGTCACAATATTTAAACCAATTGCACAAAATGCTACAGAGATTATATGCTTAAGCCTTTGCAGCTGCCAACAGTGAAAGAAACGTTCCTGAACATCAGTGACGGATATTTTGCTCTAAGGAAAAGGTCTGCTTTGCGTAGCCACTGCAAAATAGAAAACATGCCAGCAAGGAGGTGCTGGGGGATGCACTATACCCCAAATTGCCCCACCCAGCACGGAACTTAGAACAACTCCCTGGCTGCTGTACCACTACCTTACTGCAGTCCCAGAGGGCTGTCAAATCCAAACCACTATTTTAAAAGACCCATGCAAAAAGAACAACATAATTGTTTTCCTTGATAGAGGAACTGTTGATTGCACTTCAAGGGTAGGTTAGAAAAGCCTATGTTGGAAAAGGGGGAAATAAGTCAACTCTATGCATTTAAGTCCTGATATTACATGTTTGTGTAATTTTAAAATCCAGTGAAACACAGAAAACATACCTCTCCTTGGTAATACAGGAAATACAAGATAAACAAGAAGTATGTCAGAGCAAATTGCAGAAAACGGGAAACAGAACACATAGCCTGGAAAAACATAGAGTAAAAGACGATTCTTTCTCTGTTGTGCTGTGTTCCCTAAAAATTAATGGAAAATTCCTCTTTTCAATGAATAGAGAAGCCAAAGCTTCAAGTTTTCATAATGACATAAAGACTGCAGAAGTCTGAGAGCAACAACAGTATACCAGAAGCTGGGAGAGGAAAGAGCTCACAATTGTTCACCAGCAGGTCTTCTCAAGGCCTCTTTTAACACCCCCTTCTGCCATCTACTACTGATTGACTTGTCCAGACATTTAGAAAGCCTTTGCAGCTTTGCTACAGCAATGAAAATTACCTAAGAGGTATTTCAAGACTGAAGTGGATATTCTCCAAATAACACAAGCATCAAAAAACAGTAAGTTAAATTCCTCCTGTTACCAGGAATGCACTAAGTAACAAAAACCGGGGAAAGGGATGTTAGCCAGTATTAACAATTCAGAGCCTTACTAGGTCTACCATCTTGTCTCCACTGATCAACATAAAATACCTTTCAATGCCATTTTCCCACAAACACGAAATAAACAGAATGGCAAGTACAAATAAGACCTTCAGAACCCCTTTTTTCTACTGTTCCCTTCAGCTCCAATTATGCAATTAACTATTGTCAGAATACTCCTGGTTTGCAACTGACTTTCATTTTCATGCTGTTTCACACCTTCCTATCTTGAATATTTTAAATAGGTTATTTTTCCAGATAATTTGTAATTTGGTTCTTTGGGCCAGCTGCAGTGGCATTTCGATTTAGCTTCTTGCACTTTATTTTTAAAGGTGAGCTCATAAATTTAATGGAACCAAAAACGTTATGCCTACTATACAACTCTATGAGAAAATTCTGCTTATTGGTATCTCTTTCACTGTTTTCAGAGCATACTCAGCTAAGAGAATGTCTTTCAACATCTCACACAAAATAAGTTTTTTAATTGCTTGCAATTATCTCTCAATAATAAACAGTAGATTATTGCCCCATTCTCATCTTCTTTTGCACTTCCTATTTTGTGTCAAGTATCATCCTGCTTTTCCAGGATGAGAAAAGCTCACTATGGGCAAGTCCACCTCATCAGCCCAAACTGTTCCTGACACCCTTTCTCCAAATGTTAATACCTTACCCTATTTACCCATCTTTACCTAGACATACAGTCTATTCTTTTTTCATACATATACCTAATGAAATATTTTCTAGTGTTGAATTACTTTTATTCTCTATTTTCTCTCGTCATCTGTATACCTCATCTGTAATTTATCCATTATTGGTATCTCATAGTTGTATATATGCACTTTCTCTAACACATAAGAAACAACAGTGGCTTACTATATTCTTTCAAGATGGGGTTTGCACACACAAAGTATAAAAAGGCAAGCTCTGAGCTGACCAGCCAGCCTGACAAAAGAAAAAATGGGGAAAAGTACATCCTGCAACTGACTGTTGCTTATTTTGGCACTATAAGGGCCCAGATAGAAATACAAACATCTTGAGCAAAAAACATGTAAGACTAAAAAGAAAGCCACCAATGCAAAAAATCTCAATTCCTAAATGATAGTTCCAAGCTAGTACTTCAATTTTGACATGAAGGCTTCCTCTCAAATTTCAGTGCCTCCAGCTGGAAGTAGTACTGCCTGCCTGCTCAAGCACTCCATGAGAGAAGCTGGTACTCAGTTTTTTGAAGTAACTGCATCTTTGCACATCATGTTCTGTGCTACCCCAGTGACATTTTCCAGCTTTTCTCATGTAAGTTATTTATCTTAATTGACCACACAGCTGTCTTATTCAGGCTTGCAATGAGTGGGAACATTGAGATGTACTTCAAACTTTCGATTTAATGATGTATTAAGTGGGAACACATTTTAAAACACAGTAATAATTGGGTCTTGCTTTGATTTGGTTGATACTAAATGCCTGTAGTGTAAACACAGCTGCATTTTTGTAAATCTCATGTATAAAAGGATGCCTTCTGTACCTGTAAATGCCCATTTCTAACTTTTCAATTCATGTAGAATAAACTGCTGTCTAGAAAGAGTGTACTTGGATGTTTGCACTCAAGCATGCAACAGGACTGTTTATTTTTTAGGCATTCACCTTGTAAACCTTACATATGCAACTCATATTTTGAGAACAACTGCGAGGAAAATCTACAACACTGAGTATAAACTGCATAAGAAAACGTCATGTTAGGACATTTTAAACAGAACTGTGCCTAACTGTAGAAGGGGGACATTTTTCAGTGGGATGGGATCCAGTGAGAACCAGGTGTTTACTCACTTGCAGTTTCTGAATTTGACTGGATCCAAGAATTTTCTGACGTGGTGATGTCTGGATCTAGCCAGTCCAGGTGTGACCCCGACCCCACCAGTGAGCTCCCCTTCCCCACGGAACGCTCCAGCAGCCGCACGCCTGGCAGCTGCTCCGGGACACCCTGCCACCTCCGCCTTCCGCACGCCCCGCCAGAACGGGGGTCGAGACGCCCTCCGAGGCCAGCCAGCGGCCGCGGCTGCCACGTCCTGGCTGCCGGGGAGACGGGCGCTCGCTGCAGGACGAGCTGGTCTTGTACCGGCGCTTTCCAACTCGCAAGGGGGACACGGGAGACTGCCCGCCGCGCAGCGCAAAGTTCAGCCGCCGCGAAGGCAGCGAGGCGGCGAGCAGAGCCGCGGCGGGAACCCCCAGGCGATGCCCTCCCCCCTCCCGCCCCGCGGGAGGCTCCCTGGCCCGCGCCCCGTTTCACACCTGGCTTCGAAGGGGAAGGCCACGGCCCCAAGCTCCCCGGCATACCTGCCCCCGTGCATCACCTCCCGCGGCCCGCAGCGGGAGGCCGGGACGGCTCCGGCGACCGCCCCGCGGCGGCGGCGGGGCCTGCGGCTGGGCCGTGGTCGGGCAGCGGCCGCGGGGCCGCCCGTCCCTTGCTCTCGTCGTTGCCCCTGCCCCGGCGGCGCAGGGCGGCGGCAGCGGACCCTCCTCACCCGCCCGCCGGCCGCAGCGCTGGGGCCCGCTAGGAAGTAGTTGTGAGTGGCGTTACCTGTCCTATATTGACGTATCCGTATTTGCTCGCTATCCTGTTGGCCTCCGAGAGCCCCCCGGTTATCCGCACAGCCCAGTGGTTGGTGTAGAGGCGCGTCCTGCAGGCGGGCAGCAGGAACCCCAGCACCAGGGTGAGCCGGCAGAGAAGGTCCCCGCCGCCTCCGCCTCCCCAGCAACAGCGGCGCTTCCAGCCCATCTTTTCCTCCGCACGCAACCCCCACAAAACTTCTCCTTCCTTTTTGTGAGGCCCTTTTCCTCCCCTCCGGGCGGCTCCGGCGGTACGTTTTCCGAAGTCACCCCGAGGAAGAAACTAGGAAGAGCTTGGAGTAGTGCATTGAACCGCCCGGGGGTTAAATGATGAGGGGCTGGGAACAGTGGTTCTGATCAGTGGATCAGTGATTGCTGCTGTGCCCTCTTCCCGCCGCTCTCCGGGGATTAAGTAACTTGCTTGTGAGAGCTTCTCTCACTGTTCCCGAGCGCCAGCTTCTCCCTCTATCCCTAGCTACATGGGAAGTCGTCTCTCCGCGGGGAGGAGGGGTCCTTCTCCCTCTCTCTGCGTTTCCCTCCTCTCTGACTTCCTTCCCCCTGCAAGCGGTCTTCTGCCTCCTCTCCCGTGTCTGGCTTCTCTTCGCCTCCACTCGCTCCCTCTCCGGAGTCCGGGAGCAGTGCGGCTGTGGCGGCAGGCGATGTGTGAGTGTTGGCAGCTCAAAGCCTCAGTGCACTCCGGCTCGGCCGCCTCCCTCTCCCCTCCCTCCTCCTTCTCCTCCTCCTCCTCTCCCCGCCCTCGCTCCCGCAGCGCCGAAGGCGAGGGGAAATGGCAGCCGCGTCGGCGCCGGGTTGCCCCGTTCTCCGCGCTCCTGGGCCGCGGGCTACTGCTGGCCTCGTCTGCCGCTGCCCCCGACCGCTGTCCCTGCGCCCCCGCCGGGCCGGGAAGCCGCAGCCCCGCCGGCGGGGCTGCAGCAGGCGCGGCGAGGTGCGAGGCCTGCGGCAAGGCCTCGTGTTCGGCACCGGCGGCGGCCTCCGGGCCCTGCGCCCGCGGTGCACCCAGAGCGAGGAGGGGCAGTGGGAGAGCCCCAGCTGCTCCGGTCGGCCGGGTCTGCCCTGGCCGGCCAGCCCCGGGAGAGAGTACTAGGCTACCAGGCAGGACAGGAATAGCCCCGCAGCTGCCTGTTCGGCAGCCACCGTGCGCCCCTATGCTGGACGCACTTTACATACGCGGCACGTCGTCATTTAATGTTGAACCTTCTCCCAGGGCTCGTCTGTCCGTGGTCACCACCTTCAAAAAGAAAAGTGGGTAGCTGTCGCTTTGGCAGAGGGGCGGTGGTCCAGACCCAGACAGGGTGGACGACGTTCCCGGTGTTCCCTCATCCATGTCTCCATGGAACATGACCACAGCTCTGCAACCTTCTTGCATAAGCATCTTGCATAAGCGGAGCACCTCTGGGCCTAGAGAAGATGCGGCTAGTCATCGGCAGCTGTCTCTGGTGCCACCGGTACTGAAGGTGCCTGGCTGGGGTGCTAGAAAACTCACGTCCACTGGAGCCCAAGCTGTTGCTTAATGGACTAAACGTTTGAGCCACCCACAATAGCTTAGGACTACCTGTAGATTACTTAGTTTTCTTTGAAAGTTAAGATAATCGTCTATAAAGTTCAGTCCAGCAGATGTACTGTGAGGACCTGTTGCAGGTTTTGAAGGAAATTGGACATGAGAAGTACTATTGCAATGCACTAAGGTAAATCTGAGAAAAAGGTGTAAGCAAAGTTGACTGACTTCGTAGGCAGAAGTCAGGCAGCTATCACTCTCCTTTTTACTAAAGTATGAGAGATTAAATACTTTACACAGAGTTATAGAATAACATGGAGTTCATTTTTTTCTTCCAAGACCTATGTTCCTACCCTTAAAACAGCTGTTTTCCTAGTAAGGTAGAGGCAGTAAAATCCAGAAACCCAAAGCTTTTCATTTTTAATTATTATCTGTTTTAAGTTCATTCATTTTTCCCTTTCGCCTTGGTATTACACCAGTGATTAACATCTTCCCATGTCTTTTCATTGTTTTTAAAGGGTAGAAAGGAGGGAAGTACATTATTTACTTCGCTGTTTGTTTGCTGTCTCTTGAGAATTTATTTGCCAGTGATTACCTCTGTTAGCATTTTCTTCTGTAGTTTGTGTGATCATTTGTTCAGTGTATTCCAATGTACAGTTTAATTCTGTTTGTAGATTTAAGATCCCATGGCTTACCTTCCCTAGGATTTCACAGATGGTGGCTGACTGCTGAGCAAATTGTTCCTCTGTTGAAACTGCAGACAACACTCTCACTGGATTCAGCAGGATTGTATGGATTGTAGCTGTTAGGACCAGGCAGTTGCACCTTGTTGTAATAAATACACATTCATTGAATATGACGTTAAATATCCTCCAGCAGTTAGCCCTCTGTATTCATTGGTTCAATGATAATTACACAAGTCAGCTCTCATCCTGTATCTGGAGGGCTTAAAGTATGCTTACCCAAGAAGTAAGTAGCAGTCCGTGGGTCACAAAACTGGAACCTTGCACAACCTCAGTTTGTTTTTCTGAAGAAAGTGAATTAAAAATCTCTTTTCTGGTCTTTGCTCAGTTAATTTTACTGTTGTTATGACTTTCTTTTTTTTTTAAATATTGATAATGGAGAGGGTTTCTAGCACAAAAGGTATACAGTACAAACAAAAACTAAAGCCATACTGTCATGTACCTACTTCCAACTTGTCTTACTTGACAGTGTTTTATACACAGGCACAAAAGGCACTAGGAATAAATTGATTTGATAAAATCATTGTCCCCAAGTATCTTTTCCTAAAGCTGCATTGTATTGCATTGTATTTGCCTAACAAAAATGTTGTGAAAATTATGCTGTACATAAAAATAGCCTCTGGAAAAGGAGGGATGTAGTCCCCAGAGGCATTTTTGCTGTGATTATAGTCCTCTTTGTTGAGGCCACTGTGCTAGATGGCAATTACAGCTAGTGTGAGAGCATTTGGACATTGGTTGTGTTGTGAAGCATTTGTGTAAGTTTCAATGGGAGCTCCAAACTGAAAAGTTTTGCTGAATACCTCATCATAGCCACGTCCTTAGGGGGACTTCATTCCCCACCCTTCCTCAGGAAAAAAAAAAAAAGGAGAACTTCTGCCAGACGTACTCTCTTCTTTTGACACAGCTAGGCAATAACTATATTGGGTACCAGCTGGGTGGGACCACTGAGGGGACTGACAGCAGTGGGTTTTATTTAACATACCTGCTATATGTGGACTCCATGAATCTGGTAGCTGAGCTTGCTTCTGAACTCTGCGCGAGACCAGAGAGCTTGTCTGTCTGTACGCACTACGCTCCAGGGAAAGTTTTTTCCTCTTGGCAAGGGCACTAATTTGCTCCATTTCATCACTATTGTCATATTGGTGCCTACATCAGTGCCTTTTGTCTCCAGACACCCACATACCATCCCACCCCCTTCTTAACCCTCTGCTATGACAAAAATCAATATTTGACTGCTCAAAATGCAAATTTTCACATCTCTTTCTTGTCCTTTACTTATTGATACTAATCCCTGAATCCCTTCTCTGTTGTTAGTCCCAAATGATAGTGATGCAGAATCTCACCTCACTCTGTTCTCACTTCCCTCCTATTTGATCTGATCGCCCCTTGTTTTGTTGTTTTGCGTACCTAGTCCTGAAATTATTTTTTCTAGTTATTTCCCAGTCTGAAAATCCCTCTGGCTTACCAGTTCTGGCAGCATTTTTACTGTGTTGTGCTTCAGGTCAGCTTTCTAGCGCTCCTCTGTGTTTCGCAGATCATTGTGCCAGAGATGTGTTAGGTACCCCTGGGTCATAATTAAGGAGGAAACCACATAAGGACATATAAATTCAAAGACAGTGGCAGCTCAGTGTCTTCCAGGAAGAAGTCCTGCAAGCAGATGTGCTGGCCCCTGAAGACATTCCAGAACACAGACTTTTTTAAGAATAAACTGGGAATACATGTTCATCAGCTTTTGAAGAGGGAGAGTCGGGGCTATAACAGATGAAAGAAAAGAAACCTTCAAAGAGTGGAGGTTATGTCAGGGAGTCGTTTAGAGGTTGCCTTAGAAAGATGGATAGTTTTGGAATCGAAAGGAGTATTTAGATTTCCTTAATTTCAAGCATAACTGTTTTTACTGCTTTTTATAAACAGTGGAGCTAGGTCACTTGACACCAGCCACTCTACGATCCAATTTGCTGGTTCATGGTTCTTTGGTCTGCAGTTTTCCATGCTTCAGGCTCACCTCTGATTTTATGTATTTTAACTTCAAATGCTTTTGAAAATAATTAAGTTTTGGGGGGTTTTATTTGGTTTTTAATAAAGCACTGGTTTTACGTATGATTAATTATATTAGCAGGTCTTTTTCCTCAGCAAGTGCCTGTCTCCTTATCCTTTGAAGCAGGGTACTGGTTTTGAGTACTTCACTGTTCTCATGGAAAGCCACCTATGTATGTCCAAATTTTGAGTGAGAGTTTTCACCTGTACATTAGACACGTCTTTTTTACATTCAGCAGCCAATACTTGGAGATTGCTCACCCTCGCTGGGCACACCTTTTACTGCTCCCAGTGTGTAGACTCTAGGGTCTGTACACCTAGCCCTGTGTGCAGTCCGCAGCAAAGCATGATTTCTTATTGCTGTTCCCACTCCTTGTTGATCACTATGGAGGTAAACATGATAATTGACAACAGACTTTAATGATCTTTCTGTGAATGCAGATGAGGAAAGCCTTCTGTCCTGAATGAGAGAGGTAAGAGAAGATAATGAGAGAAGATAACAGACAGGACAGGTAAAAGTACTCAACTGGGATAAAGAAGCTGTGGTGGGACAAAGGAATGAACAGAAGGAAATTGGGATGGTGATTTGGCATTGCAGTCCTCTGTCAGGGTGTGCTCCAGCACAAGCCCCAGTTTTTCCCTGAGCAATTTAATGTCAAAAAAGAAATTAAAGGGAATGATTCTTTATTTCTTGTCTGTTGGTGGCAAAGCAGTATCATTTGTGTCTGGATCTGGGAATAGGTGTGTGTCTGGGCTTCTCCTCATCATTGATAATTGGAGTGGTACTGCCTTATTCATGTACTATGTGAATGTCATTTTGGTTTTATGAATAAGGTTGCACTGTCTGTTTTTCACACTATGAACAGAATGTGACTCTTACCTTTCCATCTTTGATTGTGTTTATTATTGTTTTTTGGAAGAGTGGCTCCCACCTCATTATAGTTAGGGCCATACTGGCAGGCATAATTTGAAAAGATGTTAGTGTTTGTTGCACAACTATCTGAAGAGACTCCTTTTTCTTGCACTGATGCCTGTTCCAGCACACTTACTTGCCATCTTCCCATTTGGGCAAATGCATCTCTTTGGGCTTTGATCTAAACTGTCATTAATTCTTTTAATTATTATTTTCTGCATATTTTTTTTGTTAGTTTTATTTTTCATTTCAGAGATCTAGTTGACTGTGCAAATAGCTGTACTAACTGGTAACACACAGTGCATAGGTAGAATGAATGGCTAAGGCACAGAGAGAAAAGAAGGATGGTGGAAGCAAGAATCTCTCAGCTCACTTCAGTGCCTGACACAGCATCCTATAACAGTGAACCCTGAGTTCTTTTCAGAACGACTGCACATTTCCCTCTCCAGCTTCTCATTGGATTGTAAAGTTTGCGTCATAGAATCTCAAGTACATGGGGAAAAGTAAGTATAAAAATTACATTTCTAGTGTTTGGCTGTGAATTTTAGCTATGGAAATTATTATAGGGCCCTTTGATATAATGGAGGAAAGTTGGTCTTTTTTCTGAAATTACTTACCTGAGTGAATTCATCCAGTTGGAAGAAAATGAGGTGTTTTTTCACCCAAGTTCACTGGAGTTAACATTTTAGCTTGTTTCTAAATTCTCCCCTGAGTCATAATTATTGTTGCTAGCCTATTCTGTAAAATGGACTCAGCTGTACTGCAAGTATCTATAGGATTTTTCTTTCCTGTTACAGTATCATAGAAACCATCAAATACTACTTTTCTTACACCAATATGTTGTTGTTAGCATACGGCTGAGACAATATTCTTGCTAAAGAAAAAGACCAGTAGCAAGTGAGAATCCAACCCAATTTCATAAATATAATTAAAGAATAGTAGCTAAATGTCTGTACGTGAAGAAAAAGAAATCATCTCACATTTTCCTTCACAGTCTACCCTCATCTCATGAGCTCTAATTGGACTGGTTCCATTTGTACCTGAATCCTTCTCAGAGACTGCTGGAGACCCTTCACTAGTACAGGTAGTATTCAGCTTCTTTAGACATACGATTGTCTTCTGAGTGCTTGTTCTTCTATTTTTGTTCAGGTGCTCCATGAAGCTCCTGTTGTCACTGTATGTTCATGAAGTAACTTACTGCATGATGATACTGGGATTATATTTAGTTTTCTTTATCCTCTTCTTCTGTGAGAGGAAGCAGAAATCATGTCTTTAATTGATAAGAAAACCTGAGCACACTTTCCACAGTAAAATATGTAGAAATAACAGTTTAAGAGTGTCCCTTTTAACTTGGGTCTCTTTACTTCTCCCAGTACAATTCCTTTGGATTACATGCCTGCATTTCTTTGCATGAAACTTGCTCAGTGTAATTTGTTGGTCCTTGGATTGAAAAATAGTTTGTTTACTACAGCCATTGTCTTACAGAAGATGTGACCTGAAAGTGCTGATTTTATTAATGGGAAAGGAGGCTGGAAGAACACCAGCCTATCATCTAGGAAGTGTGGCAGGTTTTTATACTCTCTGTTCCACACAAGGAACAAGTTGGCATAGGGCACATTAGGACATACAGCCTCTGTTTCTGGGCGATTGAATAATAATTAATTCAGTCATGATTCTCTTTTCAAGGAGTTCACGGCCAGACTTGTGGCACATCCTTTTCTCATACCATCCACCGGCTTACTTGCTCCTGATTGGTGAAGAATTTAAAGGGTTTAGCAATCAGAAGAGTAGGGAAACCACTGGTGGAACACTATGTGCTCTACCCTGTTGCGGTAATAATTAAATGAATACCAAGACTGCAGAAATGGAAGTTCCCATTCATTGTTTATTAGTGTGAAATAAAAATGGAAAAATACTTGGCTATGTTTGATACAGCCTGTCAGATTTTAAGTCTGAAAGGAAATGAAGGACAGAAACACAGACACCAGTAAGAATGGCCCAGCTACAAAGACAGATACTGTGAGTGAGAAGTGTTTCTTTCCAAGCGGGTGACGCTAATTGTATACCTCAGAAACTCATTTTGCTGTGTCAGTTTACTGAGGACACAATTCTGGTGCTTCTGTTAAAACAGATAGATGAAACACACATCTCTGCAGATGCCTCCGTGCTCTGCCTGCTAAAGAGCGGAGGTGTACTGACAGTTTCTGTCAGGCCCTCTTTGATTCAATGCAAAGGACAGAGTGATCTCTTGATGAGGGCGCTTTCCTTTCCCAAATTTTCTTCTTCATATACTGATATAATTTAAATTTTCTTTTTTTCCCCATATCTACATTCAGTCTGCCTTTCCTTCTCTGTCTTTCTGCTGCTGGGAAGATTTTTCTCTTCTCTCTTTGTCCTTCTCATCATTTTTCCCTTTCATTGTCCCCAAGACTTCTGTTTTGTACATACTACTCATGGGATGTTATTCTCTGTGCTTACCGCTGTTTACCATGAAAAACAAGGGCCATTGTAGCTGAAAGTTTTCATGAATTATATTGACCATAATGGTGTGTAATACAGCATTACTGAGAAATCCTTATTAAGGTATCATACCTTCCTGAAAGGGAGCAGCCTCATGCTGCATTACTGGTAGTCCATGTTCAAAGTGCAGAGGCCTACTGTAATGAGTAATGGTAACTCTGGATCAGAGGTTACAGCAGTGGTGAGTCTTCAGCACAGTGTCGTGGGTGTGTAAACCAGCACTGGAGGAACCAACTGGTGAGGGAGAAGAGGAATCTGTGTGTGTTTTGCTGCTCACTAATTCAGGCAACTCATTTCTCCCAGAAAGTTCTGGAAATGTTGTACTATACATAGGACTCCTACATGTCCAGTTGTGCTTGCTTGTGCATTCGTTGTGTGAAATGTAGTGCCTGGAGAATGATGGTAACTAGCAAGTGAAATTAGAACATCTGTAGCCACAAAGCATCATTTTAGGTTTAGCTAGATTCTTAGTTGCTTATCTACAGATCATTTTTAGATGAGCTTTTGATTCTGTTATGTTATAAGAGTAAGAAAAAAAGGTACAAGAGGGAGAAAAGGTAAGGAATTAATTAAAGCAAAAAAAAAAGATTAAAAAAAAAAAAAGCTAGAAAAGTTTAGCCCCTGGTCAAACTTAAGGCTAAAACAGATTTTTTTTTCGTAACTGATAAGAATACTGTGCAGCTTTACTATGTGGGTAATGTATGATTTATGATCTTCTTAAACATTAATTCCCTTGCTGTTAATTGCTTACACTTTTGTAAATGATGTGATATTCATAATAAAGTACATTTTGTATGTAACTGTTTCTTAAAGTGATTTTGGTTTGGATTTTATTCTGAGTGATGCAAAAGACAGTTTTTCCTGCCTTTCTCTGCAGCAAATGAAACTGGCACAGTTCATGAGGAGGTTAGATTGCTCCCAGAAAATTTTCACTCCTTCTGGAAGAAATATAAAATACTGGTTCTAAATTATATCAAATTCTTCGGCACTCATAAACACTCTGCTCTTGCTTCCCTTCTATATCAACCTTAGTTCTTCTTCATCTCTTCTGTGTTGATTCCTTAGTTGGATAATTCAGAGCCACATATTTGTATTTTACATTTTTGATTCAGCAACTGAGAAATTGAAAAGAAAACAATGCAAATGAGAACATTTGTCAATATACTTCTTAAAAGTCTGACACCTTCTGTGGCCCTTTGCATTACACTGTTTTTCTTCATGCTGCAAAATGCTGATTATTCCATGAAACAGATATGATGTGTGAACCAGCTTAGTGTATAGAATGCATACTTCTGATAGTTAGCAGTTCCAAAAAAAACACTGCAAAAATCTTCATTAAAAAGGAAAGAACATGTATGGAGAGCCACCTTGAATATGACATTTCCATGTTGGAAAGCAAACAAATTTTTGTCTGTTCTGCAAGTCATGGCTCTCAACTTGCATATTCCCAATGTAAGTCTATGTATAGCATATAGTTATCACCACCACCAATATATACCAGTTCATTAAGTTCCCTTAACCTTTCGTGACCACTTCCTGAATACAACAAAGTCATGCTCACATGTACGCACGCTATGAATGTGACCTTTAAAAGCTAATTTTGAATATCTACCCAGGAAATGAACTCTGTAATTACCAATTTATTTTCTGGGAATGTACATTGGACAAGGTTTATGACCCTGAGAGACAGCACCTTAAACTTCATGCTAGCTCTCCCTGAGAGATAAGAAAGACTGGGCCTTCTAACCAGAAGAGTCATATTTGTACTATCAGAGAGAGAAGCAATACCCTCTGATTTATGTGATCAGTTAGAACTTGCCAGCGCAGATGGATTTTGTTATACCCTGTGCCACTTAATTCACTTTCTACTTTATCTATCCATCCATCCATCCATGAATAAAACAAACAAAAAAAAAGTGTAATCACTCCCAGCACTAAAATAATGAATAATAAATGACAATTTCTGGTAGACATTTAGTAAAAATTAGAAGGAACTAAATCCTCAGACTTGTTGCTTCCACTGTGGTAGAGGAATACAGCTACAGGCAATAGACAGTGTCATGTGCTCACTTAGTCAATTTTATGATCTGAGTTGCTTCGTCACCTCTAGTTCTGGCCAGTTTTCTGATCAACTCCACAGCTGTATATCACTCTCTGTTGTCATCAGCAAAAAATAATTCACCTTTACATGAGTATAATAGTGAAGACTATCTGGGTCACTGAATCAGGATGATGTATTTCCAGCACACCTGCAGGAGGTTACTGATTCAGGTCATATAACTACGGTGCTGGCTAACTGTCTCTGGAGCGGGTCCAAACGTATTCATTCCTGAATTGGACTCTTTTGATGCATGGACACATTTTGTTAACACTGCTGCAAGACCGTCTTAAGATGACAGAGATGCTGCAAGCATTTCTGAATAATATTTTTACTGTTGCCTCAGCTACAGGAAGTTATGCTTGAATACTGCTGTAAGCATTAGGAAAACAAGAATTCCTCCTCTAACAGAATGTGCTTTGGCTAGCACCAGGAATACAACAGGTGAGGACAAAACAGAAAACATAAACAGAGAAAACAATATAACACAGCCAGCAAGCTTTTCATCTCTAATGTCTTAGGGAGATGCTGTGAGGATGAGAAGTTAACACATGGATGCCAGCTGTAGTGACTAAATGTCTCAGGAAAACTTGTAGTTAGTTAATGAAATCCATTCACCGGTGACCTGATAAAACTCAGAAGAGATTACCAGATTTATTCTTGGAAAGGAAAGAAAGTGAAACTTAGAGAGACTCAACAGTCTCTAAACATGACGAAAATGTGACTGTTAATTCAGATTTTAATCTCCAGATGTTCAAATAAGTTTTTTGCTTTTTGGGGTCTTTTGAGACAACAAGTTGCATAATACATTGGAAAACCACCTGTAAATGTACACAAAACAAGATAGACAAAATCAGAAAACAGTTATATTCAGAAATAGGGCTGGATATTCTGTGAAAAAAATGCCGACATAATCTGAGAAGAGTTCTGGCTTTACCATGAACTCAATTTTAGGAAAACTAGGCTGCTATGCTGCCGCTGGAGCAAGCAGGAAGTGGTGACTTACGAAAGAAATTAGTGTACTGGGTTTATACTAACAGCAGCATATAGTATCTCAGTGCAACGATGCAGCTAAATCTAAGACATATTTGATGTGCAATATTGCATTTCTCCTTGTCCTTTCCCTTCTGTGTGCATTAGGAGACCATGGAAATGTTAAGAGGTGACTGGAGGTCATCTTGTAACCTGTGAGCCACCTCTCATGCCTATCATGCTTGTGTAGGTGAAACTCATTGTTACAAATGCAACTAAGATTTTCCTTCTGGCACAGACCCTCTATTTGTTGTAACACACTGGAAGCTCCAGGTAATACTATTCATTTTGTTTGAATAGACAGAAGCTACAAGTAGATGAAGAGCATCTTGTGCTTTAGACATGACAAGTCAAAAGCTTACACTACCCTTTTAAAACGTTTATGGTAAACTGATGTCCTTCATTGGCTGTTAAATAGCATAAATGCTTAAATTATTTGAAGCCTAATTAGAGGCAGTATCATTGTTCTATGAATTTCACATGGGCTTTTGCTATTGATCAAGTAACCTCAAGATTTGAACTCAAACTTTTAGGAAGCCCATAATATAATGAGTCTCATTAGTGTCAAACTGTTTGATCAGGAATCTGACTAAAAGCCATTTGACATTAATGAGAGTCAGTGTATTAAAGGCTGTTAAAATCAGTGCCATATACAGATGCAGGCCAAGTTAAGGAAGTGTATATGTGTGTGCGTGTATGTGTGTAATGTATTTGTCTATGAATTCAGTCCTATTCATGCAGTTGTTCTGCATAGCTTACAGAATAGGAAGATATAGAGACATACGGAGGATTGTTTACTGCTCACCTTTAAATTCCATTGATTTTACTGCAAACCTCCTTAATTTTTTCCCTGCCTTATCTTATACTAGTTTCAAATTCTCTCAAAAGACAGATGCAGGTCCTCAAGCTGTTAAGATGTAAAATTGTCAATATTACATATTTCTTACTATAGGCTCAGCAGGAGATTAAGCAGTGAAATTTGAACCTTCTTGAATCTGTGTCTTCCAGCAAGACAATAAAAAAGGGCTGACTGTGCTGAAGGATCTGAGAATGTGAGCGCAGCAGCTCATTGTTGGAACTTCATAATTAGAATATTCATTTCACATTGGGATGTGGTTGAATCCCCTGTGTGTGAGCTATTCAGGCAGCAGGACAGAGGAGATAAAAGGCTGCATAACATGCGCATACATGTAACGTATATTTTTGCACTCCTAGAACTAACAGATAATAAAACCAATCCTGTTTAAACTCATAAATATCTTCACCCGGTGTCTACAGGCAAAACTAGACATATCTAAAAGGCAAATATTTCAAAGTTCTGCTCTTATTCTATGTAATCATTGTCTAATATGTTTTGCAACTTATGCATAATGTTTGCTGCTAATTGAGCTCTGACGTGCAGCCACGTGGTTCAAATGAAAGATAAAATATATGTGCCATCAGATTTCCTTTAAGGATATGTTTAGGTGTATTTGAAAGTTTGGATGCAATTATAAAATGCAATTGATATGCCAACAATTCTGTTATCTTACTGCGTGATCCTTTTAGGGATGGTCAGTCTTCTGACTCCATTTTATTTGTGTGGTTAGAATATGTGTCAGAGTCACTTATATGTTTGTAAAGTTATCTGTATAATTTTATCTGGATGTGATGCTTGTGTTTCCTTCACAGGCAGTATGAGATATTTTCTTTATGGCTATTTTGAAAAAAACAGGCAATAAGTCATGTTACAGTCTCTTAATTTCCTTTTTAGTTAAGTATTTGAGGACAACACTCAGGCTTTTAAGGGGTTTTCTTGTGGTTTTGGTTTTTTGGGTTTTGGGGTTTTTTGGTGGGGGAGGAACAGAATTGTGCTTGTGACTATGCCTTGCAGGACAGCAGGGTTTTTTTTGTTTATTTACACTTTTCTTTGAAGATCAGGATCTCACATGCATAGAGGTGTCTAGTGTGGATAAATTTTTGAAAGGTGCTCTGTAAGATGTGCTGCTTATGTTGTACTGCACATCTTAATTAGTGATCTGGGTTTTTTCTTCGTGAGGCAGGGGCTAGATAAACAGGTACCTGAGATTAAGATCTTTTCCGTCTGCAGCTTTTACAATGCAGGCTGCTTTATATTTGCTTTGTTTTGTTTTTGTTTTGTTTTCTTGTTGTTGTTGCTTCCTTTCTGATCCATAGTTTGGTTTAGTTACCCACTCTAAACCACTTTGCAGAGACCAGGCATTTATCAATGTTTGCAGAGTGTGCCATCCCCTTCCTGCCTGGGAAGCAGAAAGAGAGCATGGGGTGATGTTGTGATGATGACCTTTGGCAAGCTGAGATGCAAAGCACCCCGTAGGAATTTCCTCCAGCACAGAGGTATTTAACAAATTATTCAGTTCCATGGTGGGACCTCGTCAGTAGGTGGTCCACTTCAGTGTCTGTCTGTCTTTCCTTTTCCTCCTCTTTGTTTTAGAGAAGCTGCAGTAAGGGGGGGGGGG
>VZRL01003982.1:2009-13207 GCA_013397895.1 Origma solitaria | reverse complement strand
GGGGAAAAAAGGAAACAAAACAAAAGCCAACGATTAAACTGGAAAGACATGTGATCTGCATAATTGCTCTAATTGCAGCTAGTTCTGCAATGAATAGTCCTGATGTCAAATTCAGCAACGACTTAGGAGAAAAAATATCTCTGAGTCCTTTACTATAACATGAAAGACATAAAGAAACTCTTACGATCATTACCATTCAGTTTAAAGAGCCAGTGACTAATTAAAAGGGAGTGTAAACAGTCCCATTGTTTAATTATTGAAGAAAGGATTAAATTGGCAGGAATAAATAAACAAAATTAAACTATGCACCTCTCTAGCCTTTTTGAGTTGCACAAATTGGTATACAGCCATGCATGGGAGAGGTAGTGGTCAGATGGGATTTTTTACATGATTTTAGAAAACACTGTATCAAACATAGACTACTCCAAAAGTTGTGCTACTCCAAACGTTCTGCTGTCTCAGGATTCCCAAAGAAACAGAGAAGGAAATCCATGTGGACTATCGTCAGAAGCTATATTGTCATCCACAGACCTAATACACAGTTTAGAGAAAGGAAAGCTAGCCAGCCCTGGCTCCAGGGTTTACTATGGCCTTGCATGGGACACTCCATGTCCTTTTCCTGATTTCTTTATCTTTAAGTTGGGATAATAAAACATAATTATCTGTTTAATTCTTGTGTTATGAAACTTAGTGTCTGGATAATGCATTTGATGTAGAGGAGCAAAAGATTTATAAGCCTCTTTGAAAATCTGTTCTTGAGATATGAACAGTGTTGAAACTTCTGTTCGTATTTAGGAAGCCCATTTTTACAGAGAGGAACCTAATAAGGTTATCCAAACGTAGTGTCTAGTAATAAAGAAGAGGCACCTGAGAAAAATGTTTGTCACCTACGTGGCCCTGGAGTATGGCCCTTGAGCATACTCTGGTTTGAAAAATGAGTAATGTTTTTCCTGTTTCATTTCTACTTCTATTTAGTAGATATAACACAGAAATAATTCCATCTTCCTTTCTTTTCTTTGAAAAATTAGATGCTTTAATCTTTGTGGTGGGTTGACCCTGATCAGCAATTAAGCACCCACCAGCTGCTCATTCACTCCCCCTTCATCAGAATGGGGGAGTGGACAAAAAAAGCAGATATGAGGAAAACCTCATAGGTCAGCATAAAGACAATTTAATAAGTGAAGGGGAAAAAAGTAGAGGGGGAAAAGAAAAGCAGAACCCAAATGATAAAAAGGCAGTGGCTCACCACATCCCAAAACCAGGCTGATGTCCAGTCAATCCCTGAGCAAGGAAAGTCTTTGGAAAGACTCACCCCCAAGTCTTTCTTGCTAAGCATGATGTTAGATGGCACAGGACATCCCTTTGGTCTTTTTGGGTCAGCTGTCCCAGGTGTGCCCACTCACAGCCTTTTGCCAATCCCTGGCCTCCTGGCCCATAGCAGGCAGAGTGAGAAACAGAGAAAGCCCTGATGCTGTGCAAGCACTGCTCTGTGGTTGCTGAAACATAGGTGAGTTGTTAGCAGTGTTTTGGTCACAGAAGCCATGCTGGCTGCTGTGAAGAAATTTAACTCCATCCCAGCCAGACCCAGTACACTGTTGCATTATCCAAAGGGTTTTTTAATGGCATTTGCGTTCATTCTAAAATTTTAGTGTTTTTTCACATTCTGTGTGTGTATATTGGACTGAGATGTCTCTAAGCCTAGTTTCAGGCTCCTCATTCTCTGACATACAAGTAAGATTCATATCAGAGATTATTTATACCCAATATTTATATTTATATTCAGATATCAAATCCTTAGATTCAGGCATCCCAAAAGTTAGGAAATTTAAGATTTACATTTGAGATTCGTGCTTTAGGACTATCTTTTGTATTGAAGATGGGTAAAATAAAAGAAAGCAAGCTAAAATAATGTGGTAGTCAAGATACAGTGGGTGCCATCCTCTTTAAAAGATTGAAAACATTCCACTAATTATTTTTGATCTCTTCATTTTTGTGCATTTTTGTACTTCCTTGTGCTTTCCGTGACAGAAAGCTAAAGAGACTGCTCTGGTGAAATATCTGCCCTGCCTGGAGGTGTGAATTAGTGTGAATGGCATAAAAAAGCCTATACTAATGACATTTCCTGTCCAGTTTTGCTGACTATATATTAAAATGCAGACATATTAAAAATGTCAGCTGACTTTGCCTTGTTCCATGCCTGTCATCACATCCCTTTTTACATCCTTTACCCCCTGCTCCCTATTAGCCTGTAGGTACATCTTGGTGCCTGTGTAGTCCCATTTCATAGAAACAGTATACTTTGAAAAGGGTATACTTTTTTTCCTGATCAAGTGATCATGGGTACTCAGCATTATGGAGCAGGGTGGCTTTTGATAGTGAATACTGGTGTAGAGTCATGTTATTATAAGACTGAATGTGGACCATGCTAGTTATTACAGGGTATTGTTTCCCTCAGTTAATATATTATATTGTGTGATACTAATTAACCTTCCTTCCTCACTGTTGTACTAACGTGTGCCCTTATGGTAGACTGACCTCTGAGACTGAAAGCTTTATACTGTGTTTGCCACCCTTTCCTTCCTTATGACGTCCTTCCTCAGTTCTCCAGAATAAATGAGCAGTTGTGGAAGACAAGGCAAAGAGACCAGCTTCAGGAATGAGGTTGCAGTTCTTTCATGCCCTTGCAGCCACCATAAACTACTGACTTTGGAGGCTGAGTAAGAAAAAAGCTCAATTATATTCTACCTTTCTGCTGATGACATTTACTATCCTTTGTTTTGCTGGATGTGGCTGCTTGTCTAGCCCCTTGTGATGGAGTGTTCCTCCATCTTCGTTTGGCACTTTGACTTGAATGTGGGCACCAAATAAAACAGATGTTATGCAAAAACTGTGGCCCCTGGGGAAAACTGAAACCTGGATGTACCACAAAGAAAACAATACTGGAAAAAGAGCTGGGTGGAAGGAATGAACTTCAGAAAGCTTTCTTAATTCCTTAATTCTTCTGTGAGTAAAGGGGATAACTAAAGACGATATAATTTCTTTAGACTGAAAATAAAGGAAGCAGCAAAGAAGACAAAAGTTCTCATTGTCTCCAGGGATGGATGGGTATAATAATTCTGAGTTTAATAATTTCTTTGGGCAGAATAGAATATTGAGAAAGCTTAATCCTATCTGAAAAATTATATACTCCACTAGAAGTTGAAAAAACATATGGATGACATAGAGCATTCAGACAGAAAGTAAAATAACAGGAAAGCTCACAATTTCTTCTTGTAGAGCAGACTCAAATCGATTTAGAAATTTTAGATTCTGCATCCCCTGAGGAGGCCAAATTTCAAACATTCTGGAGTACTGAGTACTCCAGAGAAGACAGAGGAAATATCTGTAAATCGCAGAAGGTATTTCCCCATATCCAGATGAAAACTCATGGTAGGCAGTCAGTATTCCAGTAAAGTGGAGAAAATAAAAATTGTTACACAAAAAGAAATGTAAAGAAACACAAAGGCTTGCATGTAGTGCAGATTTAGAGTACAGCAGAGCAACACGGTCTGTATGAGCTGGTACTCAGCAAGCATTTGCTTGAGTGCTGAAGTGTATGCATATGGAGCACACCAGACACTGAGAATAACAACAGCACCATTAATTTAGGGGATTTTATCCAGGGCTGTTAAGCAGTATGGGAAATTACTGGTCTATTAATTTGAAAGTGATTACAGTATCTATTAAATTACTTTGGACATTGTTTCTGGCCACAAATGACACAAAAAGCAGTATTGTTTACACTGAAGAAAAGCCAATACCTCTGTAAGCAAACAATTAAACTGTAGGTTTCCACTGCTAAGCCTCTCCTCACTGCAGGCACAGGGAAATAAAATGTTTGGATAGGCAGGAATTTGCTGTAGTATTCTATGCTGAGCCCTGGAGCTTGTCAGTAGAAGACTCCAGAAAAACTGAGGAAGGATTTGAGGACCTCATACAAAACACTCTGTCCAGTACTGAGAAAAAACAAAACAATCCATGTTGCGTGATTTGTACTCCTAGAAATCCCCTGCAACTTTAGGTGGAGGATTAAAAGAGGATTTAACTAGTTTTATTTGCTATGGTTCTGTGTTCAGAAATACCAGAGCTGTACACAACCAGATCACCTCCTAGTACAGATTTGGACTGGCTCAGGCCTGAGTGTATGACTACATTTCTGTCAAATCAGCTAAAACCCACAGTACACTATTTATTCTGGCTTCATGGTCACTGCAAGAGGACAGGTGATATGTGATCTGCCAGGACAATGTTATCCTTTAAATACTTTTGTTTTGAACAAATTTGGATCCACAGTATGAGTTTGAGCTAGCCAAACCATTTTTTCTTATGAATCCACAATATTTTGGAATCAGCATATGTACCCTAATCCATCCATTTTCATGAAAGCATGGCTGAGGAATCAGTGGGCCAAGAGGGTGTAGTGGGCAAGAAAGTGGATCTCCTTCCACTTGCATACAGATTTCATTTACCAAGGAATAAGTACATAGGAAATAGAATGTAATATATTACAACTAGGATGGTGGGGCCCTCCTTCTTCCCTTTTGGAAAAGGAGACACACCATATTTGAGAGTTTGCCCAGACAGGCAGTATGTTTCACTGCTGAGAACCCCAAGGCTTTGCTCAACCACATACGTGCTCTCAGAAGTATTGCTAGCATTTCACGGAAGCTCTGAGGTTCCTGAATACATTTCAGGGAATTTAAGTCAATATAAGTGTAGGGTTTTAAGTTCAGTTGATACAATGAATAAGTGTACATGCTTTCAGCATGTTATACTGCCAGTTATACTTCAGAAAGAAACCAAAACAAATTATAATTGCGGTTTTGTTTTTTAGCGATTTAACCAGAAGTGAACCTTTCCTGGAGAAGCAGGGCATGATAGGAGTCCTAAAGCTCATAGCCAGTGTGCTTGAGACAAAAGCTTTCCCTGAAGCTTGTCAGATCAGTTACAGAATCACAGAATTGTAAGGGTTGAAAGGGAGCTCAGGAGACCATCTAGTCCAACCTGCCTGCCAAGGCTGTGTCACCTAGAGCATATTACACAGGAACGTGTCCAGGTGGGGTTTGAATGTCTCCAGTGGGAGACTCCACAGCCTCTCTGGGCAGTCTGTTCCAGTGCTCTGCCATGCTTAATGTAAAGCAGTTCTTCCTCATGTTGAGGCGAAACTTCTTGTGTTTTAGTTTATGGGCATTGCACCTTGTCCTGTCACTGGGCATCACTGAAAAGAGTTTGGCACCATCCTTTCAGCACCTGCCTATGAAATTTTCATATCCATTAATGAGATCCCCTCTCAGTCTTCTTTAGACTAAGCAGGCTCTGTTCCCACAGTCTCTCCTCATTAGAGAAATGCTCCAGTTCCTTAATCATGTTTGTGCCTCTGCTGGATCCTCTCCATTAACTCCTTTTCTTTCTTGCACTGAGAGCCCAGAGCTGAACACCACATTCCAGGTGTAGCCTCACCAGGAGCTGAGTAGAGGGGGAGGATCACTTCCCTTGACCTGCTGGTCACACTCTTCCTGAAACGCCCCAAGATATTTGCCCTCCTGGCCACAGGGGCACACTTCTGGCTCATATCAACTTGTCATTCATCAAGACTCCCCAGTCCTTCTAGCAGATGAGACCTGTACTGGTACTTGGGGTTCTTGCTCCCCAAGTGTACAATCCTACACATGACTTTGTTGAGCCTCATTAGGTTTCCCTCTGCCATTTCCGCAGCCTGTCAAGGTCCTGCTGCATGTCAGCAGGTGTATCAGGTGTAACAGCCTTCAGGTGTATGAACCACTCCCCCAGTTTGGTATCATCAGCAAACTTGCTGAGGGTACCTTCTGTCCTTTCATTCAGAAAAACAACATAAGACTGGAGCTAGAGAGCGCCACTTACTATAGGCCTCTAAATGGATTCTACTTCACTGATCATGATCCTCTGAGCTCTGCCATTCAGACAGCTCTTGATCCACCTCACTGTCCTTTCATCCAACCCACAATTCTTAAGCTTATTTACAAGGATATTATAGGACACAGTGTCAAAAGCCTTGCTGAAGTCAAGGTAGCCAACATGCACTGTTCTCCCCTTGTCAACCCATCCTGCCATGCTATCAGAGAAGACTATCAGACTTGTCGACTTGTCAAGCATGATTTCCCCTTGTTGAGTCCAGGCTGACTACTCCTGATGATGTTCCTTTCTTCTACATGCATGTGGATGACTTCCTGTATTCCCTGTTCCATCACCTTTCCAGGGGTGGAGGTGTGGCTGACTGGCCAATTGTTTCCTGGGTCCTCCATCTTGCCTTTTTTGAAGATTGGGGTAACACTGCCCTTCCTACAATTGTCAGGCACCTCTCCCATTCTCTTTCAAAGATGATCCCATCAGGGCCCATGGATTTATTGGTGTTAAATTTGTCTAGTCAATCTCTAACCCAACCTCTCTGACCAAGAGCATGTCATCCTTTCTGCAGCCTTCTTCTCTTGCCTTCAAAGTCTAGGATTCTTGGGAGCCATCCTCAGCAATGAAGACTGGGGCAAAGAAGGCTTTCAGTAATTCTGTCTTCTCTGTGTCTTCCATTACCAGGATACCCCTCTGATTTATCAGTGGCCCTACATTTTCCATAATCCTTCTTTTGCTTCCTGGAGATGACCTGATGTATGTTGTAGCCACACATCAGCAAGATCAAGCAAGAGATAAGGGAGAAACATGAGTGAATGATATAGAGCAGCCCTACTGGGGGGCATTCCACAGTTAAAGTGGATTTAATGTGACATGAAACATGTCATATTTCATATCTTGATTCCACAAATAGTGTAAGCCAACATGGACTAGCCCTCTTGCAAAGACACCCCAAACCAGTCTGTGATTTCTTCCTTGATTTTTGTCTTCCTCCTCCTAAAGGTGTTAAATCTGTACTTTCTTTCTCTCTTTCTCTCTTTTACTTTGCTGAGTTAATTTTAACCTAGATCGATTTCCCAATCCACTTCACTGCACAGCCACACAAGAGCTTGGGTTGTCAGGACCCATTTTTGGAGCACTGGGTTTGACTTATGTTGATACAAACTATGTAATTTAGCTGTGCGGTTTAACTAGTTAAAGCACCTATTTCATCTAGGTACAGAGAGAGAGGTGTTCTGGTTCCTGCCAGGACCGGGGTACTTGTTTGCAGTAGTCAGGAGGAGGCATTGCTGAGGGGTGTGGCTAGGACCTGGAGGTTATTCTGTATCACCTCACATCCTTGCTAGAGGCAGAAGGAAAGGGACTCTCACTTATGATGAGAAGGTGTTCCTTCCCCTCTAAAAAAACACGGTGGCAGGGGAGGAGAAAGAGCTGTCCGGCATTGTTCATTGTTGTGGGCTTCTTGGTGAGCTTTTTTTTTTCTTTTTGCATGTGAATCACTCTCTCTTTTGTACACTTTTTTTATCAGTGTTGTTGTTGTTACTATTTATTTTGTTGTTTTATTACTGTTTCCAGTAAATTGTTCTTATCTCAACCCATGATCTCCACGTTTTTGTGCGTCCAATTCTTCTCTCCCACAGCCACCCACAGTGGAGAGGGAGTAAAGGGAGAGGGAAGTGAGCAGCAGGATGGTTTTATTTGGAGCACTAAACTGGTGTGCACCCTTCCTAAACCATGACAAGAGGAAAAGAAACTCTGACTTGGTTATCACTTTTCAGTCTCCAGTAATTAACATGCTCATCTTAAAATGCTCTTTGTTTCTCACAGATATGTTGTTCTCAGATAAGCTAGTCCACAGATGGTGCTAAGTAAGTGTGTACCATACTGTGAATATAACTGACTACAATATGCAACTACATAGAAAGAACAGTTTGTCTGTTTATGAGGTTATGTCTGTCTTTTTATTGTGTACATTTTTTAATGTTACTCTCTTAACTTCGAGAGAATGCTGTGGCAGTATGGACTGTGCCATTGAAGGCTGAGGTTGCCAGATAGAGATTGTGGACAGGGGGCTGTGAATCTCTTTTTGTTGTTATGCACAGCTAATTAAAACCAAATAGAAATTAAACAAGATCCTTTGCAAGGACCTTAAGCCCTTGAATGATTGCTACAAATGTCACCCATAATATTCTAAAGAACTTGTAGTCTTGAGAGAAGGCAGGAAGCACTGGATGGGGACAGAGATTAAGCAGGGTAGTTTACCAAAACAAGACCGAGCTCTGATACAAGGCACTCTAGAAAACTCGGGAATATTTTCAAAACTGCCTGAGCTCTAATCTTTACGATGTAGACTGAGTTTCCTGCAAGAACTTCTATTTCTTCAGCATGCTTGTTTGGAGCTGGCTTTGTAGTGATGACAGTGATAAGCAGCTGTGGTGAGACAGATCATGCAGAGCTACTTGATCCATTGCTTTGCTTGGCAGGCCACTTCTATTTTGTTTCTCCTGTTGTTTTCTTTGAGAAGAAGGATGCTGCATGTGTGCAATCTTGTTGATTGCTCCCCAGATTTTTCAGTGGTCCTGAATATCTCTGTATGGCCACCTGTCGTGTTTACAGGAAAAAGGGTTCCAATATAGGTATTCTACTCCCATCTACATAATTTCTGATGGACTGTTAATAATGGGTCATTCATGGCAGCTGCCCAGTGCACACCCAACCCCTCAGGCCATGGGCTGGGTGTTAAAAGAGAAGAGGCAAACCTTGTGAGGTGGGGTAGTTTGTCTTCACCATGACTCAGCTGTGATAACTCTGTCCAGGGAAGCAGCAGCACCGCCCATCCTGAGGGGGTCATCTCTGCTAATGGGCCATGATGAACTGAATAGGCACCAGCAGAACATACAGCTCGAATAACCATCAAGGACTCCAAAAATACCCTATGACTCATAGGACTACATCCATTGTCAAATTCCCCACCCTGGGGCAGGTACAACCTCAACCCCACCATATGTAATCTTGAGGTTTGGGGGCTTGGCATTTAGCACCACCATTTAGCAGAGTCAGAGGCAGCCCCAAACTTCCACAGGAGAACCAGACCTTCTACACGACCATAATTTTCGACAAGACTACAACCTTGCCTTCAATAGTGCTGCAACCACCACTTAATCAGACTGTGACCACCATGCTGACCAGCAGGGTGCCAGGTTGTACTCTATGGGTTTAAACCTGTTTTTCTATATCATGGCATTTATTATAAATTGTAACTCTGAATTGAAATCTCTCTCAAGGGGTTTGTGTGCGGTTCATTTCTGTTGCAGGTTTACTTTCAAACTGGTACACTGATTCGTCCCAAGCAGGCCTAGAGACATTTCAGAGACACAGTCAAAGAAGTGGGTATTTGCTTTATTCAGCGCGCCAGGTGTGGGGGATTCACTCCTCCAAACACACACACCCCGACACTTCCAACACACTGTGTTATGGGTAACATTCATGAATGTTCATTACATTCCCTGGGATAGGAATGGTTATACAAATTATTTCTCAGAAATCAATCATATCATTAGCATGTGTGCCACGCATGCGCTGTGCATCCTGGTGGTCTTCGGAGGTCTTCTCGTGATGAAGATCGGGTAGTCTTCATTACAGTGCATCTTCCACCTTTCTCTCTGGAGCATCTGCAGTCCTTGGTGGTTCTTCAGCGGTTTCCGTGGTGGCTTCCAACAGATTCTTGTCCCTCTTATTTTGACAAGATTAAGAGAATTCTGTTTTCCTAGATTTTAGAATTTACATATTCTGTCTCTCAATAGTTAGCTTGAGTTACCTATTGACTACCTGTTTCTCAATCCCCCATTTTTCTTTGGTCATTTGTAATTCTTTATAAATCTTGTATGTCACGAAAGTAAGTATCTTTCTTTAGCTTACTTCTAAGTTTTTACTTTTGCCATTGAGCATAAGCATCGCGATTCCAAGTATATAATATCATACAACAATAACTACTAAGACAGACAGTAAAAAACAATGCAATAATACAAGTAACTATTACGAACAATTGTTTAAGCCAGGATAAGTTGGATAACCATGCTGTAAGTTTGTCCTATACCTCTTTAAACCTTTAAGAAGTGTCATTAAGATGATTTATTGCAATGTTCACTTTGGATAAATAATTTTAATAGTTTTCTAGGTATGACTATGAAAATTTTTTATTCTAGCCTATCTATCTGTTCTTGTTTGTCCCTTCTCTTTTTGTATTTAATTTAAATTATTAGTGTCATATGGTGGGGGTTTCTTACCTGTAAGGATGCTACAATGGATTAAAGCTAGGGCTTGAATTTGAACCCCACCAGCTGCTGTCTTTGCTGTTTTGTCTGCCATAGCATTTCTCAGTTCAGGGATGGTGTTACCCTGGGAGTGCTCTTTACAGTGCATTATAGCCACTTCCGAAGGTTTTAGCACTGCTTGCAATAACTGTAAAATTTCAGTAGCATGCTTGATTTCTTTCTTCTGTGAGGCTAATAAACCCCTCTCTTTCCTGTGAGTGTGTACCACCCCAAAAGCATACCTTGAATCAGTCCAAATGTTGACAGGCTTTTCTTCGGCTGATGCCAAGGCTCGAGTTAGGGCTATTATCTCAGCCTTTTGAGCAGATGTCCCCACAGGTAACAGTTCTGCCTCAATGACAGCATCTGTGGTTGTAATTGCATACCCAACAAGGTGCTTGCCGTTTTTGACATAACTGCTTCTATCTGTATACCAGTTTCCTGCATTTTCCAGTGGCATGTTCTTCGGCTGGAGTCAATGCAGTCATGCTGTACGGGCTCCTCAGTAACTGCCCTGAGGGTAAGCTGCTGAATTTAACATGTTGGTTACCTGGATACTCACATAGGACAGATTGATATCTGAGAAAGCGAGATGGGGTTAACCAGTGATTCTCATTCTGCATGAGCACTGCTGACACTGTATGAGAGCACAGCTGCCATTGCATGCAGGCAGGTGGGCCATCCTCAGCTGACCACATCCAATTGCTTGGAGAAATAAGCCACTGGCCTTTTGCAGGGTCCCACCTTCTGTGCCTAAAGTCCCAGCATCAGTCCTTGCTTCTCATGTGAGAACAACAGAAAAGGTTTAGTGATAAACTGCCTCCTTCTTGTTGTCTCCAAAGGCTCTCTCTGCCCCTGCCAGTCCGTATCCCAGATATGTAACTCTCTGGAGGGCTAACTGAGCTTTTTAGGAGAGACTTTATGTCCACTTAGTCCCAGAAAATTTAAAAGACTTACAGTCCA
>VZRL01003981.1:0-43526 GCA_013397895.1 Origma solitaria | reverse complement strand
GGATTGGGATGAAATGAGGGGCAGTGAAAAGGAGCAGAAGTGGCCCAAATTCTAGGGACGGAATTTCTGAAATCAGAAATGAAAGTCAGAAGTGCAGGCGAGAGTAGAAAGTGAGGAAAGGAAAGGTTTAACAATCTGGGGGAAAAATCTCTGCACCGAAGGGCAAAGAAGCAACTGGCATGGCATGAGCTGAAATGTAGGGAAATGGACTAAAGCTTGCCAAATGGATCCTCACTGAAATCGCAAGATTTCATTTCCGTTCATGAAATCCCAAATTACGAGAAGAATTGGAACAAGCACTTGGGTCAGGAGATATCATCAAATGGAAAGCGAGTGTAACTAACAGAGACAATTTGGAAATGGAGCGAATCCAAGGCAGTGGATTGCAATGAAATGAGGGGCAGTGAAAAGGAGCAAAAGTGCCCCAAATTCTAGGGATTGAATTTCTGAAATCAGAAAAGAAAGTCAGAAGGGCAGGCAGGAGAAGGCAGCAAGGAAAGGAAAGGCTGAAAAAACTGGGGGGAAAAATTGTGCGCCGAAGGGCAAAGAAGCAAATGGCATGGCATGAGCTGAAGTGCAGGGAAATGGACCAAAGCTTGCCAAATGGATCCTCACTGAAATAAAAAAATTTCATTTCATTTAATGAAATGAATTTAATAAAAGGAAATCAAATCCCAAATTGTGAGAAGAAGTGCAACAAGCACTTGGGACAGGAGATATGACCAAATGAAAGGTAAGTGGAACTAACAGGGACAATTTGGAAATGGAGTGAATCCAAGGCAATGGATTGGGATGAAATGAGGGGACGTGAAGTGTAACTCGGACTGGGGATGGGGTGGGTACTTCCTCTGCGTGTTCCAAAAATGTCTCTAAGGCTCATCTGAGAACACCCCGGCCAGTACCAATTCGGCACCATGCAGGCAGACCCTTTGTCACCTGTGCCCATGGAAGACACAAACACGCACACAGCCCAGAGCTTTGATAGCTCTTGCCTTACAAAGAAGCAGAGAGCCCAGTCGTATGGAGTTCCGAGGATGCTTTACTTGCGAAGGTGTCCTGCAAGGAAAGAGGAAGAATGGCTGTTATTAGCCATTTATATCGAGGTCCAGGACCAATAGGGTTGAGGAGAAGGCGGTGCGATGGAGCCACAGGCAATGGGAAGATGGCAGGGGCGGAGTCTGTGATTCACCAAGAGGCAATGGGGAAAAGGGAAGGGCAGAGTCCAAGGTACTGAGCCCAGAAGGCTTTCATATTGTCAAGTCCATTTTTTTCAGGGGCTGGCAAGGCACAGCCAAGTGCATTACTTGCTGCGCAGTTCTCCCATATGCGGTTTTCATTTTTTTCGTTGCTCAGGGCCGCCCCCCTCTCAGTTAGTATATTTTTGGTTATGTGCCTGCGGCTGCTGCTGATGACTCTGGCAGCTTGCCGGCAGCGGTGGTTGCTGCTCATGACACTGGCAGCTGCGGCAGGCCCCTGGCTCTGATCCTGTTGGGACACTTATTCAAACAGTGTTAGGTCTCTTAGGGTCATGACTGTCCCTACTGATGTGCCCCATCCGCCCGCAATTAAAACGTCTAAGAGGTGCCCTCTTGACTCCAGGTGGAGCATCCCTCCCTCCTGTGCTCCCCTGCACCACTGCACACACCCCCACAGACCCCCTCCTCGATGTCGTGGAGGTAGGGTTACCTGACACCGCTAGCCGCATGCATGCCTCGATCATCTGCTGAAGCGTCGGTGGTGGTTTGAGAGGCAAGGCAGTAATAACTCTTTTACAAGCCTCATTTGCATAAAACTTAGCCACATTATAGAGGCTTTCCTGTTGTGCCTCTGTCTCCCGAACCTGCCTGCCAATTGCCTCTCGCAGACATTCTGCGAACGCTATGAATGACTCACTAGGACCCTGAGGGGTCTTGGTGTAATGCATGCTGGGGGCACCCTCTGTGGGAACGAGGAACAGCACACATTCGGCCACTTGTTTCAAGTCAGTAAGAACTTGAATCGGTAGTGCGTTTGCCTGATCTTGTGGCTTAGTCCAATTTCCCTCCCCGCGTAACTGGTCCAATGTCAGGTGGTCAAACTCTGGGGTGTTTTGATATATGGCCATAAGGCTGCCCACCTGCCTCTTCCAGGCTGCCTCCCACAAGGTATTCAGAGTGCGACAATGAACATGACATAATGGTTTTTAAATCATGTGGGAGATAAGGATCGGCTATCATTGTAGCCTGGAAGAGGGGGTTGAAACACGGGGAGTTGCGGCCAGACTCTTTTCCCACCTTGCACAACTCCCTAAGCTGACTAAAAGTGAACTACTCCCAGGCAGGCCGGCCCATGCGGCTGAACTGCACGGAAGCGNCTCCTCTTCCCCGCCTAGGCCCCGGCCCCCCCTGGCCCCACATCCGGTCCCCATGGCGTGGGAACTGGAAGCAGCGATAGGGTGAGCGTGGGAACCGGGAGCCGGGACAGAGTGGGCGGGGCTCTCGTTGACATAGGGTGAAGGCAGGACGGGAGGGGTGGACCCGACGCAAGGGGAGGGGCTCAGCGCAGGCACATCCCATGACGCCTGGGAGGGGCCCGACGCAGAACCCGATGATGTCATTGGGGGAGGGCCCAAGGGAGGTCCATGGGAGGAGCAGTTGTGCAGAGCAGGAAAATTTGAGGGACACTGGGAAGGTGGAGTCATTTTGGCGGGTTGATGAAACGAGCCACCATTTTGTGGGCAAAGGACAGGAAAATCGTGCCTCTGGGGGGACAAGATGGTGGGGCAATCTCCTGCCTCGGTGCCATCTTGTCCCATTAAACTGAATGGGGACACAACCGGGGACAAGGGCGAGGAAAAAGAGTTTAGGGAAGGAGCCCAAATGGAGTGAATCCTGCCCGAGCAAGGGGAAGAGAGGGTTGGAGAAGCGCCCGGGAGCTGGTGGCAACCCAGCGTCATCTGACAGGATGCAGCTTCTCAATCCCCTCTAAAAGGGTTAGAAGGGTTAGGAACTCGGGAGGACAGGAAAGCACAAACTGGGGAATTAACCAGGGTAAACAGATTTGTAGAGGAGTTAGTGGGGAGAAGACTGTCTTTTGCCCTTCTAAGGGTTTGGTAGACATGGGATTGCAGGGGGAAGAACCATTGGACCTTTCGGTCCCCTGCCTTACTTAGGGCCATTAGCTTCGCTCCCACTGCGTCCCAAAAAGAAAGCTCCCTCACTAACTTGCACGTAAACTGGGGAAAATAAATAAAAAACCACTTAACAAATTTCCTAAAGAGAGGCTTAGAAACCTTATAATTCGCCTCCCCTATGTGATAAATGAGTGAATGATAAATGCTTTCGCATATATGAATTTAACATCTACAAGTGATGTGTACTGTATGAAAAAAATAGTGTTAAAATAAAATATAATTAAGTAGAAACAAGGTTAGGGTAAATTGTAACTCCGATAGTTGTAATATGCTAGAAAATGTAATAATAAATACATGGTAATAAATGTCTTTTAAGCTGATAAACCACAGAGCCAGGGATCAAGACATCTTAAAGAAATAAAGAAGATAACCTGCTGGCATCCCAGGATGTCTGTTATCTTGACTTACACCTCCCAAAAAGAACTGTCACCTACAAATAAAGTTGGAACTGAAGAAATATAGACGGGAGAATTTCGGCCTTCAGTTCTGAGACAATCCAGAGGGTCTGAAACTCCAAGACAGGCGCCTTTGCTGGCAGAAGGGGGCAAGGATCAGAGACGGGGGAGTTGAGTGAAGTGTAAATTACCTCATAGGCTTAATGAATATGTAGCAGTTAAAGAAAGTACTTAAGTTCACTGTACAATGGATGGGTGTGCCTCTGGCAAAATTGCTAAACACCCAGCGCTGTTTTGCCTTTGCTCTATTAATAAATACTCAATATTATGCAGTTAAAGTTTTGCCTTGTGAATTCATTTATAACACCTAAGATCCCTGCAACGAGGATCAGCATCTCCTTCTGGGGGTGAGACCCTGTACTTCCCATGTCTCTTATTCCCCAAAAGTTCACTCCCGCTTACCAGAAAATGAAAAATTAAATGAAAAAGCCTAGGGAGGATAACTGTTTCGCAAATACTTAACTCTCACAACTGGTTGCACTCTGGACCCCTTCTCCCAGCGGCAACGAAAAATCTGCTCAGCGGGGTTCCGAGCCATCTACCCCTAGGAGCACCACTGCACCAAAGCGCAGCGTGCTGCACTGAGGGGTTTAATTTGGGAACCTCCGAGTCTTCGGGCTTTCAGGCACCACTGTGCCAAACTCCGACATAATTCCAGAATTGAGCTGCTTGCTGAGTTCACTCACCACGCTTTGGGTGCCACCTAACACCATTTGTGTCCGCTGTGGCTAGCTCCAACAGCACTCAGTGGCATTAGGGACCGAGGATGCTGTCTGTCAGGGTCGGTGAAGCAGCGCGGCAGGGGACTCAGGGAGGCAGGACGAGCCAGGAACAGGAACGAAGGAGACAGACTCCGAGGCTGAATCTTCCCAGGACAGGGTTTATTGGGGTGTAGAGCAAAGCAACGGAGGGAGACAGGTGGAGAGAAGATTGAGGCTGGAAGCCCCGAGCAACTTCATGCAGGGGTTTAAAAGGGAACAGGCAACAGGGAGTGGTTAATGACGACAGCCAATGAGGAAGGGGTAAAGGGGCAGTACAAAGGTCATGGAAAGGGGACACAAATCAATGGAGATTCATGAGGGGTGGAGTCAGAACTGGGGATCCAATGAGCAACATGGAAGGGGAGAACTTTCTGGAACTATAACCAAATAAAGAGAATACGGGCGGGGGAGATTGCAGGGCCAACTGGGTCTCAAGGATCTGCATATTCAAACTAGGGGCTGCAGGGAATCATGGTTTCTCTGACCATGGTTTCTCCCTGACCACGAGGGATAAGGCTTCTAACCTATTGCCACCAGTCGCCCTCATGGCCCTGTTCCCCCTGTGGCTGGCGTTCCATGCTTACTTGTGCTGCCGCAACACACTGAGAAGAAGGAAAGTAAAATTGGGGGGTGGGAAAAACTCAGAACTTCCTCTCTTTGTGTCAGCAGAGAAATGTCTTGTCCTTCCAGTGCTGGAGGATCAGGATTCCTTGTAACTCTAAGCAGATACGCAATCTTTTCTGAGCAAACCCTTTATAGCTGCAGGTACTTCATATGTGGGGGAGTTGGGTACATGCATCACTGCTGCCCTGGGTGGGGGAGGAAACCACATTTCCTTTTTTGTACTGCTCAGCCTGTACCAGAAGTGCAGGAACCTCTCTTGTCTCCCCAGGGCCCCCTACTCCCACCCATAGTATCTCTGAACCTCTAAGCAGAGGTTGTGACTGGAGATGACAATGGTTGCATGGGTGACTGGGAGAGGACACCCATGGCAATACAGAGAAGATCTTCTCCCACAGTATGATATCCTCTTTCCCTTAATATATCCCAGAAGTGTTGTCACACCCTCAACCAAGCTACCAGATTTGGGGAGGGAGCAGGAGGATTTTCACTTCTGGCTCCTATATGTCCATGTAACTGTGAAGTGTGGCGAAAATAGAAACAGCACAGGCAGTTTCCCTATTCCTCTGTGGTGTTCCTTCCATCTGGGAGGAACATCTACCCTGGGCAAAATGGGCCATGGAGCTGTAGGAGAATCATACACCCACCATATACTGTGGGTGTGCAGGGGAACACTTCAGTACCAGTGCTGATAAATGGGAGACAACTCAGAGCTGTAAGTCCTTCAGAGAGCTCCCTGATTCCCTGCTTAGTACCCACATTGCAGGCTAACCTGAGTTTCACTCAGAAGCAAGCAGAGCTGTTCCCATTGCTCCACTCCACAAGCACAGAGTGCTGGAGAGCCAGAGCAATAGGGAGTGCTGTTAGAGGGGCTGGAGGTAGGCCCTTTTCTCTTTAGGGACTATGAAAAAATATTGAAGATCCCCCTCAGGCTTAAATCCAGCTCTCCAGTCCTGATATAGAAATAAGGCAAGGCAAGTAAAGATCCAGTTGCTGTAGGGGATCTCTACCCTCCCCACAGATCTAGCGGCATGATGTCAGAAGTTTATAATGAATGTAGCAAAAGTGATAGGAGGAGCTAAATGAGCATATCTATAGGTGCAGAGAGAAAAGGGAGGAGTAAAAAAATCAAAATATCTGTGACTCAGTGTCAGCAATAGAATAATCTCCAACCCCATTCATGTGTGATAAAAACTAGGATGAATTCATGTCCATTTTGTAACACCACTCAGTTTCACAGGTGCAAACATGTTTTCACCTTTCTCCATCCTCATCCCACATTCTCGTGTAGTCAAATCAAATCCTACACGAAAAAATGAGTGTTGGCTGAAATAGCAACCACCATTGCAGGGTCATGATAGTCTTCAGCCAGAGAGGATATGGCCTTCAATTAGGACTAAAATATTTCTAGAAAATTAGGTGGGCTTTTCAAAAGAGCTTGCTGGGCAGGGTTACCTTGACATGCACTGAATTTTTCTTGCTTTCCTTCCTCTATTCTTTCTTTGGCTTTGTTGGCATGCTTGGTCTGTGTGGCTACAGATCTTTGTGAGAAACCAGAGGCAGTGAGTTAATTCCAACTTTCCTCTTAAAGAAAGGACATGAAATAAGAAAACCACATTAAGATGTAACTTTTTTTCCCTGTTTTCTTTTACCTGCTTTGTCTTTCATTTTGCTGGTGCTGGGAAGGCAGAAAAAGAAACATCAGGTCAGTCTGAACCAGGACTTGTAGCTGCAATGAACTGAAGGTGATATTTTTGCATGTCTCATTGTTTACAGGGTTTACAGGTTCACTGTCTTAGTGAAGTGAATTATGAATGCACAGGAGAAGCTCCCCCATACTCTTCCTGCCTTCTTAGGATGAGATTTGTCGGCTCACTTTCCTGGAGGAGAGAGATGGGGAGAATGATATGGATTACACCAGAGAAGAGTAATGGGCTGCCATTCTGGAGGGAAGAGCACAGGCTCATGGACAAAAGGAGACTTCTAGGAGTATTGAGCAGAAACCAGTTGTTTCTCTTCTCACAGACCTTCAGAGGATGCTCCACAGCATCTCCAAGAGGGCACAGATTCCTGGCCATCCTATGCATTATTTGCTAGCCATATGTGTTTGTGCTGGGTACTACAGGCACCAGGCATAAGTCCTTTCTTCTGCCGTTGAAAGGAGAACCTTGAATTAATGCAGGTGCTTTCAGTGCCGGGATGTGCATGTTGTAGTTGTGTAGTGAGCTGAGCTCTAGTGAGTGCAGTGGATTTAGGTGAGAAATCTGACCCTCCTTTTGGCCCATTCCACCATTTGGTTAGCTGAAAGCCTATGAAAGTCTAAGAGATGTTCAGATGCCCTAAATTTCTGGTATAATCTCAGGTGACCAAGCATTCCCCTCCATACTGCCCTGAAGCTGGTGCTCAGGCAGGATTTAGGTTTGTCAAATGCTCTGCAAGAGCAGCAGGTGTGTTAAATATCACCATGTTCTTGTGCATGAGTAACGCATTGCCACTGGTCACAGCCAGGACTCAAGGAAGGGGCTGACCTGCAGGTCAGAAACAGAATCCCAGCTCTTGTCAGTCTGGAGATCTGAGTCTCTCATCAACCTCATGACCTCTAACCAGTGTGAGAAACCTGCACAGACAACTTAGCTGAATAAATTGCCTGGGTCTCTTGGGAACCTCCTGTGCTTTTTGAATTTTATCTGTAATAATCCTGGTTTCCCATGAATGTCTGCATTCACTACACTTCTCCAGAGGCATGAACCAAGCTGAGTCAGAGGTCCTCGTACAACACGCAGAAGTGTCTGCCATGATGGCCTCCAAGTCACAACTCAGTAACATGGGGGATTTCCTCAGTGCTTGTGTCTGGACATTCTTTCAAATTTGAATTGAAAAAAAAGGCTGAAGACATTGTCTCCCACAAGGCTATGATGCTGTGCTTGGATTCTCCATGAGTGGAGGGCAGGGCACAATGTGCTGGGGAAGAAGGCCTGGGCTGAGCCTTCACATTGCTTCTGGAGACGATAAAGAGACCAGGCCCAACATTGTGGTACATGTTGAGAGGAAACAGGAGAAATTCATCTTGGACATAAGGAAAAAAAATTTTCTGTAAGCTCAGCCAAGAAGTGGTACTGATCAAAAAAGGTTGTGCAGTTTCTGTCCTTGGAGGTTTTCAAAATCAGACTGGATCAACTCTTGAACAACTCTGATCTGACCTCTTCCTGGCAGGCTGTACTATAAACCTCCAGAAGTCCCTTCCAACCTGAGCTATCTTATAACCCTCAGTCCCTACTTCTAATGGGTGCAGATCAGAAGTTTAGGGGGCACGAATATTCCCATGATGTATGCAATCATCTAAATCAACATCTAAACTAGTGAAGAGAGGTTGACACCTTAGTGTAACTTGCTGTCTGAAAAGACTGAGGAGTTGTAGTGGAGAGTCCTGGGCAGGGATAGTTTTGGAGGCATAGGGCTCTGTGTAAGATACAAAATAATATTTTCTTAATGCTGCTAGCTTGAAATATAGTAATTAATGCCAATAAAAATGAAACAAAGAAGAAATGAAGACTAAGATTTAAACCAAAGCTTTTACAATTCTTTTGTGTTTTGTTCTCTTTTGTTTTAACGTGCTGATCTTTGGGGAGATTGTGTGTCCTTTTCCTTTCTTTGAAAAACAATCATGTTCAGAACTGGATTTGGATGTGAGACACGAATGTCTGGCAGTTACATCAACTCAGACACCTGCCTGCATCAGTGCCCTGGGACCCTCTTCCAAGACTCTACTCTCAGCTCCTGAGGGGCTCTGGTTTCCCACAGGTACTCTCCAAAAGTTGCAAGCCCAGAATAACATCTAAGGTACATCAGGGCCCCAAAAACTGGCACTGGATATTTGTAGTCAGACAGCTGAGATCTGCCTAGAAAGGTGAACAACTCTTTTCAGCATTTAAAAGAATTTGAATACATTTTCATCAGCTGGAACAATTCAGCACTTTTAATCAAATGGCAAACTTTTTCCACTATGCCAGAATAGGGATTTCCAGGAAGTGTATTAGTATTTGCACTACCAGTATTCAGCTGTTATGCAGCATATTTAATTTACTTCATCTTTCAGGTATTCCCACCTGTCCTAATAAAAGGACCATGTTGAAGAGGGCACCTTTTCAGCAGACTATCTGGACATTTGTCCAGACTTCCTCTTCCCCTTCCTTTTTGTTCATTTATACACCTTGCAATTAGTTTCTACTCTGAGCTTCAGGGAGTCATAAGCTTTCCTCTTCTGTCAGAAACTTAGTTTACTCTTTAATCTACACCGTTGTGTTTATATCTATATTTTCCTATCTCTCTGCCTGAAGAGGTCCTTGCTCCTCTGTCTCTTTTGGACATCACTAGATGCAGCTTGGACTTAGCACAGAGTTAAGGAGTGTTTTCCTGTTCACTAGGTTGTATTGCGTGTAACTTTTGTTTATTCACAATTAAGAGAAATCTTCCTGTGTGCAGGCAGTTCTCTGAGGAAAACAGGTAGGAGTTGGTGCAAAAGAGCTGTAACATGCCACTGAAACTACAGGTTTCAACGGGGAAGTCTGATGTAAGGAAAAGTGATGCAAATCCCAGGGGGCAGATGACAGAAAGGTGATGAGGAATTTTGTTGCTTTAGTGTCTGCCCTCAAGGAGTCTGCTTTTCCTGCCCATCCAGATCTCCCTAGGGCACCCTCTGGATCAATATCTGTTGGAGCATGCTATAACGTGAAAAATTATAAAAGCATCCTTAAGAAGCAAAAATCCTGTCTTTTTAAATGGGCATTGAAGCCTTGATCATTCCCTACTCCCCTCTGACTACTCGAATTAGCTGTAAAATTCTCAAAACTTGAAGAAAGGGATTTTAATAAGCTCCATGGTATATTTGTTTCTAAATCAGTGAATCTCAGTTACTGAGAGGAGGTTAAACTAAGTGCTCAAGAAGGCAAAGGCAAAGTCAGAAGGAAGTTCTGAAGTTACTTTGAGTATTAACTGGGCCCACTGAGAGCCATCACTCAGGGCCCTCAGGGACTCACTAATGCAGAAATTGGAGGTAGTGATGACAGGTAAGCAAAGGCACCATGCAGATTGCTCTGATGTTGAGTAACGCCTTGGTGTTGGTATACACAAAATGCCAAGCCCTGACTCCCACTCTCCTTGTGGAAGGCAGTCCTGTCCCCCACTCATGGGTGAAGCCAAGGATATGATAAAATCTGTTCTGGGGTACAGTCCAAGCAGTCCTTCACATGAATAAGATGGACTGGAGTGGGACAAGAAAGATGGACTTGATTTGAGCATATTTATGCCTGACTTTCTTCCATGGTCATGAAGACTTTGAGTGCTGTTGTCATGGTTTAACCTGGGCAAAATGCCAGGCACCTATGACATCTGCTCTCTCTGCTCTCCCCTGTTGCAGCTGGGCAGAGGAGAGGGAAAAAAGTTAACACCCACACACAATGGACTCATGTTTTTAGATAAGGAACCGGAAGAAAGACACACCAAGGGCAAAACGGGGAAAACTTAAAGATGCAAAGTGATTTATTAACCTAACCTAACCCTAAACAGAGTCAGAGGAGATAATGACAAGTAAAAATAAGCTCTTAAAACACTGTTTTTCTGCTCACCCCCCTCCCTCCTTCCTGCCAGCAGCCCAGGGACAGGGTATGGGGGGAAATTTGGTCAGTCCACCACCGAGATTTCTTCCACTGCTCAGGGAGAGGTGTCGTCCTCTGCATAGCCATGGATCCCACCCATGGGAGACAGTCCTCTGCGAACTTCTTTGGCATGGGTCCAAATCTCACAAACAGCAACCTGCCCGAATCTACTGCAACATGAGTCCCTTGTCCACAGGGCGCAGACCTCCAAGCCAAGGCCAGGTTGTTCCATCTTGGGAACCAGGCCTCTCTCTCCACTGGGACTCCCAATGGATCACAGCTTCCTCCAGGTACCCACCTACTCTGGCATGGGAACCTCCCCACGGCCTGGGGGTGGATCTCTGCATCCCCCATGGACCCCATGGGCTGCAGGGGCACAGCTGCTTCACCATGGCCATCACCATGGCCGGCAGAGGATTCTTGGCCCCCAGCACCTGGAGCAGCTCCTCCCCCACCTTCTCCACTGACCTTGGTGTCTCCATGTTGTTTTCCCTCACATATTCTCACCTCCTCCTCCTTCTCTGGCTAAAAAGAATTGTGTGCACCCATTGTTTTTATTTCTTCTTAAATATGTTATCACAGAGGTGTAACTAACATCTCAAATTGGCCCAGGCTTGGCCAGCAGCATGTCCATCATCTTCAGAGCCATCAGAGATTGGCTCTTCTGGACATGGCAAAAACTCATTTGACAGTGAAATGATTCAGGATCCCACTGCTGCTCTTTCCCTTTTCTCAGTAAGTGTTTGTCTGAGAGACTTTTTCAGTAATAATACCAGTATACAACACATACCTGTGTGCACTATGCATGTATGCAATGCAGAGCAGAAAATGTATGTTATCCATTCTTTGGAGAATCCAATGACAGTTCAAAACTTAATGCAGCGATATTGGTGGGGACTGATAATTCTGAATGATCTGTCTACTGGCAATCCACTTTCTTTCTTCAGGCAACAAGTTTCACTAGAGAATTGCAGATGTCCTTTCCAACTGATGGGATTCAGTGTTTCTCTAACACTTTTCCCACGATTCTTTCCCTTTGTCCCTTTCACAAGCATAACAATCAGGACTCAGTCATGTCTGTTATGGGTTTGTTCCATTAGGATAATTTCCTTCAAGACCACAGTTTGGTTGAATTTTACTGTGGATTAAGAGATGTTGCAGGCAGGATGTGGATGTTTACATAAAAATTGTTTCTTGGCTGTTGTACTCACTGGACAGCAAAAAGCAATGAGGCCAAGCAATGATACCCTCACTGCCCCAGTAAGACAACTAAAATCTTTGTTAGTTAGATGGAGAAAGGTCAGCCTCCTGCTCATGTGGAGAGAAAGATTCCTATTTTCTTCACCTTTTTATCTTAAAATTTTATAGATCTTCAAGACTGTGCATTTTTTCTGGCTTCCTTCAGCTATTAGTTGTTACAATCTCAAAAATCTTACCTCCCTAGGCGCAGTGCTCCACATTTCTCATGGTTGAATTTTATGAGATTCCTCTCAGCCTGTTTCTGGCATCTAGTCAACATCAACTCACCACAGTGTTGTACCAACAAATCCTTCCAGGTGTGTATCATTTGCAAACTTGCTGTGGCTGCACCCTATCTGGTCATGGAGATTATTCGTGAAGATGTGTGCTGACCTTGGTATCAAGTACAACACTGCTGGCTGATGCCTGGCCTGCAGACGGACTTCATGCCACTGCTCACAACATTGGAAGCCTGGCCCTTCTGACAGTTGTCACTTCACCTGACTGCCCACTTTATGTGGTGATTCATCAGTTCATCAGTGCAGACATCATGGGACACAGTACTGAATTCCACCCTGAAGCCATAAACAATATCCGCCTCATTTTCTTCATCCACCAAGGCAGTCACCTCCTCACAGAAGTCAATTGTTATTGTTGAGATGACACGACACATAAAGACTCACCACAACAGCTTCTGGTCAAAGATGGGAACTACTCTTTATTTTCCAAGGCCTCTTTTATGCTATTTCTAACATTCATGTCTCCTACCCATTGGCTCTCAATTCACCACCCCACAATGTCATGGGCCAGCTATACTTAGGACAACATCTTGCAATAACACCAGCTGCGAGTCTCTTATTATCTTTGTTTATGCTTCTAGCTTGTTTTGAGCTACAATTGATGCCTGTGAACCGAGGCAAACTAACAGTTCCTACTGCAAGTTCGTTCTCACTACAAGCCAGCAGTTCCCACAGTCAAACAGCTGCAAGAGGCATGACTTTCCCCTTTGTAAATCCATATAGGCTGCTCCTTAAATGTGGAGAAGCATTTATATCTCTAATATATAACGACTGTCTAAATCACCTGGAACGTAGGAGAGATTTGCTGTTCATTCATATGCTGGGGGAAGAGACACTGCTCCATGTCACGGGAGCCTCCAACCTGCAATCCACACCTGTCACCACCCAGCTGGCAAGCCACCAGACCATGAAGACTGACAGATTAATTCTGATCTTCAAAAACACGAATGAAGATAAACTGCATAGCTAAGAGAATTAGGCAGACCTGAATGCTTAATGACTAATGTTGATAAAATAACTAAATAAAAGAATCTAAAATATTTGGATTAAATGAGACTGATTAAAGAAAACAGAGGCCAACAAAGTACAATAAAATATGGCAAGCTTTTTGTTGTTTATTGACAAGTGGTGTTAGAAAAATAAAAGCTTTTGAGATGGGGTGCTCAAATTCTAAAATGCAGTTAATAAATTCACACTCTTGGCAAGAAAGGAAGTTATTTAATATCAATTTAATTAAGCTTTAGCCACTAACAGATAAAAATTAGTGATTCCCAATTAATTAACATGAAAATTATCTGATGGTAGTGCTACTTACTGAATGGAACAGTGTGGAAAAGAGAAGGAGACATGCTTTTCATCCTTGGAATCTCTAGGTTTGCATCTAGGTCTATGATTCCATCAGAAGATCCCACAATGAATTATAGCAACAGCAGAAACTTTATTCATAGAATCCCAAAATCAAAGAATGACTTGTGTTGGAAGGGACCTTAAGGATCATCCAGTTCCAGCCCCCCTGCCATGGACAGGGACACCTTCTGCTAGACCAGGTTGTCACAAGCCCTGGTCAATCTGGCCTTGAACACTTTCAGGAATGGGGCAGCTATACATTCTCTGGGCAATGTGTGCCAGGGCTTCACCACCTTCACAATAAAAAATATCCCATCTAACCCTGCCCTCTGTCAGTTTAAAACCATTTGTTCTTTAGACCCTCTTTCTTTGTCTTTGTCATGAGCCTTCAGCAGTGCCCCAGGTGCAGCTGCAGCACACCATGGAAGTGCATATCCACATAGTAAGCGAACTCTTTGGGCATGATGTGCAACCACTGGTTGGGAGGCACATTGTCATAGTAATGATGGGGCAGGGAATGGCCATCTGGATGCAAAGAGAAGGGCCAAAATCCATAGAGCGTAATGTATTGGCATAACTCTAGGGCAGCATTCACTAGCATGAAACCTGAGGAGAGGCGATGGGTGTAAAAACCATGATCATGCCAGTACTTGCTTAGTGCACTCAGGTACTGAGGGTGGAAGAAGACTACACGTGACTGGGAGCCAGAGTCCTGTAAGGCATAGAGTGCTCGGTAAGAAGCCTCACTATTGCCAGGGAAGGAGAAAGCCGGGATGAGAAACCAAGTCTTTCCATAGGAAGCTGCTGCCTTCACAAATGGCAGACGTCGACCATTCAGACCACGAAACCTGTAAGGCAAGAAATGTGGGACTATCACCCTGTGCCAACACCATCCTCATTCTCTCCTGCCCTCCTTATGTTATTCTGCCCCAAAGCAGTGAAATATCAGTTGTATTATTCACCTCCATTTTTCCTTACTTTGTGTTTTCTGGGTGATCTGAGTTCCAGATCCTCAGGTGCACCTAACACAGACCAGAGGAGCTGCTTCAAAATATCCAGGAGGTTTGCTAGTGAGCAGTTGGTTAAAAGGCTGTGAAGATGTCTTCAAATTTAAAACCTTTGTGGCCCACAGCTCAAAAGTCATGGAGAATGATGTCCCATACTGGTGGAATAGAGGGCTGGGAGAGAGTGGGTGCCATCTGCCTTTAGAGATCTACTACACAGACATGTACATCTGAGCTAATTGTCTAAATGCTTTTTGTAGTAGGAAGGAAAGTACAGCTCAGTCATATCTGATCTGCCTCATTTTAGATGTCTGCTATAGGACAAGGAGTACCTATTTTCTCCACTGAACATAAAGAGCATTTATGCAGCTAGGAGCAGAGATTAAGTAGTTCCTATCAGACCTCCACCCAACAGCAGCAGCTGTGTGGCCCTCTGCTTGTCTTGATACCACCCTAGAGAGGATCAGCTCATGGGAATGACTGGAAATTCTATTAATCTCTAGTAGTAAAACAAAATAATCAACAGCAACTAAGTTTTAATCAAACTCTGCTCCAAACAACTCCAAGTCTTGCAGTATTCCTCTTTTGTGCACTTCTGCACAGAGGGGATAATCTCATGTCAGTATACATCAACAGCTTTTTTTGGGGGCAGGTCTTGCATGGTAGGACCCAGAGGAGAGTGAAAAGATATTGCCTCTTCAGGAACACAGTATACAGGAGAAAAGAAAGTCAGAGCTCCTTTCCTCTGTTTTCATTACCACACCTATTACCTTGTCTGAAGGATACTGGGATTCACAGTGACAATGCTTGACTTTCTGCCCACATCATCAGGGAAGTCCATAGAAGGCAGGTTAAACCTGATTGAGGTGATAAGCAAATGAAATAAATGAGAAAGAATGCTCCATGATAACCTGACATCTTAGCCATCCCTCTGATATTACCCACTATTTCCACAGCCTCTCACCTTAAACCCCGCTCAAAACCTTTCCTCTATCGCCATTTTCTCTACCTTCACCCTTTTCTCATGAAAACCTCCTCTTCCAGCTGGTCTATCCTGGACAGGCTGGCAGCAATTACCTGATTACAAACTGGTGCTCATCAATTTTAGAGCCACAGCTACTGTTCCTGAGGATTCCTCCATTTCCCACTACAGCACAGGTTTTGTAGAGAGGGTCCTGAAAGGGGGATTTCTATAAAGAACATAATGCAGAAATTCACTCATCCTTAAAGAATTACAGTAAAGACCTATCACATATCCTCCAACTGGACACACTCAGGGAGTGTATGAGAGAAATGCAGACTGTGAGTTGTAGTCTCACCAAAGACCACTCCTACCTCTGGCAGGATCTCCAGCAAGCCACTGCTTACTTTCAAGCTCTTGGAGTGACTGGCATCGTAGACCAGCTTGGACCCCAAGGGTGTGTTTTCTTGTGTCACAGTTAGCCAGGCTGAGGCGTTGCAGCAGTGGCCAAGCTCTGCCCTGTAAGGGGGAGAGAGCAGAAGAAAGTTAGCAGAGGTCTGGGGGCAAAATAAAGGGGGAGAGTCACAGGATAAAAAAGGAGAGAGGAGTGAGAATGAGAGCAATGGGCTAGGCAAATAGAAGCAGGTGCTGAGGATTAGGGGAGCAAGTATCACAGTGTAAAGTGAAAGTGAGTTTGGGAAGGCACAGGGAACACAAAGGAGTGTGTTGTGTGCTGCACAAGGGAGTGTGTTGCATCAAGTCAGAACAACTTTTGCCAGGCATCCTCTGTTCATCCATCTCCACACATCCTTCATTTTCTTCTTCCTTATCTGCACACATTTCCAGACTATTTTCCATCTGTTGTCCACTCTTTAGCCTAGTCACTACTTCAAAACCTTTCCTGTTTTCTTCTGCCTCAGCTTGACTCTTGACCCGTACATGCTTTTATCCCTCCCTCCATAAACCCATTGCACTGTGAGGTAAAAGACCAACATGTGGGATGTGACAGGGTAACAGGCGTTGTGCAAATACAGTGGGTATGGGTGTGCCTGCATGACCCACCCTAACAATGTAACCTCACAGAGCAGTGTCTGTTTAGATATGATTGTGAGTGTAAACAGTTGTGTGAGGAACAATCTAATAAACAAACTTGGGCAAGTATTCACCCCAAGCTCATCATGTGAAAGAGGAAGATGACCAAGAGACTATTGGAATAAAGAAGGAGTCACCTGAAACTAAATACAAATGGAACATGAACATTTTTCATGAGGGCCAAATGACTATGGAGTAGAAAGAGCAGCAGCCCAAACTTAATCTGACCCTGCCAGAAGCTGCCTCACCAGCACAATGTCTGCCAAGGCCAGGCAGAGCAGCATCCTGGTCAAATTCCATGCAGGGTCTGCATCCAGACTGTGACCTGTCAGCACCGGGTGCAGCAAGCAGGGACCCACCACATGGGTAGTGTGCTTATGTGGATTCATAGGGGTTTTCTTCACTGCCTTGTGTATCAGAGAGCAAAGAGGGTTCCACCAATCGAAAGCACCCAGGCATCCTGTGAGGGGGATTTGCACGTAACTGTCAGTGTATGGCTGTGTGTGATTAGAATTTCTTAGGCTTATTTGTAGAAGGGTGTTTAGAAATTTGTAGTTGTATATTGTCAATTTTGTAAGTGTCTTCACATTTTGGTTTATCTGCTTTGTTATTGATGTTTGATCCTGAATTTCTAGTTCACCTATTGTGGGTTAAGCATGTGTCATCAATAAATTAATAAACCACTTTGATCATGATTTTATTGAAAGTAGGTGAACTGTGTAATTTTTCCCTGTGACTGGTGGGCATCACCTGTATTCAGCCAAGGCAGTAGCATTTAATGTCCAGCGGCAACTCTGCATTAGACTCAGGTGCCTCAGGCTCCAAATCTCATTCACCCTAGAGCAGAAAGAGCTTGTGAGAAAGCAACTCTCAGAAAGATTTACTGCAAACAAATGACTCTCTGTTGCATCTCTTCCTACACCCCGGGCCTTCATGGAGGCTACTGAGAGACCCTGTTTAGCCAGTTGCCTGTCTACTGCTGCCCAACACACTTGTGGCCATGACTCTCACTTCTGAGGTTGTGTTATGTTGCTCAACAGTCCTTGACATGCTTCTCCTTCTGGAACATTGATGTCAGGTCTGTGAAAAAAAAGCCCAAAGTGTAAAAGTGAGCCTGAATACCATGTCCTCACACAGCTTTGCTCCATCACTCCACCCCAACTATCCTGTATCCCATCTCATGGCATTGCCTGCAACCACACCAACTCTGAGATATTAATCTGAAACAAGAATAATTGCATCCTTTTCCTGCATTATCTCCATTCCTACCCTATTGCTTCCTCCCCTGGAGGCCTCCTGGAGAGAACCTCCATCTTCCCACTTTCTTTCCAGGACTGAGGGGGCACAGTTTCTTTCCCCTGCTTCATTACCTGTCATTCAACACCAGAAAGCACATGAAGGCAAGTGAGACTGCAGCTACAGCCAGCAACATGACCCACAGCTTGTGCATCTTCAGCAGTCCTGACTTCATACGCTCCTCCCTGCTGTTCGTCATTTTGGAGAATGCTTGAGAGAGCAGGAGAAATGAGGAAAGTTCAGACCTGAGAAATCACTGTAAACTCCCAGCCCAGGGTTACTCTGGCACTGGCCCTCACAGGTTTCCCTTAACTGTCTGCAAAGCAGCATCCAACACAAGGGATAGTAGGGAACTCATCTCTCTGGCTATGAAGCAGAAGCATGGTATGGGATGGTAAGTGGATCCCACTGGATGTTGTTGGAAGGCAGCACAGGCCAATATCAACCCAAAGTATTTCCTCTCCTCTAAAGTCATCGTCAGCTGTCACAAGACAATGATTCCACGGGTATTCTTTTGCAACTTTGTCTCCACTCCCTGACACCGTCTTTCTAGCAGTTATATAAAAATGCCTGCACACAAGTTCCTCACCATCTACGTAGGAGAGAAAAGGATGAGCTGCTTTTCTCCTAATTACTCCCCTGCACACCAGAGGTTATCACCAGCCCCAGTGATCCTGAGTCCGTAAGCACAGCAGCACATCCTGCTCAACTTTGTCCTAAAATTTGTGGTTTTACCTGTTTGCAGGCAGCCACCTCAATCATGCCAGTTCTTAATCAAAAATGACATGGCATCCCACTGGCATGTTTCCTTGGAGGCACCTTTATCTGGTGTGGGTAAGAGAAGCACTTTTGTTGAGTTTTTCTAAGCACATCCCTGCTTGGTCCACACCCTTAACCACCTTCCCGTCCATAGTTGAGGAATCATTGTTCTGGCTGTCTCCATAAAGGGAAGTGACTGTAAGGTATAGCAGAGAAGGGAAGGAGGAAGTAGAGCTTTGTTGACTTTCTTTTTGAAGTTTTGCCTATTAGTTTGCTATTATTTTATCTCTGTTTATAGAACATTGAGCAAGCCTAATACAAATATGTTCAGTGGAAATTTTTAAGGTTTGGATAAAGATATGATCTCCCATAACATTCTGTCTGCTAAATTGGAGAGACATGGATTTAATGGATGTACAGTTCAACGGATAATGACCTATCTGGATGGCTGCATCCAAAGAGTTACAAACAATGGCTCAATGTCCAAATATAAACCAAACAGAAACAAGAGGCTATATGGCGACCAACCCTGTTTAGTACCTTCATCATTGACAGCGTGTGATCGAGTGCACCCTCAGCAAGTTTGCAGATGACAGCAAATGGGGGGTGAATTTTGCAGATAACACCACTCTGAAGAAACCTTGATAGGCTTGAGAAATAGGCTCATGTGTACAAGTTCAACAAGACCAAGTGCAAAGTCATGCTTCTGGACTGGGAAATCCCCTATTATCAATGCAGATGGAATGATGGAGCACAGGAAGGATATGGAACTGTTGGAGCAAGTCCAGAGGAGGCTATCAAGTTGATCAGAGGATAGAAACATCTCTCCTGTGAGGAAAGGCTGAGAAAACTGGAATTGTTCTGGCCTTCCAGTACCTGAAGGAGCCTGAAAGACAGATGGAGAAAGACTATTTCAGAGACTAAAGGTCTGGAGTGACAGGACAAAGGGACTTCCCACAGACAGAGAGTAGGTTTAATTAGTCATTAGAAAAAATTCCTTCCCTATGAGGGTGGTGAGGCCCTGAAAGAGATTATCCAGAGAAGCTGTGGCTGCCCCATCCCTGGAAGTGTCCAAGGCAAGGCTGGAGGTGGCTTGAAGCAACCTGGTCTAGCAGATGATGTCCCTATACCTGGCAGGGTGTTAAAACGAGAGGATCTTTCCAACCCAACCCGTTCCATGATTCTGTGTATTGAGAGCCAGTGGAAAAAAATTGTCCCCAGATCTGGGGATTACAGCTGGTGAAAAATTGGCCTCGGGCTGGTGTTGGGGAAGAAGAAATGGGAAGGTCTTATGGAAATTATTGCTTAGCAAAAGATGCTGAAGCATCAGAGGAAATAGAGATGAAGACAAACTTTGAAATACCAACCAGTGGATAGCTGGAGGAAAAAAAAGCGTTCAAGCTGAATGATGTTACAACAGAAACTTGCATTTCCTCTGGAGTGGATCCAAAAGTGGAAAAACCAGTTTTGTAGGATTTAAATATGTAACAGCTATGGTAATATGATGACTCTCATAGGCTGTATGCAAATAATGTAGAATTTGTTTCCCATTCTAGATCGGTTAGTAGAAATTAGAATATTCATCATGGAATCTGTTTTATGTGGTTGCATGGGCCAGATTGGCTCTCTTGCAACTTCCTCTCCCTGCCTTCCTACCCTCTCCGTTTCGGACCGCCACGGGGCTGCGAGAGCGGTCACGTGGTCGGTCTCTCTCCCTTCCTACCCTCTTCCCAAATAAACCCGCATGCTTTGAAACTGACTGCAGAGGTTTCGTCTCCGTCCTTGCCGAGAAATCACCGCTACAGGCTGGCAATGTGCACTTGCAATTGTGTGCTGGGCTGCAGAAAGAGAAGCACAGCCAGGAGGCTGATGGACACAATCCTCTCTGCTCTTATGAGAGTCCACCTGCATCCACCTCTGGGATCCCCAGCACAAGAAAGTCACAGACCTGTTAGAGGAGGTTCAGAGGAAGGCACAAATATGGGCAGAGAGCTGAAACACCTGTCCTATGAAGAAAGGTTGAGACAGTTGTGATTTTCTAGGCTTGTGAAGACAACACACCAGTGAGACCTTAATGCAGTATTTTAATACCAAAAGCTAGGTTGTAAGGAAAATGGAGAGAGATTTTTTTTAATCAGGGTTTTAGTGACAAGACAGGTAGAAATTATTTTAACCTATAAGAGGTTAGGCTTATATTGGACATAAGGAAGACATGTATGATGAGAGCAATGAGACACTGGGAAAGATTTCTCAGAGAGGTTGTGGATACCCCATCACTGGAAGCATTCAAGGCTGGGGTGGATGGGCTTTGAACAACTTGATCTAATGAAATATATCCTGCCCATAGCAAGGCGATGCTAACAGATTATCTTTACCCTTCCAACCCAAACCATTGTGTGATTCTATGAATCTTTGATTGTATGATTCTATAAAGGTAGATTCTATAAAGGATTGTAATAGGATCAGCAGTGGCCTACTCACAGGGAAAATAAATTTTTTTTGCCACTATTGCTCAACTATGGACTCTGTTTCCTGAAACTGGAACCCAATGAGAACAGCCAGGCAAAATAAACATAATCAGAATGTTACTCTTAGTGTAATGCCTGTTACCTGGCTTTCCTTGTTTTGGGTACTGTATTGATTTAGTCTTGTTCAGGGTGAGGTTGGGTTTCTTCTTTTTTTTCTCTCTCTTTTCCTGAGTAACAGTTCTCAAATGAGAGTAATATTCTCATCAATATCCTTGGTCTGAGTAAGCATATTGATAGCTCTCAAAAGCAACAGTTGCTGAAACCCAACACAATAAGAGCACTAAGGTTTAGCACTGATTACATAACAACAGTCCAGAAAATAGGAATCTATGATTCAATTTCTCACACCAAAGCCACAAGGTTAAAAACCCAGTTTCAATAAAATAAAAATGTATGGAATCTAAACCCAAGAAAGCTAAAGCTCACATACCTTTTACACCAGGAAGGCTGTGAGGTACATCTGTTTGATCCGGAAGCTGGGTTCAAATGCACTCATACCTGGGCCAGTAGCGTTTTGCTGCAACTCAAACCTCCAAATAATCTAGAACTGCCCTTTCAGGGGGAGGAGATATGATGATTTCCTTCTGTTGGAGTGACTCATGCATTTCTTCAAAATCACTAGCCCATGAACTGTGAAAAGTCTTCCTCCTGAAAGTAAGTGTTTGGTGCAATTATGTCCAGGTCAAAAGCCTTTCTTGGCCTTGTAATTACCAACCATATGAATTTAACAAAGGAAAGTGCTGGATTTTGCTCCTGCGATTAGCCAGCCTTGGACGTACATACAGATTGGGGAATGAGATGCTGGAAAGCAGCGTCACGGGAAGGGACCTGGGGGGTCCTGGCTGACGGCCATGAGTCAGTGTCCTGGAAGCCAGGAGGGCCAACCATGTTCTGGAGGGCATCAGGCCCAGCACTGACAGCTGGGCAAAGGAGGAGATTGACCACTCTGCTCTGCACTGAGGCAGCCTCACCTTAAGTCCTGGGGGCAGTTTTGGGAGCCACAATATAAGAAAGATATAAAGCTGTTAAAAACATTCAGAGAAAGGACATAAAGATGGTGAAGTGTCTAGAATGGCTATTCAAGGAGCAGCTGAGGGCACTTGTCTTGTTCAGCCTGGAGGAGAGTGAGGGCAGAGCTGACAGCTGTCTACAACTTCCTCCCAAAGGGCAGTGAAGGGGTGGCTCCGACCTCTGTTCTGTGTGACAAGACCCTAGGGAATGGCCTGAATTTGTGTCAGGGGAGGTTTAGGTTGGATATTAGGAAAAGAGTCTTCCCCCAGAGGATGATCAGGCACTGAAGAGGCACAGATATTCCCTGGGGAATGGTCACAACCCCTAGGCTGCCAAAGCTCCAGGAACAACTGGACAACACTCTCAAGCACAGGGTGGGATTGTTGGGGTATCCTGTGCATGACCAGGAGTTGGGCTTTGATGATCCCTGTGGGTCCCTTTCAACTCAGGACATTCTGTGATTCTGTTCTATGATTTTATGACTTCCATATTATCCTGTGATAAATAAGAAGCTGTCTTGTCCAACTGTTGGTGTGTTTTGTCAAGAGGTGCTGCGAAAGAATAGATGGATACAAGATGAGGGTCTTAGGTGTCCAGCCAAGAGCTCAGAACACTTCTGCTGAGCTGGGAGAGGAGCTATCCACTGGTACCCGCGTAGTGCAGATGGTGTCTGCAGTAAGCCATGCTTTGATCCACAATTCCACAAACAGCTCAAGCACCTGTAGAAACTGGAATATCCCTACAGAGTCAAGCTCCACCAAGTGCACAAACTCCTGCACCTGCACAGCCACACTCACTGCTCCTTCCCATGACTGACACTACCAAATAAAGAAACCAAGTGGTGGATTTCACAAAGTTTTTCTCCATCAGCCAGGTGATTTTTAGTAATAACGACCAAGAATTGGTGGTAATAACCAAGGATTGTCAGTAATAACATGCTGTGAGAAAGAACAAGATGTGACTAAAGAAAGAGCCATGTAGAGGTAGGGCAGCACTTTTCTGGGACAGACATCCTTGTTCCTGGATAATAAAAAAAAGGGCCTGGAGATAAGCACAACACAGTTCTGAGATGTGGGCATGGACTGTGGGGGGAAGTAAGAGCACCCAAGATCCCCAAAGCATCTGACCCACTTCCAGACAGGCATGAAAAAACAGACTGTGCATGAGAATTAATTTGCAGAGAAAGTGACAAACCTGTCTTCAGGATGGGGAAATCTGTCTGCAAAAACGTACCACCACCAAGGCTGGGCAGAACCCCCAGGATCCTGGGCATCCCATTGGCTGGACTGACATAGAACCAAGATTGGTCCGTCCTTCCTTCCTTCCTTCCCTCCTTCCCTCCTTCCCTCCGTCCTTCCTCTCAGCAGAATTTTTGCCCAAANCTGTTCCCTCCCTGCCTCCCTCCCTCCCTCCCTTCCTCCCTTCCTCCCTTCCTTTCTCTCTTTCTCTCTCTCTCTCGCTCTTTCTTCTCTCCCTCTCTCTCTCTTCTCTCTCTCTCTCTCTCTTTCTCTCTCTCTCTCTTTCTCCCTTCCTTTTTATTTCACCCCCTTATCCCAACCCTCTCCTCTGTGTTTATACAGTAAGGTCAGGGTAATCAGGTCTTCAAATTGCAATGGAGTTGATTTTCTTGTATATGAGAAACCTTGCTATGCTCTCATAACCACCACAAGGCGGGGGAAGGACACATCTGAGGCACAGTTCATTTCATCCATGTCAGATATCTATTTTCCGGTTTAGTCTCAATGCTGAAATCAAGAACCATAATCAATATGTTCTTTTACTGCAGCATGCTCCCTTTGTTTTAACAGCATAAGAATGTCACATCTCTTCAAGGATCTCTTCTAGCCCATTCTAAAATAATATTCAATCTATTTTAGTGGTATCATAATTCTTGTGATCTCTTTGCATAAAGCTCTGTTCTTTCATGCCACACTTTTGACACACCACACACCCACACTATCAAACCTGGACAGGAGAATATTCATCACTGACAGAGGGTCCACAGTCATTGTTAAGAAAAGGGCAGAGCAGTTCTGCACTGAGGAGTTTGAGGAGCATCACTCAGAATGAAAATATGGATAGTGTCCTAAGTTAAAACGCAAAATTAGAAACTGTATGATAACTTAGACCATGGAGGAAAGGGAGGTATTGTTCATGGCATACTACAGGAATGAGTCTTATGTTTGCCTCTGGGAAGGGTTTTGGGGGCAGATGCTATTGGACTGCATTTTCAGAGGGATTTCCGTGCCTTTATTAGGAGTTTGGAAACAACATTTCCATTTTTTAACAGGAAATTTCCACTACCATTTAGAGCTTGAGTGATTCTGATTTACTTGTGCTTCAGCCAGGTAAAGCAGGTGAAGGACCTCTAGTGACCTGACTCTTGCTTCCCTCTACTCTCCAAGCCTTGTGCAGGGTTTGTTGTCACTGTGGCACCAAGAACATGGCCTCAGCTTCTGAGAACTGCATCCGGAAGGAGTGTGTCCATTACTGGGGGAAGCTATGCAAGCAGAGGGTACATCCGTTCCAGGAGGGCTTGGTCCTGTGCTCGCTGTGCTCCATCTCCCAGCACAGAGCCTTCCTTGGGTTTCAGCTGCTGTGGAATATTTGGGTGGGAATATTGAGGGCGTTACAGTCTTGCGTGGTAACAGTTCCTGGTCCCGTCATTGGTGGCTCTGCTGCTACTGAAATGGCCTTGCAAAGAGCTGCCAGCCAAGGGTATGATCTCCGAAATGTGACGCTGAGTGCACAGGCATGAAAAACTTGGGGACAGTATGGAGGCAAGGATTGCTGCAAATCATATGCTGTACAGTTGTGATGATGTAGGGCAAGCTATGGACTTTTGCATGGATTAAAAACAATTATTTGGGCTGTAAATCACCTCATATAGTTTAGACTGTAAAGAACATAAGAATCTAAATTAGTAATTTATGCTTCCAGAAAAAAAACCCGACCATTTAAAACATATTGTGATCTTCAGCGTCGTTTAAACTTCAGAGAAGCATCTAAGATATTTTTGACTCTCTATTTCTTTTCTTATCTGGAAATATGTGCGCAGAAAGATAAAGATTATTATAATTTTTATTTTTTCACTCTAATGCCAAAAAAACCCCAAACAAACAAAAAGTGAAAATGGATCTTTTACTTAACATTTCCTTTAAGAAATATATTTCCCAAAAGCTTTTTACATGATGTCCTTTACTTTTCTATTTTTCAAAGTGATCAGAAGATTTAAGATAGTGCAGATATTCTTGGCAGGATGGCACAAAATTAGGAAAACAAGTTCCCTGGGAAACAGCAATGTCACCAGTGCAGGAACAATGTGGTTCCCAGCTGCTGTCAGAATGAATATCACCAGGATCCGTGCTCATGTCATATGTATTGTCATTTGTCTTTATGTGGGTGTCTATAAAGGCACTGTTCACCTTTCACTGTGACGTGCCTGTACGCACTGTGTGTGTGCAGCTGGTGCGTGTGTTGCTTGCAGCTACACAGCCCCTTAGCTATGGGCTGGGAGGGAAGGATCCCCTTGGGATCTACAGTTTACCAGAGTCATCCTTAACAGATAAAATCTGAAAATCTGGTCAAAAATGAATGCCATACTTCCAAAATTACACTGAGGATTTAAACTACACACAATTCAATGTCAAAATACAGTGTCAGGGACCTGAACTTAGTATGAAGCTGTAGGTGCCCAGATCAGCACTCCCACACACCCACAAGCTGGGTGTGTCACTCAGTAACCAAGACAGCCAAAAGCCACAGCTGTAGTGTAAAGAGTAGATTTATTCCACCACCATGATGGCAAAACAGGAACTTAAATGCTGCTAGGCTTATTCCATCTCAGCAGGGGCGAGAAGTGCAAATGCCAGGCCAGTTCCCTGCCACAATATAACATTGGGCCAGGAGCAGGCACAATCCTTCACAAGGTTGTGTTTTTACAGTCTCTGAGCTTCTTATCTCTCTTTCCCTTCTAGGGAGGTCTAGGCCTGTGAAGAATGCTTTTTAGGTCTATAACAGCATTCCATTATCCTCCCTAAAAATTCCACTTCTCAAGACAGACAGAAAAACACACGAAATTTCCCAGTATGAATATTCTTAGCATCCCCCAGCTGCTAGGTCATCTTGACTGAAAATAACCCTATTTTTCCCTCCTCTCCAAATCTTCTGCTTTCAACCCTTTTCTTGCCACACTGGGACAGCAATGATGTGTGACCAGGCTGACACACCTCTGCCCAGGCACAGTTGCTGTGCAGGCACTGCAGCCTACCAGGAGCCTGGGCATCTCCTAATTTAGATGACTTACTTAGACTAAGGCTTGGACCAGTGAGTGGCTAAGGTCAGGCAATACCACTCTCACTCCTGTCTGCACTGAATGTCTTATGACAGTGGTCTTCAGAGGAGCCTTCCGATTCTGGTGCAGTTCTGTCCTTGGCTCTTCAGGACATTTGGCTCTGGCCAGAGACAGTGAGAAGACACAGGTACGGACAATTTAATTGTTTCAGATGCAGGGAACAGCAAGAACTCAGCAGAGTGCTTGCTCTGATGTCTGTCTTTATGAGCACCATGGGAGCTGTGTGTCTTTTTCAGACTGCTCTCATTCTGCAGTCCCTATCACCAATATAATTTTTGGGTCCATGTGTCATTCGATGGAATAAAGCAGCTGCTGCAGAAGAATTGGCAGTGTTCTAAAGCTTCTCTTTCATATTTCACAATCTCCAGCAGATGTTCTATATACTTTACATCTAGTAATGTAAGAGCACTGATGTCTCAGCACCCGAAATGTTGTTTAAAGATGAAGAAGAGAAAGGAACAGTACACTCACTAGATCCAACTATATCACATTAATTTCTTATGCTGTTAAATTATTGTGAAGTAACAATGAAAACGTGTTTGTGAGATGTTTTTCTCCTAAAAGGCAAATTCACTTTTTCTATTTTATATCACTAGGCTGGTTTTATGTGCCTCAAGTGGTGTATGAGAAAAACAGAATTACAATTATTTTGAATCAGTGAATTTTAAAAAATTGAACAGCAACCCCTTCCCCAAAACAAACAAGCAACTTCCCCCCAAAAAAACAAAAACTGACCAGGCAAATCAAGAGAAAAAGTCTGCTACAAAGAGCCTGAATGCTCACCAAAGTCAGCATTGAAGAGTTCCCAAACTACAAAGAATGGAGGCGACGGTGTCTGAGGACTGTTTATTCTAAGGCCTTCTTGAACGCCTTGTGTCTCACCGTAGATGATGGGGTTCAGAAGGGGCATGACCACTGTGTAGAGCACAGAAACAGCTTTACTGAGCTCTGAGGACAGGTTGTAGGTGGGACGGATGTACATGAAAATCATTGTACCATAGTATAGAGTCACTACCATGAGGTGTGAGCTGCAGGTGGAGAAGGTAACTCTTTTTCCAGAACCAGAGGGTATCTTCAGAATGTTGAGGATTATAAGGAGGTATGAAACAAGAGTCAACAGAAAGCACCTGGAAAGGACCAGGAGAAACAGGATGAAGATGACAGCTTCCGTGACAGTGGTGACTGGGCATGAGAGCTTCAACAGTGGAGAGAAATTGCAGAAGAAGTGACCACAAAAATGCAATCTAGAGACCATCAGACAGGGCATAAGAACAGTGAAAACTCCAGTGACCCAGGAGCCCACAGCCAGACTCACATAAATCTCATCAGTCATGAGCACACATACTGGCAGGGGCTGACACACTGAGGAATCGGTCATAGGCCATCACTGCCAAGAGGTAGCACTCAGTAACTCCCAGGGAAACAAAGTAGTACCATGCATCCTGAGAAAGAGATGCTCTTCCTCTTTGCCAGTAGAATGGCCAGCATCTTAGGTACAATTGTGGTCATGTAACAGACTTCTAGGAAAGAGAGGTTCTGGAGAAATTTGAACATGGTGAATGAAATTGTGACTCCAGTGCCACCACTGAAATAATAACGATGTTTCCTAAGATGGTGAGAATATGAATAACCAAAACTACCATGAATAGCAGGATCTGACAGCATGGGTTGCTGCTGAAGCCCAGTAGACAGAATTCCAGTACTGCAGTAACATTTGTCATCTCTTGGAAAGAACTAGGATTTCTCTGCTAAGGAAAAAATCAGTATCAGAATATGTTAACTTTCAACTGTGAAAGCACTACCTACAAAGATCAGAATTCTCAAATAAACCTTTGTGAACAGCATCAATGTCATTACCAGTCTGTCCATCTTATTCCCTCCCTCCCTGCAATCTTTCCCTCATGAAATGTAAGTTTTAGCACACATTTCATGAACTCAACATACACAATTATAGAATGCATTGCAAACAGTCACATTGCTCACAATTGCATGCAAGGATATGTAAAAGAAAGTGCACAAATATATAAAGATATCTCTTATACTAACCCATATTATAAAGGTATACACTTACATGTACATAGCACATGAACTTAGACCCACACACACCAAGGATCTGCTTTTCATTGAAAGAAATAAAAAAGCTTATATACATAACTGACAGCAATTATTGCATTGAAAATTCCACTCATTAACATGCACATTATTTTTTTGTAAAAATATGAGTACTCATTTGCATGGTCCTGACACATACAAGAGTACACATAACTACTCACTCAAAATAATCTCTCATTGAGGACCACAAACTTTCATAAGGATTCACCATCTGTCTACTATTTCTTGTTAAATACTTTAAGTAAAGATATAATTTCCATCTCAAGAACAGAAATCATAGAGAATAATCTTTCACTAGTCATTGATTAAGAGCAATACAGTTCATAGGAATAAACTCCACTCTTCATGTCCACATTAAGGCTGATACACGTGGCAGTGGTATCTGGTTACTTACATATGAACCTATATGCATAATATTGAGGATGTGTCCAATTTTTCCAGAGCTGCTTTCCAAACTATGAACACATTAGGTGTTCCTAGTTTCAATCTGCATTCAGGTCCTTGTCTCAGACTGGATACATCAGGAACTTTTTTATTTTTATGGGTTAAGGCACAATTAATGACAATATCAGAAAAATAGTTACCTGGTGAATTTAATTATATGTTACTCTGTAGTTTGAGTCTTGTTACTAAACCCTTACATTGACTACAGCATCACATTAGATAGAAATGGTTTTAGCCTGAACTCCCTCCTGGTCAGTCTCAACTCTCACAAAGATAGACAGACGCAGATGAAGGCTGAACTGTACCAAAAATTTATTTCAATTCTTATTGAGGATCTCTGGGGAGTAATGCAGTGGGTGAAGACAACCCATGGGGAATATGAGTGACAAGGGATTGATGACACATCTGGAAGGAAGACCTTGTTAGTAAGAGAAGAAACCATCTGGAAAAACTGCATCCAAAATTCACCAGAAACTCTGAATGTCTTCCAGCTGAACAACCTGTTTACTGGGAAAATTCATATAGAGCAGCTCCAATACTTTTAGTCAAATTCTATTTTCAAAAATAAATTTAATTTCAAAGCACAGAAAAATAAATTAAATATTTTGGTCTGGAACATTTTCACAGCATATTTCACTCTGGCTGTATATTTCCACTACATCTTCTGAGTGATACTTTGAAAAAGTTGTTTTTCTGTATTAGGCTTATCAGGGAATTTTTTCCCATTTGTTATCGAGGAGATGCTGGGGGCAGCTTATTAGGTGAATGGACAGCAATTAACAAGGAGCAGCCAAGTATCTCAACATACTGCTGAAATGGTTTTGGGGGAGGGGAGGGGAATGGGAGTTCGGCAGTTCTTAGCTGTGGATAGGCAGTCTTTGCTCTGCTTGGAGGGGAGACAGTTGTGGTTTTTGGTGCTGGATTTGGGCTCAATGCTGCTGCAGAATTCCCTTTGCTGCCGGTTGGTAAGCCTGCTGCTTGCAGGAGCTGCGAGTTGGCTGGGACTTTGCAGCACCCACCAACGCTGAGAGACCATCACCATCTGCATGGGTGTTCCAGGGGAAACCAGGCCCCCCACCTCCTTCCTCTCTCCTCTCCCTTGTCAGTTGTGGTCATAACTACACCAAAAGGGAAATTGCTTAATGGGTGGGAAGAGTTTGTTACTGGGGCTTTTTGGTTTCATTATTGTTTGTCTGTCTTTATTGTTCCAAGATTAAATCCTCTGAGAAAGGGACAACTGCAAATCAGACTTCTGCAATTGCGTTTGTTATCATGGGTTTTTCTCATTGGAAAGATATGAAAGTCATCTTCTTCATCATATTTCTATGTATTTACATCATCACTGTGCTTGGAAACCTAGTTATTTTTCTTGTAATTAACATGAACCCTGTCCTCCACACTCTAATATTCTTCTTCTTCAGGAACTTGTCATTTCTGGAGATCTGCTACATCTCTGTCACTCTGCCCAGAATGCTGGTCAATCTTCTCTCAGGTGATACCTCCATGCTTTTGCAGGTTGTGCTGCACAGATGTATTTCTTTTTGTTCTTTGGGGCACCTGAGTGCTGCCTCTTAACTGCAGTGGCCTATGACTGCTACCGACCCATATACAACCCTCTGATTTACATGGATGTCATGAATAAGAAGGTATGCGTGCAACAACCTTGTGGTAACCTTGTGGCCCTTGGGCATACTATATTTATCTTCTCTTTACACTTCTGTGGCTCCAATATGATCAACCATTTCTTCTGTGAGATCTAACCAGTGCTGATGCTGGTGTATGGGAACACTTACTGGAATGAGATACAGATCATTCTGGCTGCTGCCTTTGTCATCTTGTTGCCTTTTGTGCTCATTTTGGTATCCTATGGCATCATCATTTCTTCCAGCCTCAAAAATCAAGTCCGCCAAGGGAAGATATAAAGCATTCTCCATGTGCTTCTCACATATCACTGTAGTGACATTATTTTATGGGACAGCTGTGTTCATCTATATACGCCCAAAATTCAGCTATTCCCTGGATGTGGACAAGGTCCTCTCTCTGTTTTACTCTGTGGTGACCCCTATATTGAATCCTGTTATCTACAGCCTTAGGAATAGGGAGGTGAAAGAGGCTCTCTTTAAAATGAGAATTAAGCTATTTTGCTCCAATTCCTAAGTCAGTTCTCAGCTGAACCACAAATATCTCTCCTAAAAAGACTGTACATTGCCAGAGGGACATAGGAAAGACCAGTGGCAGGACTTTAGGCTAGGAAGGCATTCAGCCCACCTGAGTTAAGCCCCATCTTTGAAAATACTCAAGACAAGTAGGATGGGACTTTAAACAATGAGATCAAGTGAAAGGTCCCCTGACCATGACAGGAGGTGGAACTAGGTGATGTTTAAAGGTTCCTTGTAACCCAAACCATTATACCATTCTGAGACAAGGCAGTCTGTCACGATCCGCTCAACATGAAACGGGGTTCGTGATGGTTCGTTTCGGAATCTCAGGGTGCAAAAGAAACGCGAATGCGGGGAATTTTAGTTTCAATCAAAATAATGCACTTTATTGCGTGCCAACACACAATTATTGCGATAGAGAGGGAAAGATATAAGAAACAAAGGATAGAGAGAAAAAGAGGGAGGGGGTTATAGCTACCAACGGCAGGCGGAGTCCTCGTGGTCTTCTGCCAATGGGTCCGTCTTCTTCCGTGGGGAGATCTCGTAGGGGTCTTCTCAGAAAGTTCCTTTGTAGTCCTTCTCAAGGCGAAGGGCAGATAGCCAAAGGGGTGGGAGACAGGTGTAGGTCTGTCTGAAGCGAAGGGCAGGTAGCCAAAGGGAGGGAGAGTGAGTCCCATAGGCATAGGTGTACGGGACTTTCAGTCCCTCCTCGCTTGGACAGTCAGGAACAGTAACGATCAGTTCCTTCGGCGTCTCCCAGCCGACACACCTACAGGACTTGGCAGTCATCCCACCTCGGCCCAGCCAGGACTAAAAGTCATCTTGCCCTCCTTTGGACATGGAGGGGGAGTTTAGCCTCAGTCACCATAGATGATCGTGAGACAGATGAAGGGTCTTCAGACCGTCTCTTACACAGTCTGACAGGATCTATCCAGTTGTGTGCATTCAGAGACATCTACTGCCACCTGAAATCCCCTGGGACATTTCAGCCATCCATATGTACATATCTTCTTCATATGCAAAGAAATTAGTCCCTGGACTCCAGTGAGCCACTCTGCCTCCTCTGAGTCAGACATCTAGTATAATTTGAAATGCCATAAGGCTATGGAATTGAACTCCTGATTATAATTTTGAAGGCCATGGACATACCATAGTGTCACCTATAGGCTATCACAGATATCTGTGCCATCTCTGGTAAACACATGAAGAAGGCCTGGACATCCCAGGGTGTCTCAAACAGTACTAAACACATATAGTCAATTAAATAAATTGAACTCTGAACCTCCTTTGGCTCTAATAGGGGATTAGACACCTAATTTATTTGAAGACACCTACATAAATATGATTGGGAAAACTATCAAATCCCACTGTTGCACTGTAGGGACTTACGTGAAGATGAAATCAATTCCACGCATGTGAAAGGGAAACTAAACCTACCTTCAACACATCCTCTAATGTAAGAGAACATTCCATACCATCCGGGTCCATCTTACAAGTCTAACTTTCTGGTGAGAGTTCGTCAGTCAACAAGGTTCTTTTTCAGAAACATTGAATGTTGTGTGATATAACCACAGAGGGCACTGATCTTCACCAAAATTTGTGCTGAGATAGCTACCATGTCTTGTGTTTGCACAGTGTTTTAAAGACTGCTTTAAGCAACAAATAAATGAAAAGAGGAAAGAAAATATTTTCTTGTTTTATTCAGCTAATAATTTTCATTACGGTTGTCAAAAGAATTGTTTCGGTGTTCATAAACAATTTTAAAGATGCATCTGAATTGCAGCTTATTTACATTTTCAGTGTGCTCTTATGCCTTCCAAAAATTATCTAGATTATTTAAAGTAGTTTTAACTTTATGAATTTTGAGGGTTTATTCCTAAATTACTGTCTCAAATTACTACCAGTGAAAAGTATGGGAATCAAAATTTCTTTAACTGACTTACTATGATTATTTTCTTATATTTGCACTCTTATTCTTCTCTATTATTTTGCTGTAACTCAGAATGTCAGATTTTTGAGATAAAAGTACTTAAATAGAGAATCTTTCATCAGTCTTATTAAAAGGCTTAAAAATATAAAAAACTTTTTAAAACATCTTCAAAACATCATACTATCTCAGTCTGTCCATTTCAGTCTTTCCAAATATGCCATGCATTACATATAAAATGAAAACACAATGTCAGCTAGTAAATTTTCATTAAATAATTTAATTTCCCTTTTTTGGAGATAGAATATTCTTGTTGCATGTGTTTTGCTCAAGTAGATCCATAAGGATTTGTATAGAGACACACATGGATGTAGACATACTTTCACGCAAATATATATTAACATGTATATGCCTCTAGAGCTCTTATGTCTACAGGCAGGCACCCCTGGCGCAGCCCAGTCTCAGCAGTTCTCAGAGACAAGCCACAGGCTGACAGGATGTTTTCAGGAGGCAAGAAGGGCCTCCCTGGAGGGCAAAAGCATTGTGTTCACACTTGTATTTACACTGTTGTGGCCCAGGATAGGGTTTGGAGTGTTCAGCTGGAAAATCAAACATGGAGGTGCAAGGCAGGTGCTGCTTCTGGTACACACACCAGCTTTGCACACTCTCCAGGACTAAGGGAAATTCCACAATTATCATGAGCATACTGTAGCAAGGCTTTGACCGCCCACAATAGCATATCAATTGTTTTTTAACCAGTCAAATCATACAAACAGGACAAGCCGTCTTGTTATGAATTATTTTAGTGTCATGGGGTTAACGCTTGTCTGTCATCTCCCAACTGCCAATAAACATTTTACTTCTGAAGTAAGAATTGACAAGATAAGCTGGGTTTCTGACTGACAGCCATTCACTTTACAACTAAAAAAGCCATGGCAAACTTCTACAAAGCAGAAACCTTCTATATATTGTCCTGGAAATGCATGGAATTTCTCCTGTGACTGGGGACACCTATTTCATATTTACTTCCCAAAGTATTAAGTGAAGGAATTTGTATATTGTCTTTTCAGTGATAAGTTACATTTAACTCCTAATCAATATTATTTCTTTGCCAGCCTTAATATAGATACCTTGATGTTGTGCACTGTTTTATTTTATGCTAAAATCTACTAGTAGTTCTTTTAGTTTTATACTGTGCAGTAAATAATTCTGATTAAGGTCTTTCATTTGGTATCTTTGATTTATTTGTCATAATAAATAACTCATCTTTTTTATATATATATCTGATTTGTCATTAAAACTTGTGAGACAAAGTTGCAAAACTTAAACTGTTGATAGTCTGAGACTAAGACAAGATACAGCTAGCCCCAGGCTCCTCTTTCAGTGAAGGACTTTAAATATGCAGAGGAGTTCTTTCTGCCCCTCAGACTCTGAGAGGCCTTCTTTGTTAAGTCTGAAGCTCCCACTTTCCCCAGGACTCATCCAGGGGCTCCCTCCCTATAGCACACATGCAGTGAGGCCTCTGGGCCTGGTGCAACCGCACACCAGCATCAGTCTCTGTCAGAGCACAAAAAAGACTATTCTCCACAGCGCTGAAGAAAAGCCTTTCTTCAAAGGTAGTTTGACCCCCAGATGGTAAACCTCTTCAAGTGCCAGGTGGAGCAGAAAGGTTTGGTTAGCTGCCAGGAAAGGAGAACAGTTGAGCTGTTCTGCAAACACCCTTCTTGTGTTACATACCCTGGACTTATTGTCCTCTTCCTTGCCCTTTTCCAGAGTTCTGGTCATATGGGTTTAGAGAAGAATCCCACAAAGCAGTAACAGATGCTTTATGCAGAAGGAGAATTGGATTACAAGGTGGATGTGCCTGGGAGGTTGATGACTTTAGGTGGGAGTCTACCCAGGAATGCCTGTCCTGCTGCATAGGAATCTGTCTCCCACAAAGAAGAGGATTTCTGGGAACAAAGGAAGGAGTACAACCTGCAGACCTGATTGCCCAGAAAGGTGCTGAATGGCTCTGCTAAGGACCAAATCTTGGCTCTACTCCTCGGGCTGATGCTCTGCCCTCCTTAGTCTCCCTTGACCCTTAGCCTACCTTGAACTCTGCTTTCCTTTAGGTGTGGATGGAAATGCATTCAGTGAGGCACAGACCACATGCAGGAAGCAGATTCTCTGTTCTCGTCTGTGAAGACCTTGTTTATCAAGGTGAGATTGTGCCGTTTCTTTCTTGTGCAATTATCTCCCTGGAGTAGGTGCACATGTCAATGCTCAGAAACAATTTCCTGAGGCATGGCTTAAATCTTTACAGTGTCTCAGGACATCTCAGGTCTCATGGTTCAGGCCACAAGGTCAAATGCAAACATCCTGCACCACATGGCCTCCAGCAGGTGCTTGTAGGATTGTAAACATGCTGGTGGCTGGAAAAGATCTTATTCTTGTGAGACTTCTCTTTGAGTAGTGCAGGCGGGCGAGAGAAGGGGTAGAACAAGAGACAGGACATGGTTGTGTAGTGCAGTAATTCAGCAGTAACAGGCCCTGCTGCAAGTGATAAAGAGGATAAGAAGAATGATGACTGTGCCTACCATGAGTGCATCTGTCTCTATGAACTTGAATGCATCTGGCAGAGAGAAGCAAATTAGGAAACTGAAAGAGCAGAACGGAGTCACTTCTCCAGACTTGCTTTGTGGACAAAAAAGAATTTTAATCATCAGCACAGTAAGTTGAAAGGCCTGACAGAGACCCACTGTGCCACAGTCAGGAGTCCAGGTGGCTCTAGGAATGACCTCAAAAGGAGAGGTCCTCTCCCTTTCACTCCTGCCTGTGCTCCTTCGTTGGACTGAGAAGATGACAGAAGAGGAACTAAAGGTATTAAGAGACAGCAATTTTCCTGATTGCAGGCCTCATTGGGCACCTGATATCCAATAATAAGAAAAGGAAGAGACAGGACACAGAATTAGATTCAGCAAAGGTAAGAACAAGAAGGATGACCCAGAAAAGCTTTCTGGGGATTACAGGAGCAATTCAGTTCACCTTCTGCCTGTAGCCTGCACGATGGTATTCAGATTGAACACTCACAACGATGCCGGTGCCGGTGAGTGAATAACCATTGTCTTCTACAAACAGCCTCAGCCACAACAGTTGGACAGGCAATTTTGGGGCTGGACTGTCCCTTTACTGGCTTGACCAAAACTAACCCCACTGGCTCTTTACCAAAAGAACAGAGCTGGGCCCAGGGCAGGTGGCAGGAGAAAGTGGTCTCCCACTCTCCATCAGCAAGCCTCCAAAACACTCTGCCTTTCCCCACTGGGCATCGCCACAGCCATCTTCTTCTGCTCACCACAGATGTGTGGAAGAAGACGAAGGAGAAGTCCATTCCAAAGTGACCAACCTGCACAGGGATGAGGCAACAGCAGTCTGGAATGGCTGAGCAGGACTTGGTGCACTGAGCTGTAGAGAAAACCCCCTGCCCCTCACAGCACACATTGCCCAGGAGCAGATGCAACTTCAAGAGAAAGAAACACAAGGAGACTCGGGTTGCTAGGAGGCATCTCTTTAATGAGAATAGAAAGGGCTTTGTGAGGGCAGGGGGAAGAGTGCTGAGCATGAGAGGGCAAGGGCTCCACAGGACATCACCCTTTACAGCAGGATGCAAAGTGCCTGCAAGACACTCCTTTCTCCCCATCCCAGCTGCAGCTGATGAGAGAATCCTCCCCCGTCCACAGCAAGGACAGGGGAACTGTGTGGCCTTGGCCATGGCAAAAGCTCTGGAGCCTGGGAGGGAGGATGAGGGGCTACCTGGCAGTAGCAAGGAAAGCTCACCTGATGACATATTTTTTCAGCAAGGCCTGTGGTGATCTGTGCTTGTGATTCACCCACTGCCCAAGTTATGGGGACATCAACACCACATCAAAGTCGAGGCCAAAAAGCTGAGCTCGCCCCTTTCATCAGGATGTTCCAGCTGTTTCACTCCTGGATGGAAATGGTGTTATTCCTAGAGGATGTCACTTTTTCTTTTCTTCTTCCCACTGGGCATATGAATTCAGCTCAGAGGATTTATGGTTTACTGAAAAACAAGTCTACCAAAGGCATGGAGAGAGCCTTGTGACTCCTTGCGTGAGGCTGATCCAAGCCTAAATAGATTTGTTTTTCTCCTCCTGCTTATCCTGGAGACCAAGAGCCTCCCTGGGATGCAGTAAAGGCAGGGACCCAGAGCTTCCAGGTGCTTCTGTGGGGTCAGGGTCAGGGTGCAATTGTTCCTGTACTGGGTGCAGGAAAGTAGAAGACTGCAAGAGCTGGGCAGAGGCTGAAGCAAAAGGAGCGTGATTGGCCTTTGCCCCGAAGGTGAAACACACCTGTGAATATGAGTCTCTGCAAGGCAGACCAAGGCACTAACCTGGTACCAATGGCCAGGGGGCTTCAGGTGCTGAGCTCCTAAGTGCCTGAAGTCCATGTGTGGTGTGCAGGGGCGGTGGTGGGGGCCCACGCCCCAGGAATGTGTGTGGCCAGCATGTCACTTTGTGTCTCTGTGGGCAGACGGACCTGTGCTCCACAAGTCCTGTGGTCTTAGGGAGCAACATAATGCATGATGCACCTCAAAAGGCACATTTCAGTCTTGCCTGCGTGTCCAGTGGGGAGCAAACCCTCACAGATGAAAGGGGACAATGCGTAAACATCTGGGAGCACATTTCAAGTAAACACTGAGAGCAAAATGCTTCATACACAAGGAACGCTTTGGGCCCCACGAGGCTTGGAGACAGGGTATAAAAGTCCCTGTGTCTCCACACCCACCACCCACCGCCCTTGCTGCTGTCTGCCCTGTCAGCCAGGTAAGTCTGAGCCCATGCAGGCTCTTGGTGCAGGCCCTTGTGGTTCTGAGCTCTTGTCTCCCCTTGGCTTCCCTCTCCTGCTTATGCCCTGCTCTGTGTTGCAGCTCTGCCTCCCTCCCCGAGAGATGTCTTGCTGCAGACTCTGCCCTGCTTTCCCCTGCGGACCAGCTCCCCTGGCAAGCAGCTGCAATGAGCCCTGTGTTCAGCGCTGCACTGACTCCACGGTGTACATTGAGCCGGCCCCAGTAGTGGTGACCATGTCGGGCCCCATCCTCACCTCTTTCCCTCAGAGCACAGCCGTGGGATCCTCTTTGTCAGCTGCTGTGGGCAGCTCCCTCAGCACCGCAGGGGTTCCCATCTCTTCTGGGGGCTCCCTTGGGTTTGGGAGATTCCCAGGCCTCGGGAGTGGTCTCTGTGGGTCCCTGTGTTTGTGCAATCCGTAGGTAGGGTAGGGCCAGCGCACCGGTCCTGTAGGAAACAACAACCAGGAATAGAGAAACGAGATCTGGATCCAGGACGGGGGAGATGCCTGTGGTTTTGCAGTGCGTGGGACACCCACCTCTGCCCCGGAATGGATGGGAACTATGTGTCAGCCCCTGATATCGTGCCCTTCTTGCTCTTAATCTTCCTGTGCTTTCCTTGCTACTGCCAGGTAGCCCCTCATCCTCCCTCCCAGGCTCCAGAGCTTTTGCCATGGCCAAGGCCACACAGTTCCCCTGTCCTTGCTGTGGACGGGGGAGGATTCTCTCATCAGCTGCAGCTGGGATGGGGAGAAAGGAGTGTCTTGCAGGCACTTTGCATCCTGCTGTAAAGGGTGATGTCCTGTGGAGCCCTTGCCCTCTCATGCTCAGCACTCTTCCCCCTGCCCTCACAAAGCCCTTTCTATTCTCATTAAAGAGATGCCTCCTAGCAACCCGAGTCTCCTTGTGTTTCTTTCTCTTGAAGTTGCATCTGCTCCTGGGCAATGTGTGCTGTGAGGGGCAGGGGGTTTTCTCTACAGCTCAGTGCACCAAGTCCTGCTCAGCCATTCCAGACTGCTGTTGCCTCATCCCTGTGCAGGTTGGTCACTTTGGAATGGACTTCTCCTTCGTCTTCTTCCACACATCTGTGGTGAGCAGAAGAAGATGGCTGTGGCGATGCCCAGTGGGGAAAGGCAGAGTGTTTTGGAGGCTTGCTGATGGAGAGTGGGAGACCACTTTCTCCTGCCACCTGCCCTGGGCCCAGCTCTGTTCTTTTGGTAAAGAGCCAGTGGGGTTAGTTTTGGTCAAGCCAGCAAAGGGACAGTCCAGCCCCAAAATTGCCTGTCCAACTGTTGTGGCTGCAGCCGTTTGTAGAACATTACAATCACTCACTAACAGGTACCACTGTCAATGGGTATTTTAAAGAGTCTGATGCAGGCTACAGGCAGAAGGTGATCTTAGCGGCAGATGACATTTTTGTGCACCGAGAAAATCTGCCAGTAGAACCCCCTACTTTTTGTGAGCTGTTTTCCAGAGGTGGAAAAATCCTATTTGTACATCTTTCAAAACCACTTTGCTGTCACAGGCTTCATGATAGGTCAAATTCACCAAGAGATGTTGTTGAAGGTTGGGGGGGACAGATATTTTCCCCATTCTGTTGCTAGATAACCAACAACCAGGTATTTAAGGACCATTTACTCTTTAGTAAGAGACAAAAGATGTGGCCAGGTGTGGTGAGGGGAGATCTGGCCATTGGTAAGCTCACTTCCTTTCCCGAACTTCACAGGGGGAACTGCTGGTCTCCCTTTTCACTGTGACGGCAGAAAAGCTCGGCTCTGCACTGCCTTCTCTTCCTTGGNATGCAGGCTACAGGCAGAAGGTGATCTTAGCGGCAGATGACATTTTTGTGCACCGAGAAAATCTGCCAGTAGAACCCCCTACTTTTTGTGAGCTGTTTTCCAGAGGTGGAAAAATCCTATTTGTACATCTTTCAAAACCACTTTGCTGTCACAGGCTTCATGATAGGTCAAATTCACCAAGAGATGTTGTTGAAGGTTGGGGGGGACAGATATTTTCCCCATTCTNCCCATCCTGCTGCACGCCATCCCTGCCCAGCCCGTCCTGCTCATGCCATCCCTGCCCAGCCCCGTCCATCTGCACACCATCCCTGCCCAGCCCATCCTGCTCACGCCATCCTTGCCCAGCCCCGTCCATCTGCACATCATCCCTGCCCAGCCCATCCTGCTCACGCCATCCCTGCCCAGCCTGTCCGCCATTCCCCATGTGACACAGACCTGACCTCACCCCACAACACCCCCTACAGCTGTGCGGGAGTCATTGCACCTGCCCTGCCCAGCCGGGAGCCAACAGCGCCCCTGCTGGCTGTGACCGTGACTGCACCAAAAGGACAGTGCCTGGCAGCCCAGGGACATCTGCCACGAGGTTTTTGGTTTTGTTTGTCATTACTTTTTTCTTTTTATTGTTTGCCTTGTTATAGATACTAGTAAAGAACTGTTACTTCTTTTCCCATATCTTTGCCTGAAAGGCCTTGATTCCAAAGTTATAATAAGTCAGAGGGGAGGGGGGGTCACATTCTTTATTCTAAGGGAGGTTCCCACCTTCCTTAGCAGACACCTATCTTTCAAACCAAGAAAGATGTGCCTGCCCAGAGACTGTCAGCATAGTGCATGAGCTCTCCTGCTTGAGCTGCTCCTTCTCAGCACAGCTGCTGCTGCTGCTCCTGCTGAGGTCAGCTCTGCTCACAAGCCTTTGTCTGGTGGAAGAAGCAAAGAGGAAAACGTAGCTTTCTTTCCTTCCTTTCTTCCTTCTTCTTAACCACCTGGGGAAGGAAGTGCCTTGGCTGAGGCCAAGGCCACATGATTTATGGAAGCTTGGAGCTTGCCAAAGAAGGTGTCTAGAAAAGAGCACCACGGCCTTTCTTTGCACAGTTGTGGCTCAGCCTGAAGACACAACTGACAGAGCATCAGAGATTTCCATTCTGAGCAGGTGGCAATGCAGCGGCAGGAGCCTTGCAGCTTGCTGGGAGAGGTGTGTCCCAAACTGGGTGGCTGGAGCCACAGAGACACAGCATGGAGCAGATCCTGCAGCTGCTGACCCCAGAGGAGCTCCTGGTCAGCCCACCACGGGCAATCCACAACAGGGGCTAAGCCATCTCCTTAGAACATAGCAGGGGGATTTTTCTGCTTTGGCTTCCATTTGTAACCTTAACTGTTGGACTCGATGATCTTAAGGATCTTTTCCAACCTTCACAATTCTAAGATTCTAGCAGTGTGGAAAAGAAAACCCAAAAATAGTGGGAGTAGTAGGAAGATAAATACAACAAAGTGCTCTGTAGAGGACCCCTACTCCATCATCACCTGTGCTGATCTGCCTTTTGGTCCTCACTTAGAAACTCTCCATTTGTTCATCACCAGCAGCAGAGCAAAACAACCCACATTCAAACCCCTTCTCTACACAAAGTAAAACCCCCACTCCTTGCCTCCCCATCCTGTCTTTCTTGACAATCTTGTATTCTTCCACTGCAGCACCCCAGTCATGGGAACTCTCCCCCCCATCTTCTCTGTCCCAAGAATTATGGCTCTGGACTGGACACAGACCTCTCACTCCTCCTGTTGGTATCCCATCCTCCTGCACTTGTGTACAGATGTTTGAGAGAGGGCCCAAGTCATGTTGTGTTTACAGGAGAAGGGACAGATCCTCCACTGAGTGTTGCTGTTCCCAGGACATGTCTCCCTTGTCTCTTGTGCTATCCCTGCTCTGCAGGTTATGGTTACCTTTCACCAGCAGAGCTGATTCAAAGGCCTCCTCACTGAGCTAGCAGACCTGCTGCACTTGGTCAGCTGTATCCCATCCCTGCCCAGCAGCTGCTGTTCCTTCGAGGGAACGTTGTTGTTTTAATTCTCGTAACATCCTGCCCATGGCACCAGCTATACAGCCAGGTCCTGACCCAGTGGCTGAGTTCTTTTTTTTTTGCGCATTTTTCCCCACAAAGCAGGGTTGAGGAGAACACCATCTGAGCTGCCATAGGCTTCCCGCTTGCCCCAGCCCTATGCAGTCAGCCTTGATACACTAGATATCCATGTTCATGAGGACACTAGCCATAGTCCTTGCTTCTTGGCTCTCAGCTTGTCTTCCCTGGCAGAGCAGTCATGAGCAACAGCACACAAGCCCAGGCACAAACCTCAGCCTCTTGGCTGTGAATGGCATAAAAAGCCTTGCACTAGCCCCTGCAGTCTTGCAGAGCTGCCTGCCTTCAGGTGACCCATGCACCCCTTTAAGGTGACCAGCAGCAGCAAAAGCTACTTCTATTTGCTGCGGAATGATAGCACAACTGTCTGCTCTTTTGCAAAATAGTAGAATCATTAAAAGTTTTGTATTGGAAGGGACTGTCAAAGATCATAATCCTTTTCCTTGGTCAGTTTAAACAACAGTCGAGGGAAGGGGAAATTGGACACAGCCCTGATCCTCCCCCAAGACCAAGGGAGACTGAGAAGGGATGGAAATCCTACAGTGTTAAGGAAACTCCCAACAGCAGCTGACAGAGAGGTTCCCATAGCTGTACTCTGAGTGAAAGAAGTGGTTGAATTTGGGGCTTTCAAGACCTTTGGATCTATTAGCCCCCAGAGACTCAAGGCATTCCTGCTTCTGCCCTGATTGCTCATTGCTCCAGTCTGTCCCAGGACAATTGTATCCACTCAGGGGAGTGAATCGCCATGTGTCCACTCTGTCCCAAATGCTTCAGTCTGCTTCTGTGCTGAAATGAGTGCCTAGTTCCCTAGTCTCCCCAGGCCACAATCCATTAAGCAGGGTTGCAGAGCCCAGACTGTCAGTCAGAGCTCATTCTGTGACCCCAATGCCTTGATCACACATGTCCATTGTCACCAAGGAAGGAGAGAGTAGCAGCCAAGATTTTACCTCTCCCCTGGAAAGGTAGAACTTACCTTTTGAGTGCACTACCACCAGAAATCAGCCAGAAAGTGCTAGGAGTGCAGGAACTTTGAATGAGGAGAGCCAGGATGTGAGAAAAGCTTCTGCCAGAAGCAAGAAGACAGCAACTTCCAGGAAAGGGGAAGATGAAAACAGGCCCTAGACATCATTCTGCTTGCGGAGCAATAGAAGATTCCTTGGATGACACCCATGGGCAGCTCAGGCTCTTGCAGTTTCATTGCTGCCTGTCAAGAGTCTCAGACTGTTTTTATCATCACATGTGGCAAAGAAACTGAAGCCCTCTTCCCAAGGGTGTTTGTTTGAATTGGGGTTTCTTGGTATGGCACAAAATCCTTCCATATTCCAGCAGGAGTACAGAGAGTATTGACTGGGCTTGCACACTCCCACAGCACTGAGGATGGGAACTTCAGAATGGCCAGTAGGGAAAGACACACATATGCCATTAATCTGGCATGCTTTGTAACTGCAAATGAGCCAATCTTCCTGCCATTACCCATTCTTCTCCTCCTCCCCTTCCCCTTTCCCCTCCCCTTCACTGTTCTTCTTCTTTTCCTCTTATTCCCCTTCCCTTCCCTTCCCT
>VZRL01003980.1:8524-21070 GCA_013397895.1 Origma solitaria | reverse complement strand
TGGGGGCTGAGAGGGATTTGGGGTCTGAAGGGGATTTGGGGATCTGAAAGGTTTCGTGGGCTGAGGGGGATTTGGGATCTGAGGGATTTGGGGTTTGAGAGGAATCTGAGGGCTGAGGGGGATTTGGGTCCGAGGGGTATGTGGGGTCTGAGGGGAATTTGGGGCTGAGGAATTTGGAGTCTGAGGGGAATTTGGGGGCTGAGAGGGATTTGGGGTCTGAGGGGTTCGGGGTATTCATGTATTTGATTTGGGGTTTTTGGGTATTCATGTGTTAAATGCAAATTATTCGAAATGAACTATTGAAGTATTGAACCCCTGGTGTTAAATATGGGATATTAAATAAGGAATATGGAATGTGGGATAGTATAGGGGTAAAATATGGAGTACTGAAAGTATAAATTGTGGGGTTTTAAAAGTGTACAATATGGGATATTGAAGGTGTAAAAATTGGGGTAATGAAGGAGTAAAATGTGTGTTATTAAAGGTGTTGAGTGTAGGTGTTCAAAGTGTAAAATGTGGGATATGCAAGGTATAAGACATGGGATATTAAATGTATAAAATATGAAGTATAAAAGGCATCGAGTGTGGGATATAAATGGGATAAAGCACGGGATATCAAACAGACTAAGGGATTATGAAGGGATTAAATATGAGATATGGAAGAGACAGTACGGGGCATAAAAGGATTAAAGTATGGGATATCGAAGGGATAGATTTTGGGATATAGGAGGTATAAAATGTGGATGTGGGAGCCAAAAAAATGGATATTCAGAGTATAAACTGTGGGATATTGAACGTACAAACTGTGGGATGTTGAAGGTGTAAAATGTGGGATATTGCAGGTATGGAGTGTGGGATATTGAAGGGATAAATTGTGGCATATTGAAAGGGTAAAACGTGGGATATCGAAGATACAGAATGTGGGAATATTGAAGGGATAACGCCCAGGATTTACTGCAATTTCCCCTGTGTTTTCCCGCAGGAGCCGTGTCCCACCAAAGCCACCTTGGCCAAAGTGGTGCCCACGCCCAACAACGGCTCCGTGGAGTTGGTGCCTCTGCGCAGGGATCAGGTGAGGAAATTCTGCTGAGATTTATCCCGGAAAACCCCAGCAATTCGGGATAATCGCTGACAAGTGGGGAATTCGGCTGTTCCACAGCAGAGCCACCCCGGGAAACGCTGAGAATTTGGGATTTTGCTCCAGCCGGGAGGGAGGCTTTTCAGGAATTTGGGATTTTGCTCGGTCTGGGAATCCATGAGGTTTTTCCAGCACTGAAAATTTGGAATTTTTGCCCTTTCCCATCACTGGGAATTTGGGATTTTTGGGATTTCCCCTTTCCCAGTCCTGGTAATTCGGGATTTTTGGGATTTTCCCTTCCCCATCCCTGGAAATCCAGGATTTCTGGGATTTTTCCCTTCCCCATCCCTGGAAATTTGGGATTTTTGGGATTTCCCCCTTCCCCATCACTAGAAATCCGGGATTTTTGGGATTTTCCCCTTCCCCATCCCTGGGAATTTGGGATTTTTGGGATTTTCCCTTCCCCATCCCTGGAAATCCAGGATTTCTGGGATTTTTCCCTTCCCCATCCCTGGAAATTTGGGATTTTTGGGATTTCCCCCTTCCCCATCACTAGAAATCCGGGATTTTTGGGATTTTCCCCTTCCCCATCCCTGGGAATTTGGGATTTTTGGGATTTTCCCTTCCCCATCCCTGGAAATCCAGGATTTCTGGGATTTTTCCCTTCCCCATCCCTGGAAATTTGGGATTTTTGGGATTTTCCCCTTCCCCATCCCTGGGAATTTGGGATTTTTGGGATTCTTCCCTTTTCCCAGTGCTGGAAATTCAGGATTTTTGGGCTTCTCCCCTTTCCCAGGGCGAGGACGGGCAGGAGGCGCTGTCGTTCGAGTTCCAGAAGATCAAGTACTCGTACGAGGTGCACGGCAAGAAGCAGTTCCTGCCCGTGGCCTTCCCCGTGGAGCAGCCGCTCGGCTTCTACCAGAGCTGCCGCGGCTACCAGGAGGACAGCGAGCTGCGCCAGGCCGAGAGGAGATACGGCACCAACAAGTGAGGCTCTCGCGGGGCTCTGCGGGGAAAAAAACCGGGGAAATATCCCCAGATATTGTGGGGAAGTAGCCCAAAATGTCCCCAAAATATCCCTGGAAAATACGGCAAAATATCCCCAAATGTTGTGGGGAAATAGCCCAAAATGTCCCCGAAAGATCCCTGGAAAATATGGGAAAATATCTTAAAATATCCCCAAATGTTGTGGGGAAATATTCCAAAATATCCCCAAAAGATCCCTGGAAAGTATGGCAAAATATCCCAAAATATCCCCAAATGTTGTGGGGAAATATTCCAAAATATCCGGAATGTATCCTGGGAAAATACCCCCAAATATTGTGGGGAAGTAGCCCAAAATGTCCCCAAAAGATCGCTGGAAAATATGGGAAAATATCTCCAAATGTTGTGGGAAAATAGCCCAAAATATCCCAAGTCTATCCTGGGAAAATATTCCCAAATATTGTGGGGAAATACCCCAAAATGTCCCCAAAGGATCCCTGGAAAATATGGCAAAATATCCCGAAATATCCCCAAATATTGTGGGGAAGTATTCAAAAATACCACAGAAAAATATCCCAAAATATCCTGGGAAAATATCCCCAAATACCACGGGGAAATACCCCCAAATATTGTGGGGAAATATTCTAAAGTATCTCAGAAAAATATGTCAAAATATCCCCAAAATGTCCTGGGGGAATATCCCCAAATATCGTGGGGAAATATCCCAAATATATCCTGGGAAAATATCCCTAAATATCCCAAATATATCCCACGAAAATGTCTCAAGATGTCCCAAATATATCCTGGGAAAAGATCCCCAAATTCCGCAGGGAAATATCCCAAAATGTCCCCAAAAACTGCAGCTGGCTCAGGATTTTCCTCCCGGCTTTGGCATTTTGGGTCATTCCCGAAAAAATTCCTCACAAATCCCTTCAAGGACTGAGGAATTTGGGGATCGATCCCAAACTGCCGAGAATCGGCCCAGAATGATCGGGAACAGGGAGGGAATTTGGGGAAAAGTTTGGGATTTTGGGAAAAATTAGGGATTTTGGGGGAAATTGGGGATTTTCCCGAGGATCCCTTCGTTGCCAGGGCGGAGATGGTGGTGCCGGAATTCCTGGAGCTCTTCAAGGAGAGAGCCACGGCTCCGTTCTTCGTGTTCCAGGTAAAAAAAATGGGAATAAATCCCAGGAAATTCCCGTTCCTGCCCAAAATTGGGGAATTCACAGCTCGGGAATGTGAAAATCGGGAACAGCTTCCCCAAATCCGGAGCAGGGGCTGCATAAACACGGATTTTTGGGGATTTTCCTCCTTTTCCTGGGATTTCCAGAGCCGGAATTGCAGTGTTTGCCTGGGCTGCGATGGAAGGGTGCGATTCCTAAAATCTGAGGAATTAATTCCGGGCTGGATTGGAATCGTTTGGGTCCTTTTTCCCCTGGCATTTCAGGAATTCCGGGCTGGATTGGGGTAATTTTAGTCCCTTTTCCTCTGGAATTCGAGGATTTTTGGGTCAGACTGGGACAATTTTCCTCACCATCACTCAGCCCCACCAAGGATTCAATTCCCGAAATTCCCCCGGAATTCCCTCACTCCCCTCCCCGCAGGCTGCCCTTCCCGCTGGGTGTGAGGGCGATTTTGGGGTGATTTCAGGTGATTTTGGGGTACAAGTTCGGGATTTTTGGGGTACAATTTCGGGATTTTTTGGGGTGTTTCAGGTGTTCTGCGTGGGGCTGTGGTGCCTGGATGAGTACTGGAACTTTGTGGGATTTTGGGGTACAGATTTGGGGTGATTTCGGGGTACAACTTCGGGATTTTTTGGGATACAGTTTTGGGATTTTTTGGAGTACAATTCCAGGATTTTTTGGGGTACAATTTTGGGGTGATTTTGGGGTACAGTTTCAGGATTTTTTGGGGTGTTTCAGGTGTTCTGCGTGGGGCTGTGGTGCCTGGATGAGTACTGGAACTACAGCGTGTTCACGCTCTCCGTGCTCGTGCAGTGTGGCATTTGGGGTACAACTTTGGGATTTTTTGGGGTACAGTTTCAGGATTTTTTGGGGTGTTTCAGGTGTTCTGCGTGGGTCTCTGGTGCCTGGATGAGTACTGGTACTACAGCGTGTTCACGCTCTCCATGCTCGTGGCCTTCGAGGCCTCTCTGGTGCAGCAGCAGCTCCGGAATTTGGCCGAGATCCGCAAGATGGGGAACCGCCCCTACATGATCCCGGTGAGTGCGCCCCGAAATCCCTGGGGTTTGGGCTTTCGGTGCCTTCAGGCGTTTCATGACAGTGCCAGCATGAAAATGGGATTTTTTGGGGGATTTTGCTGCCGTTTTCCCCCTGGTTTTGTCCTTTTCCTGTCATTTTCCTGCTGATTCCGTCCCCAAAAAGGCATTTTGTCCTTTTCCCATCATTTGATTCAGTCCCAAAAAAGGCATCTTGTCCTTTTCTTGTCATTTTCCTGCTGATTCCATCCCAAAAAACGGTGTTTTGTCATTTTCCTATAATTTTGCTGTCGATCCCATCCCAAAAATGGCATTTTTGGGGTTTTTTGGGGGATTTTGCTGCCATTTCCCTGCTAGTTTTGTCCCTTTTGCCGTCGTTTCCCTGCTGGTTCCATCCCAAAAATGGCATTTTGTCCTTTTCCCATCATTTTCCACTGATCCCATCCCAAAAAAAAAGGATTTTGTCCTTTTCTCATCGTTTTCCTGCCGATTCTGTCATAAAAATGGCATTTTTTGGGGTTTCCGAGTTGATCCCATCCCAAAAATGGGATTTTATCCTTTTCCCATCATTTTCCCACTAATCCCATCCCAAAAAAATCGGGTTTTTGGACTTAAGTTTTTTTTTTAATTAGGGTTTTTCTGGATTTAGGTTTTTTTTTAGGATTTTGCGGGTTTTTTTAATTGGGATTTTTTGGGATTTTTTTGGGGAGGTTTGGGCCGTTCCTTCTCCCTTTTCCCGAGGTTTTCCCGCTGATTCCGGGTTTTATTTTTCGGGAATTCAGGTCTACAGGAACCGGAAGTGGCGCCCGATCTCCAGCGACGAGATCATCCCGGGGGACATCGTCTCCATCGGTAACGGAATTCTCATTAAAAACTCCTTAAATTGGGATTTTTCTCCCCACTTTTGCTGCAATGAAAGAGGATTTTGAGGATTTGAATCCTTATTTTCTGGGAAACCCTCTGGGAATTCCTGTTTATCCCATAAAAACCTGGGAAAAATCAGCCTTGAATTCCGCAGTTTTGGGGCTGGGAGGGGAAAAATTCCTTTTTTTTTCTGCCTGGAGGGAAAGGGAAGGGCAGAAACCGAGAGGGTTCCTGGGATCTGGGGAATTCCAGACTGAGTTTGGATCATTTTAGGGTTTTATTTCTGGGATTTTCCCTTTTCTCCCGGGATTTGATGAATTCCACACTAAATTTGGATAATTTTGGGCTTTTATCCATGGGATTTTCCCCATTTTCATCTTCCCGGCGTTGAACCTCTGACTCAGCCGAGCTAAAAAGAGAAAATTCCCAAAATCCCAGGAATTCGGGGGCCGTTCCTCCCCAAAATTTTCCTCCTCTCGGTTCCCCAAAGTTCTTTTATTTCCACCTCCAAATCTTTTTCCCCGCGGGGGCGGCGCTGGAAAGCCTCGGGGGCAGGGGGAGGCGGAGGTTTTGGGGCAGGAATTTAGGGAATTTTGGGGAATTTCGGGGATTTTCGGGGATTTTCGGGAATTGCAGGTCGCTCCCCCCAGGAACACCTGGTGCCCTGCGATGTGCTGCTGCTCCGCGGGCGCTGCATCGTGGACGAGGCCATGCTCACCGGCGAGTCCGTGCCCCAGATGAAGGTGGGGAAAACTGGAGAAAAACAGGGAAAAATCGGGAAAAACGGGGGAAAACTGGGGAAAACGGGGAAAAAACGGGGAAAAAATGGAGAAAACTGGGGAAAAATGGGGAAAAAGTGGGGGAGAGTGGGAAGAATTGGGGAAAACTGGGACAAACCGAGAAAAACTGGGGAAAAATGGGAAGAACTGCGAAAAACTGGGAAAAATGGGGAAAACTGGGAAAAAGCTGGGAAAACTGGGAAAGAGATGGGGAAAACTGGGAAAAAACAGGAAAAGCAGAGAAAAAATGGGAAAAAACTGAGAAAAACTGTCCTGGTGTAATCCCGGTGCCATTCCCGGTGCAATCCTGGCTGTAATTCCTGGTGAAATTCCTGGCACAATTCCCGGCGCCATTCCCGGTGCAGTAACCCTGCTCCCGAAGCAATTCCCGGCACAATTCCCGGTGCAATAACCCCGTTCCCGGCACAATTCCCGGTGTAACTGAGTTCCTGGTGCAATTCCCGGTGCCATTCCCGGCACAATTCCCGGTGAATAACTCCATTCCCAGTGCCATTCCTGGTGTAACTGGAATTTCCGATGCCATTCCCGGCACAATTCCCAGTGCAATATTCCCATTCCCATATTTCCCGGTACAATAACCCATTCCTGTTCCCATTCCCGGCACAATTCCGGTACAATAACCCCANTCCCCGTTCCCGTTGCCGTTCCCGCTGCAGGAGCCGGTGGAGGGCCGCAGCCCCGAGCACGTGCTGGACCTGGCTGCGGACGGGAGGCTGCACGTGCTCTTCGGGGGCACCCGCGTGGTGCAGCACATCCCCCCCCAGCGCGCCNATTCCCGGCACAATTCCCAGTGCAATATTCCCATTCCCATATTTCCCGGTACAATAACCCATTCCTGTTCCCATTCCCGGCACAATTCCGGTACAATAACCCCATTCCCGTTCTCGTTCCCGGTGCCATTCCCGGTACAATAACCCATTCCCGTTCCTGGCGCAATTCCCGGTACGATAACCCATTCCCATTCCCATTGCCGGCACAATTCCCANTCCAGTCCCAAAATTCCCGAGGATTCCCCCCAGGGAGGGTGAGGGTGGTGCAGCACTTCCACCCCAGAGGGCTTCGGCGGGGCTCAAACGTGAGGAAAACCCAAAATTTCCGAAATTCCCATCCCAAAATCCCTGGGAATTCCCTCGGGATTTCTTTGGGATTCCCTTGGGATTTCCTCGGGGATTTTCTGGGGGATTTCCTTGGGGATTTGCTCGGGGATGCCCTTGGGATTTCCTCAGNAAATTCCCAAAATTCCCATCCCCAAATCCCCAGGGGGTCAGATTCCAGTCCCAAAATTCCCGAGGATTCCCCCCAGGGAGGGTGAGGGTGGTGCAGCACTTCCACCCCAGAGGGCTTCGGCGGGGCTCAAACGTGAGGAAAACCCAAAATTTCCGAAATTCCCATCCCAAAATCCCTGGGAATTCCCTCGGGCATTCTTTGGGATTCCCTTGGGATTTCCTCGGGGATTTTCTGGGGGATTTCCTTGGGGATTTGCTCGGGGATGCCCTTGGGATTTCCTCAGGGGATTTCTTTGGGATTTCCATGGGATTTCTTTGGGATTCCCTCAGGGATTTCCTTGGGGATTTCCCTGGGATTTCTTTGGGATTTCCCTGGGATTTCTTGGGATTTCCTCGGGGATTTTCCAAGGGATTTCCTTGGGATTTCTTTGGGATTCCCTTGGGATTTCTCTGGGATTTCCCTGGAATTTTCTCCCCCCAGCCGTGGATAACGGGTGCTTGGCCTACGCCCTCCGCACCGGCTTCAACACCTCCCAGGTGAGCGGGGCTCCCGGAATTTGGGGGAATTTGGGGAATTCCGGGGAATGGGGGCTCGGGAGTGCTGGGTTTGGGGCAAGGAAGGAACGGGGTTAGGAAGAGAGAGAAATGAGGGTTGGGAAACGGAATAAATAGATTCGGGAAAAGGGAGAAATAAATTTGGGAAAAGAGAAATGAGGGTTGGGAAGAGGGAGAAGGTTGGGAATGGGAAGAATTCCCAGGTCTGGAAGGCTTTCCCCAGAGCTGGAATTCCCACTCCATGCCTGTTCTGAAGGAATTCCTGTGGGATTTTCGGGAATCCCTTCAGGATTTTCAGGAATTCTTCCCCGACCTCCTTTTCCAGGGAAAGCTGCTGCGGACGATCCTGTTCGGGGTCAAGAGGGTCACGGCCAACAACCTCGAGACCTTCATCTTCATCCTCTTCCTGCTCGTGTTCGCCGTGGCCGCCGCCGCCTACGTGTGGATCCAGGGTGGGAATTCCCGGGAATTATTCGGGAATTATTTGGGAATTATTCAGGAATTATTTGGGAATTCTTCCAGAATTATTCGGGAATTACTCGGGAATTGGGGGCAAAGGGGAGGGCTCCAGCTCAGGATTTTTTGGGGGGGGAAGGGAGAATCGGTCCCGAAGTTTGGGGGAGAAGAAATGAGGATTTGTCCTGAAGTTTGGGGGGGGGGGAATGGGGAATTTTCCCATGGTTTTCCCCTGTTTTTCCCCATTTTGCCATGGTCTTTTCCATTTTTTCCATGTTTTTTCCCGTTTTCCTGTGTTTTCTCCCCATTTGCAGGAGCCTGTACCGCCTGTTCCTGGAGTGTGCTCTGATCCCAGTCCCATTTCCCGTGGTTTTTCCCCATTTTTTCCCAATTTCTCACCTTTTTCCCCATTTCAGGCACGACGGATCCCCAGCGGAACCCGTACCACCTGTTCCTGGAGTGTGCTCTGATCCCAGTCCCATTTCCCGTGGTTTTTCCCCATTTTCTCACCATTTTTTCACCGTTTTTCCCCGTTTTTTCTCATTTTTTCCCCATTTTTTCACCGTTTTTCCCCATTTTTTCCCAATTTCTCACCTTTTTCCCCATTTCAGGCACGAAGGATCCCCAGCGGAACCAGTACCACCTGTTCCTGGAGTGTGCTCTGACCCCATCCCATTTCCCTTGGTTTTTCCCCATTTTTTCCCGAATTTTTCCCATTTTTTCACCATTTTCCCCCATTTTTTCTCCATTTTTTTACCGTTTTCTCCCATTTTTCCCCCATTCCNTTCACCATTTTCCCCCATTTTTTCTCCATTTTTTCACCGTTTTCTCCCGTTTTCTCCCCATTCCAGGCACGAAGGACCCCCGGCGGAACCAGTACCGCCTGTTCCTGGAGTGTGCTCTGATCCTGACGTCGGTGGTGCCTCCCGAGCTGCCCATCGAGCTCTCCCTGGCCGTCAACACCTCGCTCATCGCCCTGGCCAAGCTCTGTGAGAGCCCACAGTTTGGGGGTTTGGGGTTTTTTGGGGGGGATTTCTCTTTTTTGGGGTTCTGTGAGGATTTCGTGAGGATTTGGGGGAATTCTGTGAGGGTTTGGTGGCATTTTGTGCGATTTTAGGAAGGTTGTATTGGGGTTTTTTGGGATTTTGTGGAGATTTCGTTAGGACTGTTTTAATGGAATTTGGGAGGATTTCGTGAGGACTTTTTCTGGTGGGATTTTCTAGGAATTTTGTGGGGATTTTGTGAGAATTTTGGTGGAGATTTTTTGGTGGGATTTCGATGGGATTTCCCCCAGAATTCCCATTTTTCCCATTTTTCTCTGTTTTTTCCCCATTTCTCAGACGTTTTCTGCCCAGAACCATTCCGGATTCCTTTCACAGGGAGCAGAGCGATTTTGTGGTGGATTTTTCTGCGGTTTTCCCCCATTTTTTCCCATTTTTCTCTGTTTTTTCCCCATTTTCCAGATGTTTACTGCACGGAGCCATTCCAGATCCCTTTCACAGGGAACAGAGGGATTTTGGGGTGGATTTTTCTGCATTTTTCACCCATTTTTCCCCATTTTTTCCTGTTTTTTCAAATGTTTACTGCACGGAGCCGTTCCGGATCCCGTTCGCGGGCAAGGTTCAGGGATTTCGGGATGGATTTTTGTACATTTTTTCCCATTTTTCTCTGTTTTTTCCCCATTTCTCAGACGTTTACTGCACGGAGCCCTTCCGGATCCCGTTCGCGGGCAAGGTTCAGGTTTGCTGCTTCGACAAGACAGGAACTCTGACCAGCGACAGCCTCGTGCTGCAGGGCGTGGCCGGCCTCAGGTGGGGCAGGATCCCAAATTCCCAAATTCCCAAAACCCCCGAAATTCTGCAGGAATTGGGGAAAAACCCGGGAATGTCTAGGGGTGTGCACAGGGCGTGGCCGGCCTCAGGTGGGGCAGAATTCCCAAATTTTACTCTGTCTCTCTCTGATTTTACATGATTTTTTAGGTATAATTTTAGATTATCTTTCCCTAATTTCATACAATTTTTTGGGTATAATTTTACACTATTTTGCTCTAATTTTATAGGATATTTTGGGTATAATTTTGTGCTGTGTTTCTCTAATTTTACGCGATTTTTGGGTATAATTTTACGCTATGTTTGTCTAGTTTTCTGTGATATTTTGGGTATAATTTTATGCTATGTCGCTCTAATATTATACAGTTTTTTGAGTATAGTTTTGCACTATTTCTTGCAGATTTTATACGATTTTTAGGGTATAGTTTTACACTATTTTTTGCAGATTTTATGCAATTTTTTGGATATAATTTCATGCTATTTCCTGCAGATTTTATATGAATTTTTTGGATATAATTTCACGCTATTTTTCTCTAATTTGATATGGTATTTGGGGTGTAATTTCACGCTATTTCCTGCAGATTTTATACGATGTTTTGGGTATAATTTCACACTATTTTTCTCTAATTTTGTACGGTTTTTTTGGGTATAATTTTACACTGTTTTTTGCAGATTTTATACAATTTTTTGGCTATAATTTCACACTATTTCTTGCGGTTTTTATGTGATTTTTGGTATAATTTTATGCTATTTCTCTCTCATTTTATACGATTTTTTGGGTATAATTTCGCGCTATTTCACACTGATTTTATATGATTTTTTGGCTCTAATTTCACTCTATTTCACACTGATTTTGTATGATTTTTTGGGTATAATTTCACACAATTTCCTGCAGATTTTACATGTTTTTTGGTACGATTTCCCCCCATCTCTCCCTGTGTGTCCCAGGGAGGGCCGGGAGGTGCTGCCGGTGTCGGAATTCCCTCCGGAGACTCTGCGAGCCATCGCCTGCTGCCACTCGCTGGCGCAGCTCGAGGACGGCAGCATCGTGGGGGACCCGCTGGAGAAAGCTCTGCTGGCGGCCGTGGACTGGACCCTGACCCGGGGTGAGCCCCGAATTCCCAAAATTCCGGAAATTCTGGGCGGGAAAATTCCCAATTTCAGAGATTGTCCGGGCAGGGTTTGTTGCGTTGGGTTTGGTTTTGCCACTGGAGAAAGTCTGGTGGTGGCTATGGATTGGACCCTGACCCGGGGTGAGCCCCAATATTCCCAAATTTCCCAAAATCCCCAAAATTCCGGGCGGAAAAATCCCAATTTCAGCGATTTTCCGGGCGGGGTTCATTGGGTTGGGTTTGGTTTGGTCTCTCGAGAAGGCTCTGCTGGCAGCCGTGGATTGGACCCTGACCCGGGGTGAGCCCCGAATTCCCGATTTCCCCAAAATTCTGGGAATTCCAGGCGGGAAAATTCCCAATTTCAGCGATTTTCCGGGCGGGGTTCATTGGGTTTGGTTTGGTTTTACCTCTTGAGAAAGTTCTGCTGGCAGCTGTGGATTGGACTCTGACCCCGGGGTGAGCCCCGAATTCCCAATTTTCCCAAAATTCCGGGAATTCCGGGCAGGAAAATCCCAGAAAAATCGCAATTTCAGAGATTGCCCGGACAGGGTTGGCTTTGTTGGGTTGGGTTTGGTTTGGTTTGATGTCGAGAAGGCTCTGCTGGCAGCCACGGTGACATTCCCATCCCGATTTTCCCAAAATTCCAGAAATTTCAGGTGGGAAAAACAGCTCCAAGCTCAGAAAAATCCCAGAAAAATCCCAATTCCAGAGATTTCCCGGGCAGGGTTTGTTGGGTTGGGGTGTTAACTGGGGAAATTGGGGTGAGGGATCGGAGGGAATTGGGGATTCATTCCAAGGGGGGATCGGCCCCGGAGTGGATTTGAGCCGCGGAAAATTCCTCGGGAAGGGAAAAATTCCTCGGGAAGGGAAAAATTCCTCGGGAAGGGAAAAGTTTCTCTGGAAGGGAAAAATTCCTGTGAATTCTCTCTTGGGTCGTCCCTGGAGCTGTTGGGGTTCCTGGTCCTGAATTCCACCAGGATTCCACCCGAGTTCTCCAGAATCCCTGAAAATTCCCCCTAAATCCCCAAGAATTCCTCCTAAATCCTCTTAGATTTCCACAAAATTCCACCTAAATTCCCCTGAAGTTCTCCTAAATTCCCCGAAATCCCCCCAGATTCCCTCCGAAGTCCCCGTTCCGCCGCAGCTTTTCCCTTGCAGACGACGCGGTGGTGTCCCTGCCGGGCCATTCCCCCCGAACTCCCCCCGAAATCCCCTCGTAAAATCCCCCCAAATCCCCCCAAACTCCCCCGAAATTCCCCAAAAGCCCAGTTCCGCCTCTCTGAGGGGATTTTCTTTGCAGACGACAAGGTGGTGCCCCGGCAGGGGCTGTTAACCCCAAATCCTGCAGAATTACCCCCATAAAATCCCCCAAAATACCACCAAATCCCCTCAAATCCCCTCAAAATCCCCCCAAAACCCCCTGA